>WOVY01009880.1:0-59813 GCA_013436015.1 Rhipicephalus annulatus
CTCTTATTACTGTTGTATTTGTCGCATACTGGGAAGCAGCCCCCGCTTCGGGGGAGCGTTAATTGAAAGACTCCGCGGCGAAGAGGGGGAGGAGGGGCAACTCGGAGGGACTCGTTTTCGGGGTGGTTCGCGTGACGGGCAATGCGAAAGGAGCGAAGGGCGTCCGTGACATCTGTTTTTACCTACAAGCCCAGCCGTGAAGGAAAAGGGGGTGAAAGCCACAATGACCATTATCGAACACGCGGAAGCGTTTTTGTCCATCTGTCCTTGAAGACCGTCGCACGTGCGGGGTGCGGAGGAAACTCGTTTGACAATACTTGTGCTTCTCTGTTTGCTTTTCCTTTTTTTCTTCCCCTCTCTACGGCAGCAGTGTACATAGCGAACGAATAACCAGTCTTCGTGATGCTTTCAAACTGAAAGGACGTGTTTTTTCTCTGTCGTCGTCTCACTAGAGAAAGTCTGCCTCCCTGCTATTCCGCCACAACATTTTTTGGTGCCGAAACCCGGGAATTAGGGACCCAAAGATGGACATCGACAGGAATGCGCAAAAGGGCCGTGGTGCGAACGTCAACAACAAAGCTGCTCAATGACATCGCTACCATGGAGGACGACGCGTCACTCGGTGAGCTTGAAGAAAAGATCAACCTTCTCACCCTTAAGGAAGACTCACTCAAAGAGCTAGATCGGGAAAATGAGATTGGCGTAGAAGATGATGCATTAGAAGAGGAATTGCATGCTCCGAGAACTACAAGAAAAGATCAACGTAGCAAGAACTAAAGTAAAGCTCATGCTACGTGAGCTTAGCTGCACTAACGCCGCATCAGTGAGCGCTTCGCTAGATCGCACCCTCAGTTCCTCAGAATCAAGAGAATCTAGCCGTAACATCCCGCAAGTAACCCCCCACAAAGTAAAGCTGCCAAAACTAGAGATAGCAAAGTTCAACGGCGAGCTTCGACAGTGGCAGGCTTTTGGAGTCAGTTCGACCGACAATAAACGCTAACCACCACCTGTCAACGTGGACAAGTTCAAGTACCTGAACAGTTACTTAACAGGAAAAGCAGCGGCTGCTGTTGCAGGTCTTGATTTGTCCGACGGAAACTACGAAGTTGCTCTCTCGCTGTTAAAGGAAAGGTTCGGTCGTAAAGAAGCCATAATCGAGGATCACATGTCCAACTGCTCAATATCAAGTCAGTGCGTGACTCGCGGAACCTCAGCCAACTTCGGAGCCTCGTTGACGAAGTAGAGAGAGGTGTACGGAGCCTCACTTCTCTTGGCGTCGGTGTCAGCACGTACGGAGCTCTGCTCCTGACAGTAGTAAAGAAGGCGGTGCCTGCGGACCTTCATCTCGAATACTGTCGACGAAAGGGCGCTACTACAGGAGGCAGTGAACTGGAGGCATTTGCGCATTTTTTGAGAGTCGAGGTAGAGGCACGGGAGATTATACAGCGGGCCGAAACACCAGGGGCATGTGTGCAGAATCGTCTGTCGAAAACCGTAACAGCACCTTTAAAGCGGCGAGAATGTCTTCAGCCGCTGCACTGCATACCATGACCAAGGAGAGAAAAGGGTGTCTGTTTTGTTCGTCAGGGTGCCACGAAAGCGGTGACTGCGATGCAGAGATGTCGGCAGCTGATAAAAGAGAAATGCTGAAGCGTGAGAATAGATGTTTCCGCTGCACAGTAAAGGGGCACACGTCAAGAGAGTGCCGTAAGGCCAAATGGCTCAGGTGTGCCAACTGTAGCGGAAAACACCTCACGGCTATGTGTGATCCTGATTTCAGAGAATACCGTGGCAGTGGTGAACAGAATGCATCCATCCCCTCCACCAGCGACAGGACAAGCCACAGTGCTAAGTCTTCTCTAGGCTCAGAAGAGAATTTTATGTGCATGGAGGGGCATCAGTTTCTTCTTCTGCAAACAGCACGAGCTTGGACAGTGGGACCGCACAAAAGTACGCTTGTCAGGCTTCTCCTAGATGGTGGCAGTCAAAGGACGTTCATCCATCGCAAGTTGTCTGAAAGACTGCAGTTAAACGTGCTTGGGGAAGAGGAACTTAAAATCTATGCCTTCGGCGACAAGTCCGCTATAACCCGCACTAAAGCGCGTCTTGGTCGAGCTGTGGCTGCAAAGCCAGTACGACGGGAAAGGGCGCGAGTGGAGGCCCTCGAAGTTCCCTGCATCTGCGCAGATATAATGGCTGCGCCTTTAAAGTCAGTTTCTTCTGGAACTTTCGAAATTTGGCTTGCCAGTCGCGGACGTCGCGCAGGGTGACGGAAGTGAAATTGATCTTCTGATCGGCGCTGATCATTATTGGGAATTGTCACGGGATCCACTAAGCGCCTAACCTCCAAGCTGATGGCAGTAGAAACTGCATTTGGGTGGACAGTCCAGGCCAGCCAGGTAGGCGCAAAAAGGTCACCAGGAGTCTGTCCCTCTGTTGCTGGCGTAATGCGAGTAGCAGTGAGCGAACAAACTAACAAAGAAATATCAGCACAGTTGAGGTCATTCTGGGAGCTCGAACACATTGGTATCAAGGAACACGAACCAGCTCGCCACCAAGACGCAATCCAACAGCACTACAAAGAAACCGTCAAATTTGAGCATGGTCGGTACACAGTGTCTTTCCCCTGGAAGCCTATGGTTGATGAGCTCGACGACAACTACGAGTGCGCCGCGAAGCGTCTTAGGCAACACAACGCGCCTTTTGAAGGGAGATTCCTTGATCGTGGAATATGACGCCTGCATGCACGAGAATACATTCGAAAGGGCTATGCAGAGCCAGCCAACAGCATTGCAGCGCTTCGGAAGGTCCGGTGTATTACATGCCACATCAAGCAGTGGTTCGACAAGAAAGCCTGACAACAAAAGTGAGGGTGTGTTCGACGCATCATCAAGTGCCAAAGATCGCCTCTCACTGAATGATGTTTTGGAAAGTGGTCCAAAACTTAATCCAGAGCTCATTGATTTGTTGATCAACTTCCGCACTTACAACATCGGCATCGTCGCGGATATTGAAAAGGCATTCCTTCAAATATCTCTGTCAGAGGGTGACCGGAACGCTGTGCGGTTTCTCTGGTATGCTACCACTCCACTCCGAGGAAAGGTGAAGAACTTCCAGCGGTGGCGGCCTACCGGATGACGCGCGTTCCGTTCGGTGTTACATCCAGCCCATTCCTATTAGCCGCAACATTACGACACCATCTTGAAGGACTCCCAGAGCAGTATGCTGAGACTGCGAACATCCTGCGCAGCCATCTCTATGTTGACGACCTTGTGACAGGGGTCGACACCCTTGAACAGGGTAAGTGCTATGCCAGAATCAAGCGATATATTATCTCAAGCAGGAATGCGGCTCCACAAGTGGAATGTCTAACGACCACGATTTAGTCAACTTCATAGAGGATGGGAACGTGGCGAAGAGGAATGCAAATGCCGAACTTCCTGCAGCCACCAAGGTATTGGGAGTAGGTTGGAATGCTCATACAGATAACTTCGAGTACAATCTGACCTCACTTCTTGAATTCCTCACCACAAGAGCCGACAGCAAGAGATTCGTATTGCAAGTCTCAGCCAGAATTTTCGACCCCTTTGGGTTTATCGCTCCTACAACACTGTACGTAAAGACAATGTTCCAAAGGTTGTGGGAGTTGGGAGCGGTTGGGACGATCCCTTGCCAGAATTGATGCAAGCGGAGTGGAATTGCTGGTGTGAAGAGCTTCAATGCATCAAGGCGGTGTCCATTCCGAGGATCATCGCAAGGGATTTCCGAGATGAAAAGACAGAGAAAGTGTTGCACATTTTCTGCGATGCCAGCCCAAAGGCCTACGGTGCTGTCGGATACGTTGCATGCAAGTCTGCTCAAGGAATAATCAATATAAGCCTAATTATGGCCAAATCAAGAGTTGCCCCTTTGAAGCGCCTCTCGTTACCCCGACTAGAGCTGATGGGGGCCCTCATTGGTGCTCGACTGTGCCACTACGTTGCCAAGGCCTTGAACCTCCAGAATGCTGCTGCCGTCCTTTGGACCGATTCCACAGTGGCTATGCACTGGATTAAAGGAAACGCTGCCAAATGGAAGCCCTTCGTGGCAAACCGAGTATCAGAGGTTCAGGCGCTGACTGATCCCGAGGATTGGAGGCACTGCCCAGGACTAGACAACCCCGCTGACCTAATCACTCGCGGTATCCTCCCATCAGCCTTGTTAGAAAGCGAATTGTGGTGGAGAGGACCACACTGGCTTCACAAGGATAAGACGCATTGGCCAACGACCGGTGAGCAGAGCCCAGGGGCAGTAGAATGTCACCTGGAAGAGCGAAAAGTGACGGTGATGCCCGTAATATCATCGCCGTTCGAGGCAGTGCTGAAAGTAGAGGAGTTCAGCTCATGCAGCAGAGTCGTGGCGCTTAACTGCGTGGGTCCGCCGCTTTGTCAACAATTGCCGCCACGGGAAAGAAAGGAAAGGTGGTCCGCTACGAGCTGAAGAGGTGATCGATGCTGAGAGGTACTGGTTGGCAACAACTCAAGGAGAAGCATTCAGTGACGACATTTCCAACTTGAAAGCCCAAAGACCACTGCACAAAGGCTCTCCTGTTCTGCCACTCAGTCCGTACCTTGACGGGGAAGGTCTCATGCGAGTTGGTGGACGCTTGCAATTCACCGACAACCACGAAGAGACTAAACATCCCATCATTCTACCTAGCACTCATCCCTTCACGCTACTGCTCATAAGGAAAGAGCACGTGAGAATGCTACACTCAGGGGTGCGCGACACCTTGGCGCAATTGCGAGAGTCGTATTGGATCATCCGAGGGCGCCAGGCCGTAAAAAAGGTTATCAAGCAGTGCCTCATCTGTCGCAAACAAAGTTGCCCTCAAGCCACGGAACCAGTGGCACCACTTCCAGCTGACAGAGTAACAAAGGGAAATCCGTTCGACACTGTCGGCATCGATTTCGCAGGACCTTTGATTTGTCAAGAGTCGCGCGGTGCCCGAAAATGTTACATCGCAATTTTAACCTGCGCTGTGACACGTGCCGTCCATCTTGAGCTCGTTAGCGACATGTCGACTACAGCCTTTCTCCTGGCTTTCAAGCGCTTCGTGGCTCGCAGGGGAATCTGCTCGACTATTTATTCGGACAACGCGCTAACCTTCAAGAGAGCAGCAAAAGATCTGAATGCAATGTTCACGCTACTAAAATCAGAGGAAATGCAGTCATACTTCGCCGGAAACCAGATCAGGTGGAAGTTTATTGTTGAAAGGGCAGCTTGGTGGGGCGGATTCTGGGAACGGTTGGTGCGATCGGTGAAGGTAGCGTTGCGCAAAGTGTTAGGTCGGAGCAGTTTAAGCTTTGAAGAACTCACCACTGTCTTGTACGAAGTCGAGGCCGTAATAAACTCACGCCCATTGACTTTCACCTACGATGATGCCTCAAGAGCCAGAACCACTGTCGCCGGCGCACTTCCTCGTCGGAAGAAAGCTGACAACCCTTCCTCCACACCACCTGCCAGCCGAAATTCCGGGCGGTGACGCGCATATCTCACGACGCTGGAAGTACCGGTCTGCCATGGCTGAAGGATTCTGGAGACGGTGGCGGAGAGAGTACTTATTGGAGCTTCGATCGGCGCATCTGTCCCGGCCAACGACATCGAGTGACCTAAAGATAGACGATTTAGTTCTTTTAAAGGAAGATCATCTCAAACGACACATGTGGAAGATCGCCAGAATCAAGGAAACGTTCAAGGGCAGGGACGGCAGGGTGCGGGCCTGCAGTTTGAAACTAAGCGGGGGAACGGTGGTGAAAACGACCAATACAGCTGCTTTATCCGCTAGAAGTCGACCGACAATGAGCTCAAGAGTTCGCTCATCCGGGGGAGGTTGTTGTATTTGTCGCATACTGGGAAGCAGCCCCCGCTTCGGGGGAGCGTTAATTGAAAGACTCCGCGGCGAAGAGGGGGAGGAGGGGCAACTCGGAGGGACTCGTTTTCGGGTGGTTCGCGTGACGGGCAATGCGAAAGGAGCGAAGGGCGTCCGTGACATCTGTTTTTACCTACAAGCCCAGCCGTGAAGGAAAAAGGGGGGTGAAAGCCACAATGACCATTATCGAACACGCGGAAAGCGTTTTGTCCATCTGTCCTTGAAGACCGTCGCACGTGCGGGGTGCGGAGGAAACTCGTTTGACAATACTTGTGCTTCTCTGTTTGCTTTTCCTTTTTTTCTTCCCCTCTCTACGGCAGCAGTGTACATAGCGAACGAATAAACCAGTCTTCGTGATGCGTTCAAACTGAAAGGACGTGTTTTTTCTCTGTCGTCGTCTCACTAGAGAAAGTCTGCCTCCCTGCTATTCCGCCACAACAATTACTGTGTGTGTGTGTGTGTGTGTGTGTGTGTGTGTGTATGTGCGCGTGCGTGCGTGCGTGCGTGCGCGCGCGCGGGTTTTCGCTTCTCTTTCCTAGACGTTAGCGCGTGGGGAAATGGCAACCGATAAGTAGTTTCAGTAGTGTCCGCCTGAGCGCTGCAGTAATTATGCCAGCTACTGTCGGAAAACTGCATGCACTGATTTTACTGAAGAATTGTTGGCGCTTACCCGGCTTGTACTAATATGCTTAAGACCTTTTGTCGCTAAGTATGAGGCATTCCAATTCGGCAGTGATAAAAAAAAACGCTCATATATTAAGTTTTGAGTACGCATGAAAAAAATTGTTAAAGTACAGACTCATATGTAGCCATTGTGTTTCTTTGTGTATATAGTTAATACCCAAGGTTTTATTAACATTCGCAAATACGTTGTTGTTATCTTGGTTGAGCTATCCCCGGTGTGAAGGTTT
Organism: Rhipicephalus annulatus; assembly: GCA_013436015.1. Lineage (NCBI taxonomy): Eukaryota > Metazoa > Arthropoda > Arachnida > Ixodida > Ixodidae > Rhipicephalus > Rhipicephalus annulatus. Next base: position 6,823 of record WOVY01009880.1, read on the forward strand.
GTTTTATAATTGAGACGAAATATGCTTGATTGCCATTTCGTGAAAAATCAAGCCGCTCGGCCGCGTTGATGTACTGGTGCCTTAATCGTTTACAGTCAACCACAAAAGTTTGCGGACCACGCGAACGCGTGCCAAACTGCCTGTCCGCGCCAATCAGCGGTGCGCCATCTAGCGTCAACCGCAGTGCTATAGATTGGAAACGGGTGTTCTTGTTATTCACTGGCCTTTCACTTTTCTACGGTCGTGTAGTATTATTAGTTCGCAGTTTCCACGCGAAGCGCTCATCTGCAATATGACCGTCACATCTCTACTTTAATAGCAGGATCAAAGCTAATACGGCGTGCTTTAAACGGCGTTTCGTTGGCTAGGTGTCGCTTTGTGATAAAGATTGCGACTGGTAACAGTTATGATCATAGACTATTCTCGAGGCAGATGTACGTAGACGCAGATGCCTGAAAGCGCTTCGCATTGAAAAGTGTAAGGCAAAAGTAGTTTGTACCCAGATATAAACGAGACAGGCCATAGATTAAGGGTGATGCTTTTCGGGCGCTTCGGTGCTGTCGACCGCCGCTGACGTAGCGGAAGCGTCGTTAACAGGCTTGGCCACGCGCTCGCGTGGTCCGTAAACTTTTGTGGTCGACTGTACATCTGTAAGCTGGCCGTGGCAGGCGACAATGGCATAACAACCGAATAACAACAAAAGAAAAATATGGTCTCGCACTGAATGAGTTCATAGCCAAGTGCAGCTTGCTGGGCTAGTACGACGACACGGGCGCTGACGAACTTTATTTCCTGCTTTTGTTGGAGGATGGCGTCCTGGCATTATCAAGCAAAGGGCTCGCGCAATCAGACCGCTGGAAGTCAGCACATGGATGAGATACTTATTTAATACCGCCCATTCCTCTCTGTTTTCCTCTTTCTTGCCGATGGTTCATGTATATATTTATATGTGGCAGACGCTGGAAAGGAAGAGTTGGTAGTATCGTCGTATGTGTCCCTCCTTCGTCCCGCGCTTTACGTTGGTGCTGTTTCTACCACCAAAGGCTAGAGCTTGTCGGGAACGAAATTCTCGGAAGAAGCTGGAGAAAGTTAGTATGTGGTCCCCAGGCCCAAGAAAATGGCCCGTTTTACAGCCTCTAGGGCGAGCTCGAGACACGCTGCGCTGGTTGTAACCTGACACTGAGGAGCAGCTGCGGGGAAGAGAAAAGAGAGCTTGGGACAACGCTTGACCGCCGGAGGAGGGGGAGAGCGGAGAAGACGACGCGGTGACGGGGTCAGTCGCAAATCGCCCTTAGTGTCGAGGAGAACTCTTTTACTCATTGTGTATCTGTGTCGCCATTTTGTTTGTTCATATTTAGTTATTCGTTACTGCAACGATGCGTGGGCATTTATTTAAACGAAAGTGAACGACAGAGCATGCAGTCGCTCAGTTGAGCATTCGATCAATTTAAGGTGCCTCGCAAGATGCAGAATGTTCAAGAGGTGTGTTTTTTCTTGTTTTTTTCCTCATCTAAATAGTACCAGCAGTGGAACCGGACAAGAGCAACATTCCCTCTCGCTGATCGGCGCGTTTCCAGCGTTTTTGTTATATGCTGGCGCTACAGCAGAGGAGTGTTGGCTTTGGACCGAAAATAGACCTGTTTCCCAGCCCCTTTGGAGACATTGTTTGTTTTGCCCGAGAGTGTACCGGCCTTTCAGCCGGTCTTGCCAAGGGCCACGTTTTCCCCAGCCGTGCGCTTTTTTCTTTGTATCAAGATATCGGCAACGAAAGAAGGGGATACAGGAGTATACGCGTGGACGTGCGCTGCAGATGAGTGTACGAACCGATATCTAATTGCGTCTACCCTTGTCTGACGATTTCGCTGCCAGAGATGGAAAAGGCTGGATGCTGGCACTGTGCACAGTGGCCCTGCAGGAGCACAGACCCGGGCAACGGAGAATTCGCTGGAGTCTTGCGAAAGGCGAGCGTGTTTGGAGAAGCGAGCGCCGGCGAATATCGAATTTCGGACGGAGAGTACGGGTTGAATAGTAATGTTTATCGTGCAGGCAGCCGGGAATAGGAAAGTTGGCAGGCGCTGCCCGTGCTCGTCTTTTGCCCGGATCCACGGACGCTTGACGAAGCGAAGCTCGCGTTTTGCAGCCCGTGTCGACAAGTTTCTTTCAGTTTGTCTGAACAAAATGTTCAAGTGATTGAAATGATCCAAATCAATAAGCAGCTGTAAGAAGGTGCCTGTCCGGGTAATGGTTTATCCTGGTCGCATTTTTTTGCTAGCGCAACATTGTTAGAATAAATTAGTTGCACAATCTTTGTCTCATTGTTTACTGGCGGTAATGTCAGGTATATAGTACCGATGCCTAGCCTGCGCTTTGAAACAGATAGCGTTTTTTGTTCGAGAACTGATGTTTACTTCATCAATTCTGCTTGTAGGGGATCATCACACTGTAATGTGGCAACTTGCAAAACTGCGTCGTTCTGTACTGCAGAGAGAATTTTACCCATTACCACAGTGCAGTCCGTGTTGCTGCGCAAGAAATTTGAGAATTTGTCAATTCGTGCTGCTCTGTTTAGAGAAGAGGAGATATGGTAGAAAAGGAAGGGCAGGAAGGCTAGCCAGTCCAGAAAAGTAGGTTTGCTACCCTACACGTGGGAACGGGAAAGGGGAGATAGAAAGAGGGAGAGGAGAGAGTGCGAAGAGAGAGAAAGATAGCACATAAGAGCACTCATATATTCGTCAGCCTGTCTACGCCCACTTCACGGTATAAATGCCGCAATGCTGTTCCGCTAATCAACCCGGTTCTCCGCTTTATGCGGCCACATTGTGTATATACTCGCCAGCTTCTTAATCCCGTCTAGCTCACCTAACTTTCTGTCTCCCACTCGTGTGTTTGCATTTTCTAGTTGAAATGAAGAACGAGAAATGCACATGAGTATAGCTCGTAGTGCGTAAGCATGGATAACCGCGTCATCAAGGATCACAGGCTGGATTCCAAGAAAAGTGTTATGGATTCTTTTAAATTATCACTCGAAATCAACGACCTCTTGCATTTTCGTTGCATGCAAGAGTGGTAATGTCGTACATACTACAGATCACACTTGAATAAGAAATATATTGTGGGAAATCTCTTGGAGGTGTTGCAGAAAGGTCAACTAGGTGAATGACTGGTTTGCTTCTCTACAAACAAGTTAAAAGAAAAGGTAAACATAGAAAAAAAGAGATAATAAACGCAATCCAGCCGCAGCGTTAGAAGGAAAGAGAAGCTTTGGATTATATAGCGAGCTTCGTTATACGCATGATATATATATATATATATATATATATATATATATGTGTGTGTGTGTGTGTGTGTGTGTGTGTGTGTGTGTGTCACACACACCAGCGAAGTTGTTGAAATTCCCTTGCTGAAGTGGTTCGCTTTCTGATATCGTCAAGCCATAGTTTCCTACCATGTTCAGTACTAGAGGAAAGTCTGGTGTCGCGATCGTTCATGTGGAAGAGTACAACTGCCATGTTCTTCTGAGATGTGCAGAATGCATGAAGGTCGATATATCAACCATAAGCGACTTTGTTCTGCTTGCGTATGGGCTGCGCTTGCAAATATAGGACGCATGACGCCAGTACGTCTACGAATGTGGAAGAATTACACCTCGGTAGTCGTTGTCTTGAGTGGTGCCGTTGGTATGGTCGTCTGCTTGTCGCGCTCATCGACGTTTCGCTTTCGGTCACGGTGTTGAATTTGGTTTTATTTATTTCCCTAGTAATTGGTTTTTCGAAATCTCAACGCTACAATGCGCTCTTCGCATGAAGAACTTTGATTCGCTCATTTGACATAACCGCCGAAATCCGCTAAATAAAGGGTAATCAATTCCACATTTCTAAGTACTGCCCCAAATCACTTTTTTAACCATCCGATGATGCCTGCCACTACAAAAGAAGCAGTTGTAATCGCGGCGAGCAGATGTCGCATTTTTTCTAATTTTTGAGGATTTGGGACACATTTCTTGAAAGGTCCTGTATATCACGGGAACGCTTTGTATTAATCCGCCTTGTTTAGCTTTAGTCAAATTCGAATTAGTAGATTAAATATTCGAGCTTTAGGCGCACTTTCTTTTCCCGGCGATGCGTAAACAGTGTTTGCCGGGCTTTTGAAAAGCACGTTGGCAACCGTTAACGTTTCTTCCCGTTAGTCTCGTGCCGATGATCCCGGGGAGCGTTTGTCTAGGTCCGATGAAGCGCGCGCACATCCTTTTGTCGCCGTGCATTCAGCATTTCGCGCCTCTCCCCATAGCGGTCCTCTCTTCCTTTGTCGCCATAGATTTTCCATCTTGTCGCCTGGCAGAGTGCCTGCACGCAGCTAGCGTTCAGCCCTGCGGGCATGTTATCGTTTTTCTTTGTTTGCTAGCTATGGTGATACGGGGTTCAAAGTAGGGATGTCGCGCCGACCTCTTTTTCCCTCCGTGGCCATGCATGAGGGAAAGTGGGGCCTCGAGTCTCATTACCATGCGTACTCCTTGACCTCACGCATCAAAGAAGTGAACGGAAAGGGGGAAAAAAAAAGTCGAGGGAGCAGCTCTCTAGAGGGGCGAGAAGAGAGCAAGAAAGAAACGTGCATCCCTCGGTTTCTGCGTGCGCCATTTGCCCCCTTTTGGTCCGAGTTTAGTTTCTTTTTTGCCTCTTATGGTGATATACCACAGCTCGATGCAAGGACGCGTGGCGCATTGCAGCTGTTGCTTGTGGCGCAGCGCACCACAATGCATCAGAGGCTCCAGCGGCCGTCCATCCCGTTGAAAGCCGCGCTAATTAACGTGGTTCTCTCCTTACGCCGCGCATGTGACCAGCCTCCGAGATTTCGGCCCCTTTCTTTTACTTACCCGCCATTACCCTCTGGCGCACCTGCTCGTTTGGACGTTGGCGTTGTCCGCCGAAAGTCTGCAGAATGTCGTGTCTAGCCTCGAGGGAAACTCTGAAGCTGCGTGAAAAGAGCTCTTCCGAGAGTGTTTCTTCTCAACTAACATTAAGAAGCTTAGGAGCGCGCGACGCGCAACAGCACAGGTCGGCCGGCTAATCTTCGGGGCATACTGCTGCTTCTTGTTTCTTCCGTTTACGCTTTGACAGAAGTTCGTTCGGTTCGCCTGCATGTGCATGTTCACTGTTTTTTTTTTCGGACTATTTGCTCTCCTGCCTAGTAATTTTTTTTCCTTCCCAGAATCTCCTTGCATCGCTTTTGTCTTTTTCAGCTTTACGTTTTCTCTATTTTTGTAGGAAAGAGAGGCGGCGTCAATAAATTTTTCCGAGAGTTTGCTTAGTTGTTTTAATTGCCTGGTAAACTGAAAGGCCCCAGTACACTTCCACCTGAAAAAAAAGTCGTACTCTAACATGTCATTGCTTTTTATCGCGTGATGAGATGCGTCACCGCATGTAATGTCAGCAGCAAAAGTTTGTGGGATGCGCAACGCCTGGCGGAGCTATGGAAAACTGCATTGCTGCGCCATCTGCTGTCACCCGACTGGGTGTTGAGGCAATACGCTGGGGTCTTTGCGATGATCTCCTGCAGCGGTGTGTTGGCAGAGGTGATCGCGGAAGCCATGGCTAATAGCCTAAACACCCCGCCGTGGGATGGCAGGTGTCGCAACAATGCAGTTTCTCATCGCTCCACCTGGCGTTGCACATCCCGCAAACTTTGATTGATGATTGATTTGTAGGGTTTAACGTCCCAAAACCACCATATGATTATGAGAGACACCGTAGTGGAGGGCTCCGGAAATTTTGACCACCTGGGGTTCTTTAACGTGCACCCAAATCTGAGTACACGGGCCTACAACACTTCCGCCTCCATCGGAAATGCAGCCGCCGCAGCCGGGATTCGATCCCGCGACCTGCGGGTCAGCAGCCGAGTACCTTAGCCACTAGACCACCGCAGTGGGGCATCCCGCAAACTTTATCAGCCAACAGTACGTCTTCCCGTTGTTTCCTCGGCTCTCGTCGTTTCATGTGCTCTTTACCTTTTTTATTCTTTCCACGCCATCGCGCATATAATGAAAATGACACGAATGGCGCCGCGGATGACGCCAAACTCCACTTCGAATTGTACAAATCACATTAAAGAGAAATCTCACCAACTTCCCTTTTCACTCGATACATTAGAGAAATGAAGCGTGTCCTGTAATTAATAATTGTCTATACAGTCTGATTGCGCTCGTTAGGCACATGTTAAATGATTCGATTTCGCTTCTGACGCCACTTTTAAATCCTAAGTATGCTTCATATGGACGGGTAGGAGGAGTGTGATGGGAAATGCAGGAGAGTTACAGAGCGTCCTGTTCACCATACCTTGAATGGAAACATATAGGACCGCAGCATACGAAGTGCAAAGCAGAGAGAGAAGGAGATGAACTTGGATCTTGAAGATAAGAGGAACGCATTTAGTGCAGATAGCCTATACCGGCATAATGCGTCTGGAAATGCAGCACTAGTAGCGTAGTTAAACGCAGACGTCTTTTATGCGGCTGCTCTTAAGAATTTAACCCGGTTTATTTTTATCCTTCGTGTAATCAAAATTGTCGTATTAGACGCATCGCCCAGATCATTTCATTTCAGGTGTAGCAGATCCCTCTGAATTTTCGCCACTGCTCTTCTCTATGGTGGATTTTCATGTTCATGCCACCTGATTACTATACAAGTGAATTATTCTGTGAGGTTTAGCGCTTTGTTGCATAAAAGTTAATACTACCACCACCTAGCGCTTTGTTACATGGTTATTGCATTACTTGATGCCATGCTTTACTTGTTCAGTTTATTTTTTATTCACTTCATGCATGTCTCTGTCATTTTGCTTCGTTTCGTGCGTCATTGTCCGAACTTTCAACTATTGGAAGCAGTACATGTCTCTCCGCATGGAATATCGTGGACAGGTGGGCATCGTTTTCCTGTTTCTTCCTCATTCGCGCTCTGTATTTTGTCCTTGTGACGATCAGTTCAACCACTTGTTTTAGAAAGAAAGAAAGAAAGAAAGAAAGAGAGAGAGAACGAAGGAAAGAAAGAAAGAAAGAAAGAAAGAAAGAAAGAAAGAAAGAAAGAAAGAAAGAAAGAAAGAAAGAAAGAAAGAAGCTCACAAAGAAACTCACTTCGTGCTGCTGCTGTCGCCGTAGATAGTTCAACACCTGCCTTTACGGTTTGTACTCGGCCAGCTTTTGTCGCCAGTCGTTGATAACATGCTTCACCACTAATAAGCGAAATAGCGGGTAATGGCAGGGACCGATGTTCGAACGCCCGGCTCTGACGTTTGACGATAATTTCGTGCACTCATGAATGAGATGGCTGAGGCCCGACGCTTTAGCGTAAACGTGGTTTCAAACCTAATTGATTGATTTGTGGGGTTTAACGTCCCAAAACCACCATATGATTATGAGAGACGCCGTAGTGGAGGGCTCTGGAAATTTTGACCACCTGGGGTTCTTTAACGTGCACCCAAACCTGATTACACGGGCCTACAACATTTCCGCCTTGGTTTCAAACCTAATTGCTTGTTGAACAACCTTATCTCGGGCAGACGAACCGGCACGAAATCCGCGTTTTCCGTTTGCCCCGTGAATCACGTGGGCAACGCTATGAGGTTAACTTTCTGAGCATTTACACGCGTTGGACATGACCGGACGCGTTTTATAGCCCCGTCGCCGCTGCTGACCTTTTTAGTGTGCTTAAGCCGTTTAGTGCACTGATGTGGACCTGTGAACTGGCAAGGCAACGCCCGTCCGCCTAGGCTTGAGAGAGAGAGAATAAACTTTATTGGGTTCCAGCATGCGGGATTCCCTCCGGCCGCGCAGGGCGTGGGGTTCACCCTATCTCACGTTACACTAGAAGTCCTAATGTCACGCGGGCCTAGACCTCAAGGCCTTCGTGCCCCGGCGCCGCTCGGGTTACTGAGGGTGTCCCCCTTTCGCCTTTGCAGCGCCAGTGCGACCTCGAGCTGCCGGACGGCCCTTCAACTGCCGGACGGCCCTTCCCGCCTAGGCTTGAGGCGCACCTATTGCACGCACCAGCAGCGCCCAAGCGCTGCTCATCAACGCTCTCCTTGGGTTTCGGCAAATGAATGTCCTCCGCGGCACGACGCGGCCGTGACGTCATCGGCGTGAGCTTCCCCCGCCATGGTCAGGCGGCAAAGGGGAGAAACGGTGCTGGAGAGTGGCTCTATTTTTACGCGTGCCCCGGAGCCCCACAGACCCGCTGTCTCTCCCGCATTTCTGCTGAAAAGAAAGACGCGAGGTAAAAAGAAACAAGAGGCGAGGCATGCACTGAAGCAGCCGGTCGTAAATGCTGGCAGCCGAGATTCAGTCCGCGGCCAGCATTCGCGTGGTCCTGGCCCAGCGAAGGCTTTTCGTGCCGGAAATGTTGGTCACGGTCTCTGGTGCGCTCACTGCAGTTCGTTGTATGCACGGTCGAAGGCGTCCGTACGGATGCCAACTTTTACTCCTCTTCGCGTAAGTTGTTTGATGCGAAACGCGTTTAACGCATCATAATTTCTTCTTGGTGCAGCTGTGGGCGTAGTGACATTGTAAATATTCGACAAAAAGTCCGGAACGCACGGGAGGCTGTGATATAAGAAAGAAGGTTAACCAAGAACTTCTTGGTTGGAAATGGGGAATAGGCAGAAGGCGTAAAATATGAAACATGTATTCCAAGAGCCTAAACTAATGCTCAGTGGCTGCAGAATTTTGGACAACTCACATGTTGTTCCGTAAATTGTCGCCCCGTTTCTTATCTATTTAGTGGTGTTATGAAAAATAAAGAACAGAGAATGCTATTGGGTATTTTTTTTTTTTGAAACATCAAATTCAGACGTTGCCTCTGCCGGTGCAGGGAACATTTTAATGAAACTGATGTACGATGTGCTGATACCAAATGAATATCTACGCGGATTGGACTTGTAGTCGCAAGACGTACCTATTGGCTTACTGCAATGCCTTTATTCGAAGTGTATTGCCGTTCTGTTTAGGGGCGTTTTTTTTTTTTGCGCGGCAGACATTAAGGGTTATGTTGCATCGTCATAGTGCGTGCATTTTTATGCTATTCTTTTTAATTCTTTTTAATGTATCTCCCTTTATCACAGCTTATTCACTTTTCTCCTTTCCACAGTGCGGCGCAGCCCGCCCCGGCATATAAACTGGCTAACCTCTCCACTTTTCCCTCTTCATTTGTTTGAAGTAATTGCCTTACCAAACGATGTATCCCATGCCTCCCTGTTTATTCATCCACCGCAGTGGCTTAGTGATATGGCTCGTCGGCAAGCACGAGGTGGCGAGCTCAATTTTGGGCTTGACGTTTTCCATGGCCTCTCAATAACATCGACACTTTGGCATGTGAAAACCCAGTAACTTCAATTATTTTTTTCAAATTTATCTATTGTGCCCAATGCATTTCTCTCGGATATGAAAAAAAAGAAAGAATCATAGTATTTATAAAACATTACTGCTTTGACTTGCATTGTAAAACATCATGAAAAAGTCGGGGGAGGGGGGGGGGGTAGCTTTAGCTGCATGTACTCTTCACCACCTTCAAGCGTTTTCCGCAAGCTGTATATTCGTTGCATCGCGCATTTAGGAAAGCCGTGATTCTTTGAGCATGCTGAAGCTGTCGCCAAGGGGCCGCTGAAGCTCTTTGTCTCGGTGCTTCGATGGTCGCCGGTCGCATTCGCGCAGTGGCTGGCCACGGCCACAGGTGATGTACCGATCTAAGCGATTCTTCTATATTAGTTTCAGAAGTGTATAGCTTCCGGCCTCCGCGATCACTTTGACAACTCTAGCGTCGGTGGCTCTGCATATATTTACTGCGACAGGTGGCAGCGCTTTTGTGTCTTCTGGCCCAAAACAAAATTCTTGCAGAGAGAAGAATGGCACGGTTCTATCAGCACTATGATGTATAAATCAAACGGGCGCTCAATACTCGCTGCATTTGAATATACGGCGCTACCACTTCTCATTTGCATACGAAAATCGATTCGCGAAGTCGCGTTAGACGTCCAAATGTCTTGTAGCTGCTGTGAGCGCCCGCACTGTTACACCTGCTACTGGCCAGCACTGACCGGTAAACTTTTCGAAGCACGGCGCCTGGGTACACCTAGCTAGTGGTTGACGAACTTTGCTTTCGGCACTTGCGTGAGGTTCACCGAACTCTCATTGTTCAAGCGTTTGCAGGTTGAGACAATTTGCCGCGTTTCGTGTGTTATTGTTTTTTTTAGGGGCGAAGCTCCTTAGGGCATGGGCTGTGCGTCCCCTGTATGTAGCCACCTCTAGTTTAGTTCTTGCAGTGTTCACTATATGGCGGTACCGTCCCCTGTATGTAGCCACCTCTAGTTTAGTTCTTGCAGTGTTCACTAGATGGCGGTACCGTCTCCTGTATGTAGCCACCTCTCGTTTAGTTCTTGTAGTGTTTACTAGATGGTGGTACTTGTAGCTGATGATGAAAAGATGCAAGATGTTATAAACTAGAAAGCGGTACTTGTAGTTGATGAAAGACGCGAGATCTTATAAAATAGGAATGATGTCACATATGGCGCGTGTCATTGGTTGAAGGCAATCGTTCGATTTAGTGCGGCGATGTACGCTAGGGGGAGCGATGTAATAAAATCGAGTGGGCAAAATGTACAAAGGATTCATGGTTTACCAGGTTTACCTCCGGAGCTTCGCCCACTCATCATCATTCACTTCGTGGATATGGCGGAATTTTTTTCCTTTTTTTCTTTTTCCCATTATCCTTCCTGTGGCTTTAGCGACGATCGGCCACTGTCTATGCAGATGCTACTGTAACACCGTCATCGCCTTTCGTCGGCTCAAAAAGGAGTCAAAGCTGTCTTGTGCTTTTTGAGGACTACAGGCTTACGTGACCACCTTTAACTTTTGTGTAGTGCCACCGCTGCATACGCGCCAGCAGATTGACTGACAATCCTGTTTTTCCTTTTTTCTCTCTTTCTCTTCTCTTTCTTCTCTCTCATCTTTATACCCCCTTCTCATTCCCCCAGCGTAGGGTAGCAAACCGGGCGTATGCCTGGTTAACCTCCCTGCCTTCTCTCTTGTTGTTCATCCCCCCACCCCCCTAGCGCGGATCCTCGCGACACGTGCTATACTCCTTTTCTTCCCTGCTTTTTGTGTACGCATGCGCCTTTCAGGTTATATACGAATTTTTGAAAAGTGACGTGAGCTTCAGCTCGAGGCGCTGCTGCTCGCGTATTCACGATGGACGCATTGTCCGCGCCCCACGAAGTGCGGATGAACCGTTAACCCCGTACAGGCTGAGCGTGCAGCTGCGGGCTCCTCCTTGACGGCGGCACGGAATTAGTGCAGGTGTGTCCAGGCAATACGGGGCTGACGGTGGGCGCTGACGTTGATGAACCGCACAATGCAAGCCGCGTACTCTGGGCACGCTTCGGAGCTGCGCCGTGTGGAGCCTGTAGCTCGCTCGATGCCGGCGATAGGGTATCCTGGCCGAAGATTTGGGAGCTGCTCTTTCTTTATCACGCTCGAAAGTGTCCTTCTATAGCATGCAGGCTAATCCACTTAGTCATGGCGCCTCGACTTCTACATATAGGAAGATTCAAAAGAAAAGGTGCACAAGATATGTGGCTATAAGAGGGAAAAGAAGAGAAAAGTGAGCCCCGTAACTGTCTGCATATAGGTGCGACACCTCAACAGTAGCTCACGGGGGATGGGGATGAGGAGGGATTGAAAGGATAGAAGTAAAGATATGTATAGAAAGAGATGCGCTGGGTCAGTGAGCCAGGACATATCGAGGGGATAGGAGAGATAGGAAAGATGGAAACACACCAGAGCGCGTGTAGTATATACACGCTGGGCGTTGAGCGTTTTCTTTTGTTTTTCCGTGTCGTTTTCCTCCCACGCTCGCACGAGGTTAATCTGAAAAGCGAGCGGTATAAGGCGGCCGCGCGATCTTGTTCGGCCGGCTGTACGGTCCCTCGGAGACTTAGCTGGCCACAGCTGCGCAACGAGAGGTGACGCTGCCCCCTCGGCTCGTCTCGGGGGACACGCTTTTTCCATTGTCGCTCTCCCGCGTTGTCCTGTCGCGGATGAGCCGCAGGCATTGCTCGTAATCCCTCGGCGGAGCACAACAAGGAAAACAAGGATCGCAACGAAGACGTTGTCATTGTTGTTTCTTGCTTTTGTTAAGTATTACTCTCCTTTTTTTGTAGTATTCTTTCCGCTCTGGGGTATTCGTCGCTGCACATGGATAACAAGCTAATGTCTTGATAGCTGGATGGCGAACTTAGAAACTGGCTTTCTGGCTGTGCTGACTGTTTAGAGAGCGACCTTGTTTATAAATGTTCATACTCGCGTCATACCGCCTGCTGATTTACACTATCGCCGTAAAAGAGGCAGGTAAAAAGAGGTAGATGAGCAACTCTGGAGAAATTGGTTGAATTTTCCATACAAATAATTGGTTGGTGCTGCCTAAAAAATAAAATTGTAGCAGCCACAGTATTCGTTAATCATACTTGTTAATTTCGAATGCCACCGTATTGAACGTTAAGATGCTTTCTTTTATTGTGCTCTTTTGTGAGCTACACTCTTTGTCTAGCACGTCTTATAATATGATTTTTTGGGGGAAGTTTAGCAATGCTCATAGTAGCGCCCCATCAATTGAAACATTTTGTGAATGTATAATGAAAGACAAGGTTTCGTAATAAAAAAAAGGGGGGAAGGGGGGGGGGCAGGGTGTAGACGGCAGCTGTAGGAGTGATAAACGAAGAGAGTCTATACTTGCACCTTTTTAGCTTGGAATCACGTGACTTGAGCATGGACGTCACGTGTGACGTCATACCACCGCCGTACAATCCGAATGAAAGGACAGGCTTTACCTGGCGTGGAACAAGTATCGCTTTTTCGCCAGTGTCAGTGGTTCGTGTGTCTGGGCGGCTACTAACGTACGCCGTGCCGCTTCGTGGTTAGTTATCGCTATTTCGCCAGCACCACTACTGCCAGAGTCATGGTCGACAGTGACGTGCCGCTCTACCAGTGACGTCATATAGGGGACGTTTCTGCTCAGGCCACGTAACCCCGAGCTGTTGAAATGCGAGTGGACTCGCTCATGACAAACCTACGGAAGATGACGCAGGAGGAGGCGCTGATTTCGGCTACCTCTGTGCGAAGTCAGTTGCAACATATTCTGGATGAGTATACTGCACTGCGAGTGCATGCGAAACTTGAAGCGGTCAGCTCTGTATTTCTTATTATTTATTTTTATTGTGGCAGAGGTTTAACGTCCCAAAACCATGATATGATTATGAGAGACGCCGTAGTGGAGAGCTCTGGAAATTTCGACCAACCGGGGTTCCTTAACGTGTACTTTAATCTAAGCACATGGCCCTCAAATAATATTGCCTACATCTGAAAATACGGCCGCCGCGGCTAGGATTCAAACTTGCGACCTGCGGCTCAGCACTCGAGCACCATAGGCATGCACTAGGCCACCGTGGAGCACAGTATTTGAGGACTGAGTAATATGTGTAGTCTTGCGTATAGCTCCGGCGTGAGGGACATCTTTGCTTTCTTTTCTGTTTCTTATAATGCACGACCAACTAGTAAGCCGTATGTGTAGTCTCATGTGGGAAGTAAGATATTATACGAAGCCCGGCCGACAGCAGTCGCGGGCCTCACTCAGGTGATGTGTTCTCCACAGAGCGCCGTTGTTACGCGCACCGCCGTCCGGGGTTGCGGCGTTACATTATGATATTTCAGAGCGCCGTATTTCAAACCAGACGCACAAGTCTGGCGGAGAGTGGCTGCGCCAGTGTGGACCGCTTGATGCTCAGCGCGCGGTAGAATTCTCGACCGCGAAACTGCAGCTGGGGATGGATGCAGGCTCCCAGGTTAGTTGACAGGCCATCTATATATAGCGGGACGCCGGGAGCTGGCCTCGGAAAGTTGATTTGCTGCGTGCGCGGTCATTTCAGGCTGATTCCACGGGGGAGTTGTATACGCCGCAGCAAACTTGGCAATGCCCGGGTCGATGACGGTGAATCTCTTTTTGTTTTCTTTTTGGCAGAATGATCTCGTTTTGATTCGCGGCATGTATCAGTATGTCACGCATCTTGGGACATCATTGCGGGTATACTCTTGTATATATTGTCTCGAGAGGAGGATGAGTACAGCTACAGAAAGGGAGCAGAACTGATAGGCGTGTTGAAGCAACGCACATTTTGCCTCACAGGTTTTCCGACGCACATATCGAGCTTAAAAAGCATCAAGTTTTTCAGCTCCGAGTAAAGGGGGAATCTTGGGAACAGATCTGCGGAAACTTCTTTGTTTTTTTCTGTTACGACGCGGTGCGAAATGCTGAAAAGTAAGTGGAGATACGTGACACCGTTAGAATAATGCACTGACGCCGCGGCTTCGGCCAAGGTTCAATTTTAAAGATGGATTGATTGATATGTGGGGTTTAACGTCCGAAAACCACCATATGATTATGAGAGACGCTGTAGTGGAGGGCTCCAGAAATTTCGACCACCTGGGGTTCTTTAACGTGCTTTCATATCTGAGCACACAGGTCTGCAACATTGTCGCCTCCATCGAAAATGCAGCCGCTGCAGCAATTTTATGGATATATCGAGCTTTAGTCAATTGTAAGTTCTGTCATCAGAAAATGAAAAAGAAACACAGCATATCCACGGAGTGATTGATGAGTGGGAAGAAACGTCCGTCAGCCCGTCAGTGCTTCAGTCCGTCCGTTCCTTCTTGCTTCCATCCGTCCGTGCGACCGTCCGCGCGTCAATTCATGCAGTCTGTCCGTGCGTCCGTACGTGAGTCCGCCTATCCGTCCGTTCGTGCGTCCATCTGTCCGTTCGTCCGTGCATCCATCCAGTGAACACTTAAAGTGTTCACTGGATGGATGCACGGACGAACGGACAGATGGACGCACCCCATCTCCCATCTCGCAACGCCTGTGGCACGTACCTTCACGTACCTCGCTTCGCCATGGTGGTATAGTGGCTAAGGTACTCGGCTGCTAACCCGCAGGTCGCGGGATCAAATCCCGGCTGTGGCGGCTGCATTTTCGATGGAGGCGGAAATGTTGTAGGCCGGTGTACTCAGATTTGGGTGCACGTTAAAGAACCCCAGGTGGTCGAAATTTCCGGAGCCCTCCACTACGGCGTCTCTCATAATCATATGGTGGTTTTGGGACGTTAAACCGCAAAAATCAATCAATCAATGTGGCACGTACCTGCTCTAGAGCGGGTGTGGGCCGCCGGTGGCTACATACATACATACATACATACATACATACATACATACATACATACATACATACATACATACATACATACATACATACATACATACATACATACATACATACATACATACATACATACATACATACATACATACATACATACATACATAGGGAGATAGGAAGGAGGAAGAGGAGGAGGAGCGACAGACCCACGCCATAAAGAGCTTCGCCCCTAAAAGAAGGAAATGTTTTGCTTAAAAATAAATTATTTAGTTTTGCTCGTTAGCGTTAGTTTCAACAATATGTACCAGGTTGTGCGCTTATGCATGCAAATTGGAATTCGGTTCCAAATTTCCTTCGTGCAATTTTTAGCCCTTCGAGGTGCTTTCGCACACAGGTAATTGTCTTTACAAAGTATATGAGTACGCACAGCTTCTACACTCTTAGAAAAAAAGTTGGTAAAGAGGTAGCAACGGCAAGCAGGTAGTAACCGCAGCGCTTACTACCTTTCTCGAACCATTACTACCCTTTTGCGACCTGTTTACTACCTACGTTAGTAAACAGTTACTAGCTACAGCTGTTACTAACTTCTTGCGACCTGTTTACTACCTGTTAGTAAACAGATAGTAACTGGAATGAAAGAGGTGGTAACTGCATCCGTTGCTACTTTTCTTGCTTCCTTTTTGCTACCCAGCTGCTGACTATTTAATCCAAAACAGTCTGTGATTCCGATTCCAATAATTTGTGAGAGGAATTGTCTCGACGTATCATCATTAAACGGAAAAATGACGCAGGAGATATCCATAGATAAAAAAAACAATTGTTTTAAATTACGCAACCGAGATATGTAAACGTCATTCTGATATTGTCGAAACGAAAAAGTACAAGTTAACAAACCATAAGCACGTGCTACACGCGTTGTAATAGACAATTACAACAAACTTAGTAAATTGCATAAAATTAACAAGACTGGTGGATCAAAATAACAAGATGGTCACAATTAATCCACTGCGGCGTTTCTCCAAATGTAATCATTGTTTTGGCACGCGAAGCCCCAAAAACAATTATTACCTTTTAACCGCTGATATACTAGCTGTGTGAAGCATTCGAATGCACTGAGACTATGTTAATAAGTACGGTACCTCGTTTCGGCCATTGTAAATAATGCCTTTTTGTGGCCCTTTTATAATAAAAAGATATGGCATATATATATATATATATATATATATATATATATATATATATATATATATATATATATATATATATATATATATATATATATATATATATATATATATATATATATATATATATTGAAATTAAGGCTGAATAAAGGTCTTGTACTACGGCCTCAAGCACACGTAGTCAGGTAGTGAGATATAGTGCTCCAGATTTACATTTGCTGTAATTCATCCAGAAAGACAAGTGCTGCCTGTGCCAGACATGCATCTGCAAAGTAGGGGCTTTATATACCACATGTGTACTTCCTACTGTAGCGCAAAAAGATAGTGAACTTCTTAGTCTATGTATTCTTCGAGTTCATTGCACACCACGCAAGATTACCAGAAGTTGTGTAGTAGTGAGACATTGATTGAGCAACATTAGCAATGAAGAAAAACTATGCCAAGATAAATGAACAGGGTAGTATCAGTTGCTACTTTTTTATTAAAACCTTTAAAAGTTACTACCCATGGGTGGTAACGGCTAGGGTAGTAACAGTTACTAAAAGCTGGTAGTAACAGCGAAGGTGGTAACCATTACCTCCCTCGCCGCTATAACTGCGCTTACTACCAGGGTTGTAACATATGTGCCAAACCGTTACTACCCCAAAGTTAGCAAGTACTACTCCCTTGTTTCTAAGAGTGTACCTGACGATGACGATGATTATGAGAGGCTGCTGTCGCCGAAATTTCATACCACGTCTCTCACGATACTGTGGTGCGTTTCGACTAGGTTGAACACATCGTGTGTCTTGATTTAGCACATTTCATTGCTTAACTAAATGTTCTCCCTTTGACTCGCCACGTTGGTCTGGTGCTTATGGTGCTAGAGTGCTGACCAGCAGGTCGCGGGTTCGAATGCCGGCCGAAACAGCCGCATTTTCGATGAAGGCGACAACACTTGAGGCCGCCGTAACTAGCTTCTAGTGTGCTTTAAATATTTTAGACGATCTAAATTTTCGTAGTCCTTCGTCACAGCGTCTCTCATAATCGTCTCGTGGTTTCGAGACGTTGAAACCCGATCATTATAATTATTCATTTTGTTCCTTGAAGGCCCACAGCGAGTGCTTATAAATACGCGTTTGACTCTTTTAAGTCTTGGACGCGCCCCTTATCGTATATTGCGTCATTTTGCATTTCTTGCTTGTGAAAGCTTCCATTTCTCTGATTACACGGGGTGTGTTTGACTTCACGGTTAGATTATTACTTTTACCGCGTTCGTTCGTCGCATCGGGCCAGCACGTACTTCTAAATCTTCGTCGAAGAACTTCGTGGTTGCGTGCGTGCAATACGCTTAAAGGAAAAGAGAGAGAGATAAGGAGAAGAAGAGCGGGACAAAAAAATCAAACGGAAAGACTGTCTGAGCAAGTTATACTGAGCGAGTGACCTGAGCCTCTTCGGAGACACAATCGTCCACTTGAGCCTACCTCGCGTTCGCCTCGTAGCTTAATTAGTGAACAGGCGGTTTCTTTACGCCACGGATCTCCAACTCTGGCTCTCTGTATTTTTCATTAGTGCTAAACTGCTGCCGCAAAACGTACGTGGAATGGAAGGTAAAGAGAAACGCGTGTAAGCTTTCCCGTCTTCTTGCATGTATATGCATGCGAGTTGTACCTTCCGTGCGGCGATGCCCAAATATCTAGCAGTGCTAGCTTCTTCGTCGCCTTCTGATTTAACGCGTGCGTGCGCGAATGCCCGAGCAACGAATGCGCGGTGGCAGTACAAGGAAGCGGGGACGCGGGATGACGATCGCTGGGTCGATCACAACGACCGTTCGATCCTCTTCCTTCGAATGCGCGTCCCACACCATCGCCCGCGTCGCTCATCCCTTGCTGTTTTCAGCTCGTCGCGAAGCCGCCTCTTTGTCCATTTGTTATTGGACCCGCCGTCGCACTCTCAAACAGCGAAGAGACTCATCGTGCGCGGTATTTGGGAGATCAGCCTATTGGACAAACTGCACGTTGTGGTCGGCTTTTTTTTTTTTCGGATCACGCCGCAACCGCGAACGTGTACTATACAGTTGCTTTGAAGTGTCATCGCATGCATGTGCCCGCAGCGCTTGCAGCCTGTCGCTGGTCATATCAGCGCGGCGTCACCTTTCTCACTTCTTTCTGGTTTTACAGCGAAAGCTCATATGAGATTGAAACTCGGGTCACGCGCGGCGCTGTAGTTGTCCGCCGCCTCTGGTGTCCGTAACCACTATCGTGAAATAAGAAAACCTAGTACCAAGGACGTAGAGGGACTGGAACCCGGGTCTGCTGCGTGCCAACCCAGTATTCTACAACTGATCACGCTTGGGACTTGTCCGCAAACTTGCCTTACGCAGGCTTGATGCCGGAAACGAAATCGCGCCAATATGAGTAATAAATCGTTTTACAACAGCAAAAGAACAACGAGGCGCCACACAATGCGAATAGCGCAATTAGTGGGTCGTCCAATGCTCCAACCTAATACAAAAGCTTGTTTTTGATCGCCTTAACTGTGGGGCATACCCACTTCAGGCATAATCCCTCAACGTCGTCAGCCACTGCATGAACTGCATGAACAATTGGCCCAAAATTCTTTGCAAGTGTTTAGCGGATACAACGGTTCCCAGAAGAATGACGAAGGAGCATAGCGAAGGCTGGCCTACTACCAAGAAATTATTATTATTAATGCTGTAAGGGGTACCCGACAAGTATGCTCGCAGCAGTTACCCAATGAGTGTTTATAAAAGGCTCTGAAAGGCCGCACTTCTAGCTTTCGCCGTGACTGTGCTGCGCCTTCCGCGCAGACCTGGCGTTTTTTTTTATTTAATCATCCGCCATCCGTGCTTGCATTTTCCAGTCGCTGTTTTATTTGGCAGTTCGCCCATCACGCTCTGCAGCAAAACCGATAGAGACCCGGAGAAGCGTAAACACAAAGATTAAAGCGAAGTGTCGTGTTTCAGCCGTGCAGCATTGGTTTTTTTTTTTTTTTCGTCTGAAGACTCTCGTGAAGCGCAAAGGGGAGGCATGCCAGGAAGTGTACCACTCACGGTGTTGATCGGCTCAGGGTTTTCACTCCGGAAGCTGCGACACTGCACTTAGTGCGTCTTCGTTCCCGTGCTCCTGTTTTATTTATTTATTTTTATTTATTACATACTGCAGACCTTTAGGTCCAAGCAGGTGGGCAGTTACAAGGGGACATAGTCGAAACAATAAGTGGCATAAAGATTGTTTGGGGTGAGTGTTTCATACACTCATAGTGAACACAAGGAGCGACATAGCAAATTATTTCATAATAACGCATGTACCAGACAAAAGAGAAAAAAAAACACCACAAATTCATACTTCATATGTCGTGCGATTAAAGTAAAAATAAATACATAATAAATACAAAACAATAAACACAATTATTTTCACCGTTCAAGCCAAGAAAGTAATGAATGCATAAATCTCTCGAATACGTTTCTCTCGTTTCCACCGCTGACTGATTGTCCGATGACATACACGTCTCCCTTCCCTTGCGGCCCGAGTCTTCCCTCATGCGCGACTGGAGGAGAAGTAGCGCTGAACCGAGCCTATATCGCCAGTTGGCGCGCGCGCACCGCTGAAAACTCTTACGCACAATTTCGCCGCTGCGTCGAACGCCGGAAAGTATATATATGGTAGAACTTGACAGAGTTAGCTTTTTCAGCTCGTTTCCTGTTTTCATTTACGCTCATTTTCGATCGCGTCTTCTTGAAGCGCTGAACGGTATTTTTCTATGTCACCACCTTGCACTGTGTGGCCTCAAATTACAAGCGACAGTGCTGGCTCACCTTTCTTCTTAAGTTCTGTCTACATATGTATATCGCCTGAGTATTGCTTCATTGCCCCGCCACGGTGGTCTAGTGGCTAAGGTACTCGGCTGCTGACCCACAGGTCGCGGGATCAAATCCCGGCTGTGGCGGCTGCATTTCCGATGGAGGCGGAAATGTTGTAGGCCCGTGTACTCAGATTTGGGTGCACGTTAAAGAACCCCAGGTGGTCGAAATTTCCGGAGCCCTCCACTACGGCGTCTCTCATAATCAAATAGTGGTTTTGGGACGTTAAACTCCACAAATCAATCAATCAATCAGTATTGCTTCATTGCCTGGCTGTGACTTGGTTGCAGGTAAAAACTACAGCAAACTTTCTATGTACTATTTTCTCCCCCTCAATGGTTCTGCACGCCAATGATAGCACATTTTTTTTCTTTGCCCGTTCTTCGAAAGGCAGTGCGTCTTCGGGTCGCTGCGTGTTCTCGCTAGTGTGAATTGTGCCCTTTGTGAGGAAGTGTATACTACATGCAAAATGCACGCAAAAAGTGCGCTATTTTGTTCCCCTGTACTGTATTGAAAGAATTCATACTATTAAGTTGCACAAGCTTAACGAATTAGTGCCAGCTCTTGAAATAGTAGGAAGAGGAGGAACTCTGAAAGGCGAAGGATAGTTGATGAGGGAGCAGTAATTGATGATTGCGCCGTTGTTAGCAGAGTGCAACGTTGATTGATTTGGTACATACGTTAAAGAAACATTTGTTGCGCAACTGAGAGTGAGGAAGATAAGCGAGAGAAGACGAGATATGGTGCCGGACGTTCAACTGTTTTTTTTTCTCCTCATCCTCATTTTGCTCCCTCTTTTCTCGTTTTCTTTTTTACATCGAAAGCTATTTTGAGATCACAACAAAGACCGTTTCTAGCGCCATAGTTGTCCGTCACCTCCGCCGGTGACCGTTGCCGTTATCGCTTGAAATAAGAAAAAAAAACATATGAAGTAAGAAAAAAATATTCATGATGGACTGGGGTTTGAACCTGAGTACTCCCTGCGGAAACCTGGAATTCTACCACACAGTCATGCTGTTTTTTTTTTCCTCTTACATGGTATTTTTTACCAACGCCTCCTCTAAACAATGCCTGGGGAATGGCTCGTGCTCCCAGCGGAGTTGGCCTGCCTTCAGTTTTGAGCAAGCGCCGCGTGGTGGCGCTCGCGACCGAGACTATTATTTCATTCGGTATTACGGCTTGGTGGCGCTAGCCACCGCCCGATCTAAAGGGTACAGCCATATCCATCCATCCATTCATCCATTATCACGGCGACGGGCGGTACCAGCTAAGCGTTCTTCATCTGCGGCCCATAGGGGCGCGTCAGTCGAGAGTTGTTCGAGACCTGCAACTGTACACCGCTATTTCGGAGGCTATGCAAAGTGTTGCGTTGTTGCACCGTTCGCCACAGGTGACGCTAGCGACTGAGAACATTCTAAAATAAAGGAGGGAAAGGGTGTGGCAGCCGTTTTTCTTCTCATGCGGCAGGCATCTTCTAGAGGAGGCGTTGTTTTTACAAATGCAGTTTACGGGTATACACGTAGCGTGTACAAAATGCTTAAGGCCGCTTCGACAAATTTACAATGGGCATTACAAAACAAATTTCATACAACACAATGTCTAAAGGGGTATTTGAGTAGCACACTTCATGAACTATGCATACCAGTCCGGATGAAACTGCAGTTGTTCATATAGGTCTTTTAGCTGCACAGTCATTTTTTGTACAGAGGGGGATCGCGAAGACACCATTTGTTCTGCATGCCTATCTAACATGCGAGTTTTCCTTAAGGTATGCATGCCCATTAACTAGAGCATGCCAACTGCCGTATCATTGCATTTGGGTGGTACAAGGTAATGAATACTATGAGAATTTAAATCTAGTTGGTTTAAAAGCCCTCTGCAGGACGTCTCAAGGAGGATGGCATCCTTACAAAAACAATGTACTCTACTGTTTCTGCAACTTCACAAAGGCGGAAATAATTGAGGATACAGAGATCGCTTTTGTATAACCAGTCTTTTACAGGTATTGTTTCTGTATGCACTTTTTAGGAAAATGTCTTCGTTGTCGGTGAAATAGGCAATTTCATTCCACGTTATAGCACGTCATGACCAGACAGTCCAATATTTAGTGAGTAGTACCGTGGCACGGGAAATACTACATACATTATAATATAAATCTTGAGAGAGAACAAATGTTTATTGAAGAATCTGGCTGTCAGAATACGCACTAATACGTGTACTTCTAGCATGAATCCTTGAAAATAGGAAGGCGATGCAAAAATAGTAGATACCACTAAATTTGGTAAAACATGTGCCAAATTCACCTGCAAGAATGGTCGAAGCAGTGAATGAGCACAGTCCCGAAATTAGAAAGAAACAAACAAAAACGTAACACCAGTTGTCTAATGACAAGGTGCTCCAACCCTAGACCACCTGGCCCCGCCACGGTGGTCTAGTGGTTAAGGTACTCGGCTGCTGACCCGCAGGTCGCGGGTTCGAATCCCGGCTGCGGCGGCTGCATTTCCGATGGAGGCGGAAATGTTGTAGGCCCGTGTACTCAGATTTGGGTGCACGTTAAAGAACCCCAGGTGGTCGAAATTTCCGGAACCCTCCACTACGGCGTCTCTCATAATCATATGGTGGTTTTGGGACGTTAAATCCCACAAATCAATCAATCAATCAATCAACCCTAGACCACCTGAACACACTGGTTCAAAGCGTTGTCTCTCCTCATTGGTTCATAGTTTGATGACAAAATAAACGCAGAAGATATGCGGTGAAACTTCTGTATGTAAAGCCTCTTCTTTTTATTATTTATTATTTTCATTGTTAGGGTTAATTTAACGTCACAGAACCGCTATATGTTTATGAGAGACGCTGTAATGGAGGGTTCCGAAAATTGGGGTCGTCGCTTTGATGACTACTCAGTCAAATCACGCCTTTTCGCCACCCACATTCACTGACACTGCCATTGTTTGTTGTCCTACCTACGTACGTTTTTGTTTTTCATAGAACACCTTCTTAAGTCCGAGCGCGCCCGTAGCTCGCTCACTTAAATGTTTTCGTCGTCTGAGTTGGCTTCTCCGCAGTAAGGCTCGTTGTGTGGAGAAGCCCGTCTCAGTGGCTATTTTTGTTTTTCCGGCGAGATCGAGGATATGAAGGATATTGGGGCGCTCGCGTGTGCTTAGCCGATAGTGTCACTGAGATTGACGCTGACGTGGAGGCATCGTCGCATCCGCGTGGTGGTGTGCTACAAGACGTTGCTTCCCTGTGCATGTTTTGGGCCAGATTTGTTGTAATGGAACGCTTCATTTCAGTAAACCCGGGATATAACGGTGGTGCCGGATATTGCAACCGTTATACATTAGTTTATTTTTTTTATTAGTGCAACCTACATCGCCCAAGGGGGCATTATTGTGGGGGGTGAGGAAAAAAGTTTTACCGTCGAAAATGGCAAACGTTTGCGCAGCAGTGCCTAAGCACTCACAAAAAAGCAAACATCTTGTAGTGACGAACAAAAAAATTGCCCGCAGCTTCCCTCGGGGGAACACTGAGGAGGATGCGGACCATATAATTGGTTAACGGGGTGTTAAAGTGCGACTTACTTGGGTCGATGGCTAAATTGGTTAACGTGGTTGTGAAATGGGGTGTTAAATTGCGACTTACTTGGGTCGATGGCTAAATTGGTTAACGTGGTTGTAGGAGGGGGTGTTAAATGAGTGAACACGTACACACGTATGCGAAAGGGCGGCGCTGGTCGAAGGGACGTCGATCATTGTGTTTGTGGATTCGTTGGAATTCATTTCACCGCGACCTTGGACGTCGACGCGCCGTACAAACCAACCGACGAGCGGCAACTGAGCGAGCGCCGACCTTGAGTATATATACAGCACGACGGCGCATGCACTGTCAGCTGTTGAATGTTCTCGAAGCGCGACGCCACATGCGCGTCCACTGGAGAATCAGGAGAATTGTAGATGTCGAACGCGGTGTGTAGAGGAGGAAGGGTGCACAGATGGTGGAGGAGTGAAGCGCGCGCGGTGTGTAGAGGAGGAAGGGATGCACAGATGGTGGAAGAGTGGGCGACGGCGCGACGGCGCATGCGCGCGCGTCAGCCGTCGAATGTTCGAGAAGCGGTGTGGACGGCGCGGACGACGCGGACGGCGCACTACAAGGCGCGAGTATAAGATGCTCCGCATCTAAAAGCATCGGATGCGATAGTGATTTTCTGGATAATAACCATACTTCAGACAAACGGGTGCACATTTTCGACAAGATTAAGTTATAAAAGATAGTTGAAATAGAAAATTTTAACTCCGGTGATTTCTAATTTGTATTTGCAACGGGAATGGCGTCTTTGGCGTATTCATAATTTATTCCAAAACAACAGCCTTTGGTGTTATGTCGGACTGTCGCATCTGGGGGGGTTCGTATCATTCTTGAATGACACCTTATACGGAGACTGGAAGTTTTACACGCGACAGACGCTTGTTATGAAGATTGTTTCAAAAGCCGAAAGTTGTGGGTTTTAATTTTCTATTTCAACAGGTAACAATACTAAAGACCTTGACCTACGTATGACCTTTTGTCGCCACCTATAACAGGAAAAGGAAATCGACGGGATCGTTGAACCCAATCTTAGATGCGTTCTGCGTTTTAAAGGTGGCCGCGTTACAGATGTTGATTTTTGTTTCGAGTCAAGGACATCGTCAGCATTCGCTTGTCGTTGTACACTTTGAATTGGCGTTTTGCATGCGATGCGAAGCTAGGAAACGCATGTTATTAGAACAGTCAGTGGTGGCACATGCGCACTGTTTCTCCCAGCTTAGCTGCGCCGAGTATTACAAGAAACACATGCGCTACTCGTGTCAAATTGGCCCAGTATTGTTCCGAGCCGTACGCTGTACGTCAGAACTATTTTTTCAATCGGCCATACTGGGTGGTTAACAAATATTGCTTAATAAACTAATAATTAGTTGCTGTAGCTAAAGAGTACTGAATGTAGAAGTTCTAGCATTGCTTAAACATTGCAATATTTAATCTACGTGAAGATAACTGGGTAATTAACGACTCCTTCAGTAACCCCTTAAATAGTAGCTTTAACCGTAATTTCCAATAGAAAAAATGCCGCGTTTATTCAGAAACGTCGGGTTACTTCATCTATGCTCAGATAGCAAACCTGTCTAATTTGTTTCCTCGCTTTCCTAAGAGTTTGCGAGGTTAAAAAGTGATTTGGCGCTAGTTAGCTGAAACACCCTACCCACTGCATGCATGAGCCTACGAACTTGTATGATGCAGGTTCGGGGGTACGTAGCTTCTTGTCTAAGGGAAGTTTTAGTCTTGTCTCCTTATACATTACAGGACATTTATTCGGTGAACGGTGGGCAAATATTGTATACCTTCGTTGCCGACAAAGTGACCACGTGTGAGAGGGGGCTGATCAGTCTATTCATTGCTTTTGTACGCTCAACGACGCCTGGGGCCGCAGTAATCGTTTTTATGATTTTCCTACCGCATTTCTCCTTTCAGGGTGAATGACGTACGTGTACGCCTTCCGTTAACACCATCAACACAGTCGAAGACATGCACTGTCAGTTTTTATGAAAGGGAACACGCGAGCGCGTAGCCTGCGCGCTACGACGGCTGCTTGCAGTGCACTCTAGCGGGAGCGAGAGCAACAACAGACTTTTTTCGCGTCATTTATAGTGGCGAGCAAAACAGCCAGTCATCGGTAATCACTATTGAACAAAAGGAGTGGCTCGCGCACGTCGCTCCTTTGGTCCGACCGTGATATGGAACCGGCGGCAAGATTACAACCCCCCGCCCTCAAAGCGATTACACAAGAGGCCGGCCTCTTGTGTAATCAGTCTAATCGCTTTGAAACGATGAAATTGCAGTCTTCCGGACGGTTTCATATCACAAATGACTCGTTGTTTTGCTCCCCAATAGATGACACGAAAAGGGGCTGTGGTAGCACTCGCTCCCGCGTGAATGCGCTGCAAGCAGCCGCCGAAGCGCGCAAGCCACATGCTTGCGTGTCCGTTTTATAAAAATTGACAGTGTATATGTACACTGTCGTCCTTTATGAAAGGGAACACGCGAATGCGTGGCCTGCATGCGCTCTGCGGCGGCTGCCTACAGCACCATCAACCGACAGCAAAAGAAAACACGTTCGCTTTCAGCGTCATCTGTTGCAAAAAAAAAAAAAAAGAAGAAACGACATGGCCAGTAGACAAGCGCTGCTAGAATGTACTCCATTTCTGCTCACGCTTACAGCAAATAGAAATATACTATATAAAGTGTGGCCACTGGAGCCTTTTCGCGGCCCAGAAAAAAAGGGTCTGACCAATCGCTAGATGGCGTACCCATGCTCGTTTTTACTTATTTAAGACATTTAATAGCCTCCTCAGGAGGAAATTGATTACCTAAGTTTGGCATCAATTTTTCTGCAAATAAGGAAGTTCAGTAATTTGTGCAACTTTCCATATCCATTCTACATCATGTCTCGCTGAGAACATTTAATGCCTTACAACAAAAAACAGTAAAGTATGACTAGAAAGTGTAGTCGTTCTGCATTTGTTTTGCACAAAGAGGCACATTCATGCGGTTTAGATGTGCTGTACATGTATCTCTTTGCGTAAGCATGCGTGTGTAGCCTAGTGGTAAAGACACTCGCTTTTGGGTTCAAATCCCAGTGTCGGAGAGAAAAAAATTATTTTATTTATGCTGAAGACATTATCGGGTATGATCAACCACTCGTGGTACTGAAAGCAGCGCAGTAGCTGGGCCCTACGGGAATGTCCGCTCCTTATGTAAGTATGTTTCTCTATGCCTGCAGTCCGTATTCCACTGCCAACATATCGAACATTTTGCGCGACCACGGCGCAAGCTGCAGTAATCGTCCGATATCGCTCGTCGCGCGAGCGGTGAGGGAACGTAATCTAGCAGCGCTTGTCTACCGGCCATGACTCGTTATCTTGCTTGGCCATAGATGACGCCGAAAGTGAACGTGCTTTCTTCACTTGCCGGTTGATTGTGCTGTAGGCAGCCGCCGCAGAGCGCAGGCCACGCGTTCGCGTGTTCCCTTTCATAAAGGACGACAGTGTACATCGACGTTTGTATTTTTTTTCTTACGCAGATTTCTCTCCGGGGGGGGGGGGGGGGGGTTATACTTTAGTGCAGCATTGCACCGGCTAGTTTCGGGTTTAATATTTGACCGGATCTTGCTCGTCCGCAGAATTGATGGCTTTCTAGTTTAGAATCTTTCGAAAATAGTCCGATTTGTTACTCTCTCCGTTATTGTTCACCGGTATACGCAATTACGCTTGTTTTCGTGCAGGCACTGACACAAACGATGCCGCTGTGGTTGCGTTTCCTGTTTGCGGACTCGCAAGAACCGCTTCCTTCGAGTTGGCGATTAGACGAATTATATGTTTCGAACTTTCTTTTGCTTTCCGGACGCGCTCAGAACTACACAGTTTTTTTTTTTTCAGTACGTTCACACGCGTATAGTTTGCTTGCGCTATGGAAGTGCGTGCCGGTTTCTCTGCTGCGAGCGAGTCTAGTGGCTCAGATGTTGATGAGCGAGCGACATTTTAAAAGCGGGCGCGGCGAGGTGGTACTGACTGGATCAAACGTGTTTTTTCTCCCTCCGCGTTTACACTTGACACCACTTCGCGCACTTATTTTTGTTCGTCTGTAGTGAACTACACAGACGTGTAATGCAACGCTGAATTTTTTAACAGCCCTATAGTTATTTTAAGAATTCATCTTGCTTTTTCCAACGAGTAAACCATGTGTTTGTATGTAACAACGCAAACGATTTTCTTCGTCACCCTATGGTCATCGCGCAAAACTACATTTTTTTTTCTGAAATAGACTCGCCCGAAAAATTTAAATTAACAAAAATATCGACTCTGGCGAGTCGCATTTGGCGAAAAACTTAGTCCCTCAAAGGGTTATAATGCGAGTTGACAGTAATGGAACCACGCGCATATAGAGGTTTTAGTATTTTGTTCTGCCGCACTTTGCCTAATTCTGCATACTGCATTACGGTAGTGGTGTACCGGGCTTTCCCGGCTAAATAATCTGTTTGCACTGCCAGACCGACGGAAGTTCAGTTCGCGTTCATAAGTCGCCCCGCCGTGGCGGTCTAGTGGCTAAGGTACTCGGCTGCTGACCCGCAGGTCGCGGGATCGAATCCCGGCTGTGGCGGCTGCATTTCCGATGGAGGCGGAAATGTTTTAGGCCCGTTTGCTCAGATTTGGGTGCACGTTAAAGAACCCCAGGTGGTCGAAATTTCCGGAGCCCTCCACTACGGCGTCTCTCATAATCAAATAGTGGTTTTGGGACGTTAAACCCCACGAATCGCGTTCATTAGTTACCTTCTGTGTGGTCCGAGTGCGAATATGTATCGATGTATCGTGTAGGCTGCTTAGTAAGTAACATTAGACTATAGCATTGAGCCCGTGAGACTTCCAGCTTACTGTAACGCGGAATAACGCTGAGATCCGCTGACATTTTTGCGCGCACTGCCCCTCATAGTGCAGCCTCCTCCGCGGATTAGAATCTAACACGCGGCACAAATTTTTGGTCACGCAACCTCCCTGACTGGCCAGTGCGGGCACCGAATAGGCGCGGACAGAAACACGGAGCCAGAAGAGTGTGCGTGAGCTGGTCGCTAACGGGTACTCGATTGCCGATGGTTCCGTGCGTGTGTCTCCGTTGCGACGCCCTTCAACCTTCTCTCTTCGTCGCATCGGCGAGTGCTATTTCTCCTGAGGCCTGCGGTCTCCGCACACGCTCCAGCCGTACTGATATATACGTCAGGTTGCGAGCTCGCGGCGATCCATCACGTCAACCTTGCGCTTTGCTGCTCCCGGCCGCGAAGGTCACGTGCGAGCCGTTTTCGTTTCTGATTCGCCTCCCTTTCACGCTTGCGTAAAAGCGGCCGCTGCCGCTAGGGGCCCTCCATCAGATCGTCGCTGAATATAGGTTTTTTTTGCCTCCAGCTATTCGCGTGCAACTGTGGTATAAAAGTTTAACTCCTGCTGCTTTTCCGGTGGAGGCGGAAATGTTGTAGGCCCGTGTGCTCAGATTTGGGTGCACGTTAAAGAACCCCAGGTGGTCTAAAGCTCCGGAGCCCTCCGCTACGGCTTCTCTCATAATCAGTTTTGGGACGTTAAACCCCACATATCAATCAATCAAAGTTAACTTCGCGTCTATCAGGAAAAAAAAAACGCAAATGAAAACTAAGGGAGGGGGAGGAGTCGGTAAGCATTGTTTTCACGGTGTGCTTCTTAAGTTTTAGTGCCGTTCGTAGCTCTGATATTACTGTGGTCTGTATATCCCCGTCACGGCACATTTGCTTCACCAACTCATGCTTGCGTCTATGTTTCGAAAAAAAAAAACGGTTATTTGTTGTAGTTTGTGTGCTGTTTTTTTTGTTGTTTCGTTGGCTATGTTCAAAGCGTGGGATGTGTCAGTGAGTCAGCAATAGAAATTTTTTTTTCAGGAGTATGCGTTGTAGGGCGATAGTAACGTTGAAAGATCTGTAAAAGAAAGTCGTGGCATGATTCGTCGTTCTGAAAGCATCGGAAGCACCCGAGTAGTGCTTCTAACGCTCGTACTACAGCGTCAGCGTTGCCGCCTCTTCGTATAAGTGCACTTTCACCCACTGAGAGCTGGTACTTCGCTGATAGGCCTTGTCGGGGGATTTCTCCGGGAGATTTCAGTTTAATGACGCGTCTTTCCGACTTCCCACTTTAGTGTCGCGCTGATGTGCAGGGATGAATTGCAGAAGGCTGCGATTGAAAAGTGATTTGTTGCGCGCACTTTAAGTGCTCGGCTGGCACATTGTTTTGGTGCGCGATTTCAAAGCTACTTGACAGCTTCGAGGTGACTCGCGGAGTTGGCGATTTCCTAAAGTGCTCCGCAAGCGTCTTCGAGTGATATACTGAGTGTGCGGCGTTTCTGTCGGATAATTTCGAAGCTTTGATTTCATGCGCGCACGCATTACGTCCTGCTAACAATTGAACACCACGTTTCTTCGTCACTGGCGCTGAACCACCTTTGGAACACTCTTTGTGAGCTGTCGCGACGAGCTGTGCTTGTGCCCTAAAACTCTGCTGTGCCAAACTGGGGATCGCTGTTCGAGTTGCGTAGCCCGAAAAACAGTGTCGTCCAGCGAGAACTTGGGAGACCGAGGCCGACATCTGGACCGGCCACCCTCCGAAGACTTGTTTCGGTTCATTTAGGCTTAATAACGCCGCCGCTTCGTAACGCAATGGGAACTTATGAAAAGCGTTCGTAAGCCCGATCCTGATCAGACGAGCAAATAACATTGAAATGATCGGAACGTAGCTCGTGGAGCCTGAGCAGGAGCTATAAGCAATGAGGAGCTAAAAAACGAACATGATCACGTCGTTAGACAATGCCGCCCCACAAACGCTGTCGAGTGATTTTGCGTCATACATGGACGCCATTTATATTGCTCCCAAGGTACATAGGTACATTGTACAGAGGGCAAGGTCCATTAGATGCATGCATCTGCCGCAGCAGTGTTACAGTTCGGCTGCCTGTGCGATGTCGGGGCATGTTAAGAACACAAGATGGTCGAAATTTCTGGAGCTCTAATCATATGGTAGTTTCGGGATGTTAAAGCAGGCATTATTATTAGGAGAGTTCACGCTGCCCCGTTTACCAAAGCGTCAGTGACGGATTTGCCCGGCACGAGTAGAATCTTGTTAGGCGGAACTCGGGTGTGCAACGTTTGCACTACACTTTGCCGTGCTTTATCGACTTCCCGCTTGTTACGGCAGTTGAGATACGCTTCATCTGCAGCGAGTTTCATCAGGTTGTTTCCCCCATGAGATGTAGACACGCAGCGACGACCCGGGCCAGCGCTTGCTCGCTCAGATGGGGGTTGGCGCCCTTTCTTGCGCCCCGCAAAAGTTAGCCCCCATGTTTCCGAAACATTTTATTGGTTATAAATCAATCGAGGTGATCAATTTATAGCTATTTGTGTTTTGTTATCTCAGCCCTTGTTCGGGTCGTTTTAACCCGGGTTCGAGCATTGCTGGCTCTGTTATGGCCTGTATTGAGCGCTTTACTGCGTGCGTGATCACGCCACTCTAGATGGATCGACGTCATGCCGGGCCACTCAAGTGCCCCGCACATAAAATATACGAGCAGGGACGAAATAAACAACCGCTTTGCATGAAGAAAGGGGCTTTATTGAACCCCTTTTCTGGATAGATGGGAACTACCGACGCGCAACTATCGACGCAAATACTTGTTTCTTCGAGCGGTTCAGTTCAAAGGGCGCAAGGGAGTGATATGAATTGTTGACGAGGAATGCCGTCGCTGAAACATTACTCGTAGCATCATATGTCCACTCTGCTTTCGTATTCCCGACCCCAACGCTACGATGAATGTAATGTCGTTGCCTGACATGATGCGTGTTACTCTGGCATGCGTCTTTTTTTTTTTTGCTTGTCGTCACCGTTTTCTAAGCTGAAGCAAAGGAAAGGTCGTGGTTCAGATTATACTGAACTGCTTAAAAAAGATCCAATTTCGCGGTTCAGGACTCGAATCAAGAAAGGAGGAGTCAAACGTGCGCATACGAACAAACATTTTCGCTCGCTATCTAAACGCCTAGCTCGAGTTTTCAGGCGTAGTCTCTGTGGACTTTTACTTAGTTTCCATTAATCATCTTGAGCAGATTTTGCGATTAATGACTTCTAGCTTGATAAGAAGGTGGGTGATGTGCCGATTTTTCGTTAACTAATAAATTGGAGAGTCGTGTGTAGGGTTGGTTTGATTAATTAACGGACCGAACAAAAGGGGGCAGCTTAGGCACTTGTTGTCTCTGGTCTCCTTCCGGGGCTGACGTCGTTGATTGTTAGACAGCCACTTCTCGGTGTGGGCCACAACTATTCTTGCTCCGTGGTGTGGGCCAACGACTTTCACGATGACGCGGCCATCGAACGTCTGCCGAACGCGTTTGGCCACGCCCCCACGTGGCTAAGCGCGCAGCTTTCGTGTGAACGAGTAATGCATTCTGTCACTTGTAGATGGCACTGTAGTGCGTGAGCCCAGCGTACAGATGGCGTGTTTCCGAGGAGTGAATCTTTGTGCCGGTGACTGCATTTCTAGCGACGTAAGAATACCTGCTGCTCGGTCATGGGTGAATTGTCTGGTCCGTGGTGGCAGTTTATTTAGCTGAATTCAGGGAGGGTATATAATAAAGTTTAGCCAGATTATTAATTTCTTCGCCATTCTGTCGACCATGATTGGTCGAGAGGGCCAACTAATCCTCTCTGACTAGCTCAAGAGAGAAAAACACAAGAAAAAAGCTAATATAGTTAACTAGTGAAACAACAGTTGGCTACCTTACTCTGGGTAAAGTGTGTAACAAGGCTGTTGTGTGATAATTTCGTAGTTTGCGCAAACGCATCCACGCAATGAACAAAATTCTAAACTTTGAGGTTTTAAACGCCAAAGCCGCCACATGGTTAATAGGTGTGCTGTAGTGGGCAGCCTCGATTTAATTGTGACCACCCAGGGTTCTTTACCGTGCGACCAAATATAAGTGAACAGGTGGTTTTGCATTTCATCTTCATCGCAGTGTGGCCGTTGTGACTGAAAATCGAACCCGCGTGCTCAATCTTCTATTGAGACGTGGCACAGCGATTTTTCTGGATTTTGGTGCGCCTAAAACACGATGCCAGAGATGGCGACAAGATTGTAACCAGTAGTCGCAGGGGCGTGACTAACATTAAATTCCTTGCAGGTTGATGTCTAGAGAATGATTGATTTCGTGCTGGCTACTGTTTGGCTGAAGAATGTCAACTCTGTCCTTTCGATATCTGTCGGGCAGAATCGCCCCGGCAGCTGCTAACACACGCCAGGCTATAGCGAACGAAAATTGTGCAACGTGCCAAAACGGTGTATTTTGAGACATAGGGCTGTAAAACGTTCTATGCGGAGTCGTCAAATATCGTTAGTGCCCATCTATTGGTGTTTAGTCTTGCTAGAGAAATGAGCCCGTGTGAGCGAAATAAAACTAAGTTCTGCAAATGTGTGTGTGTGTGTTTGTGTGTTTGTTGGTGTGTGTGTTTGAGAAAGAGAGAGAAACGAAGAGGAAAGGCAGGGAGGTTAACCAAGGTTTGGCTCAGTTGGCTACCCTACACCTGGGGCGGTGGAAAGGCGAAGAATACCGTATATTATATAGAAAACGAAGAAATAGATGAACAGGTAGCGACAAGATGAACTCATACTGGAAGTTCACAGACGCTAGTGAAGTCCAGTAGTCTTCTGTTAGCTCAGCTTTAGTGGCTTTTTTCTTTTGCAACTGATGAGTGGGAACCACCGACGCGTCAGTTTTGACGCAAATACTTGTTTCTTATCATTCTGTTCCAGCAGCGTGCGGGTGTGAAATGAATTGTTGCTGAAAACTGCCGTCGCCGAAACCTGCTGCAGTACTCGAGGTGTCACATTTCCGCTCTCGCTTCGTATTCTCGGCCATTTTGTCGCACATGCACGTGCATACACATGACATTCACGTGCATGTGCATGCACGTGCAGCGTGTTTGGCGGTGCAAATTCACTCGGAGGTTGTTGGAGCCGTTCCGTCCGAAAACTGCAGATTGGTTTTTGATTATGATTTTACATGACGTCACGAGACGCCTAAAGCGGAGTGCTCGCATAGCATGTCGTGAACGTACGATCAGTTGACAGCTATCTGTCACGTGCAAACTCAACAGTTCTGTGGTTTGCGATTGGATCCTCGCACGATAGGTACACTTGCTGCAACAAATCTGTCAAGTCTTGCATCTGTCCTTAATATTAAGAATAATCGGAAATTTTCTTTAGACGTGACTAAAATTATTATTATTATTATTATTATTATTATTATATTATTATTATTAACCTTTAGATCCTAACACACTTCCAATTCTGATCGTCATAATTATAAAGTGAGATGCAAGTCCCTGGCCGTGTCTTCTACAGAACGTTGAACTGCTTTTCGCATTGTTCTTGTGAGGCGACAGTTCCTTTCGATACCTGCGGTTGAGCGCCGGCGCTTCGTCGCAGAGCGCATAATTATTCTTGGAGCGGGGAGGACATGCACCTCCTTGACGTCTAAGAGAGCGCCCAGCCATCTCGTGGCGTCTTCTGCCAGACGGCGGAAGCGTGCTGCTCCCCGGCGCAGACACTGTTGTCTTTGAAACGATGCCGACACCCTCGAGGTTGTAGTGTGCCTGACTTCACCGCTGGGGCTAACCTCACGGTGCTTCCGCTTATTTCTTTTCTCTCCGAGGGAAAGCAGAATTATAGTTCCCCATTTCGTTTTGTATGAAGGGCAGGTTGATAAAAGATAGATAAATAACGCTGAAATAAGGAATTGTATAAGTAGTACGTATAACCCTGTGGTCTCTGCATGTGCACCTATGGTCTGTACGGCGGGTCTCTAACTCAAGGGTGTACACGACCGTCTGTCGTTGCTTTTTACCCTGTCGCTGGGCTCATCCTGGCTGTGTGCATCGTTATCTATCCAAGACGAGCCGCAGCTACTCGATCACTCAGCTTTTTCTCTTTTTTATTTCTTTTTTATCTCTTTTTTGCCAACGTGCCACAGAGGGTCCGCTCAGTTTGCGATGTCGTGTGCGATCTCCGTTCCGAATCTTCAGCATATTGATGTCTTCGATCTTTTTCATCGTGATGACGCTTTAACTTTGCAGGTACTCTGACACATTTTCCATTTCAAAGCAAATGTATTTGGCAGTTATTATTTTTAGTGAAAAATAAATGCTATAAACTATACGTACAATATATATATATATATATATATATATATATATATATATATATATATATATATATATATATACTACTATAGCGGCAGATATCCCTTTGGTGTGTTATTAGGAAACTATGATTACAGCTCTACCTCAGACAAGCACACACGCGAAGCGATTAAAAGGCACTGCTTGCCATCCCGTGTTTTGTGTGTGACATTCTTGAATCCCAATATCAATGAAATATGAAGAAATGGTCTCTTAGAACGAGGGCACAAGCGACAATATTGAAATACCGTGCCGTATTATTTTACGCTTGTGCTATAGTGGGTGGCGAGGGCCAATCAAGACTGTGGCTTCATTAATGGCTGCCTTGAACCAAACAATGCACGGAAAGTTTCCCTTGGTAGAGTGCTTGCTTGTCACGACTGCTTCGCAGTGAAGAGTAAACGTCACAAAAGGTTTCCTTGTCAAGGCAACGCCCTCACGTTCTGGCTCAATTATTTCCCTCTGTCATGGCTGTTTCTAGCATTCTTTCATTTTGATTTTTTTTATGCCGAGGTATGCTCCTTCCTCGTTCTTTCTTTCTTGCCTCTGAAGAAAGAACAGTCATGAAAGTATCACTGCGATGGCGATTAGGCGTGCTTGCTTCATTCAACCGTGCAACTCGTGTTTATATCAGAGCTTTGCTGTCTCCTGCTTGCAATGACACCCCCCCCCCTAAAAAAAAAATTCCCTTCTTTCGTTACGTGGCAATCGGTGGCGAGCGTGGACCGCCATAACCTGTGACGCTTTAGCGAGGTGCGTTCTGACTTTCGGACAGCCTCGTGTTAAAGCGCGGAGTGGTCGGCTTGTCATAAACATAGTAAGCATACGTTCTCTCTGTGTTTATTTACGTCTCGTTATCTAGCTCAGGAGGGGAATCACTCCGGTGCGCTATCTGTGCTTGTGCACTTAGGATATATTAAGGATTGCGAGCGCTGGCTGTAGCGACAGCATTAGCGAGAGGTGCCGTGCAAAGCAGCGGGTATCGTTGTGTCGAAATAACTGTCGTGCCAGTCAAGCACAAAGTAATGCAAAATAGCCGTTAGGTTTCCTCTTCCCCGGAAGTGAGTGGCTTGCTTGCTGGGGTAGAAGCTTGCTGCACCAGTGGTTTGAAGTTGCTTTTAGCCTGTCCTTACCGTCGCATGCTTTCACGCTCTTATTTACATTCCGAGAGCGTTTGCGAAGGCTGTCTGCTTTTTTGACGTAAGCCGCTCATATCATGGCGCGTTGCTGTTCGTTAATAAGTGAGCGTGATTCAGGATCGCCTGCATTAATTATTCTTTCGTACAAGTTTATCGGTCTTCTGAACTGTTTTTGCAAACAATTGTGACCTCCGCGCGCGCGCGCGCGCGCGCGCGCGCGTGTGTGTGTGTGTGTGTGTGTGTGTGTGTGTGTGTGTGTGTGTGTGTGTGTGTGTGTGTGTGTGTGTGTGTTTGTCGGCTATATATGGCAACGGCGTTGGTATGGGCCTGGCGGTTGAAATAAGGGAAATGGAATTATATGAGGCAAATGGGTATGTCGCATTCATGAAAGGACTTCCTAAAGCGGACGTTTGAAGCTGCGTAGCTTGCTCAGGATCAGCGAAAAAAAAAAAAAACACCGACCAGTATAAAGAATCGAGGCCAAATGGCTACAAGTTCTTTGTTTCTTTCAATATTGCCTCGTGGCATTGCGGCGCTTTAAATATTTTTTTTTTCGCTGGAAGATTCAGTGCTCCTATGCGAGAATTCCCCGCTTTGATGGCACCCCTGCCTGACGCAGCGCTTGTCACGCTATGCTCTTCCATCTCATCCAGCACCGTCATGTCTCGGTCGCCGATGTTGTCTACACGCAGGCTTGCGCTATTCGGGACCGCTCTGGTCAGATAGGCGGCGCTCGCGCTGCTCTCGTTCACGGAAGGCAAGTCGCAGTGTTTCCACCGGGAGACGTAGGTGCTTCGCCAAGAAGGAACTCGTGCGTCCTTTTGTTTGTCCTCACATTGTTCCTGTAATGAGAATCGTATATACCGGCGTGTGTAAAGACTCGAGGATATGATAAAAGAAAGGACCACGGATGGCCGGCGTTTGCAGAAATAACGTTTGGTCGGGTTCACTCGCTGTTCTGGCCCATTTTTAGTAGCCCCCATTTGGCCCCTTTTTTGTACTGCATGTGCCCGGCAGCCATGGATTATGGGGGTTTCTCTCGGCCCTACCCGACAGGACGTGTCTCGCAGGTTTCTTTTACGCGGCGAATGATTTTGTTAGTGTTCTTATCATCCATACATGTCCCCACCGTGTAATCGCGTGCTAGCATTTTCCCCAGAGAAGAACGTGCCACTGTTTCCCCTGCAGATGAGCGGCTGAGTGTTAAGTTGGGATTTTCTCTTTTTTACGCAGGCTGACTTTTGCCTTAATTTATGAAAGTGCGGAATATCTCAGATATTAGATGCCCTCGGGCTCAGCAAAGACGTCCTAATATAGCTAATTTTACTTCGTTTCTTTTTTCTTGGTCCTTTAATGCCCAATTTCCGTCTGTCCAGCAGTTAGCTAAGCCGTGTAAAGAAGACAGGATAGCAGCAATTAAAGCACCGTATGCAAGCTTTTTTTGAGGCCCGCATAATGAATTACTTCGCGGCATCTCATTTAGAGCTTTAGTAGATTATTATAAAGAAACCCATGCCGCTGAAAACATTCCTGTTTATTTTGGCCCTAATATATATATATATATATATATATATGAAAGTAGATGCGCTTTCACATAACAACTGTTTATTGTGCCGACGTTTCGACAGGAACCCTGTCTTTTTCAAGGCATGCCTTGAAAAAGACAGGGTTCCTGTCGAAACGTCGGCACAATAAACAGTTGTTATGTGAAAGCGCATCTACTTTCATATTTATAACCTTGCGGCAACCGAAGTTATTCTTCTGCATATATACATATATATATATATATATATATATATATATATATATATATATATATATATATATATATATATATATATATATATATATATATATATATATTCTATCCGCTTAAGTTTGAATGCTCTCGTGGTCACCCCCTTAACTTGGCGTGAACCAAAATTAGCTTGGGTGTAAGATGGTTTGATGAATATGATGCCCTGGTCAAGACATTAATGACGCCACAATTCCGTCGCGTACGTCGCCAAACACTTCCCGCCAGACAGTTGCACATACGCACCGGCGGGTATGTGCCGCTCGTATGCGGGTATGTGCCACAGGTGATAGACGCTTAGTATCTACCCAGGAACGACGAGAACACGCATGGGCAATTTTAACGTGTGGGCATTAAGAAATATCCGACATCGTTAGCGTCAACCCGACGAATGCAAAGAAATATAGTCAGGGCCCCAGCTAAACTTGAACACAAGTATTCTGCGTTGCAATGAAGCATTTTACCACACAGCTACGCCAGGTCTCGGAACTACTTTTCAAATAGACGCTAATCTTCGTAAAACGTCAATAGTGGTAAAAACCCAATTTTTAAATATTACATATGTACTCCTTTGATGTAGCCGTCACTTCGGGTTAACGTGAATTGTGGTTAGTTGCGATGCGCTCAAGTTGATTTATGCAACAGTGTCCAGGTCCGGCATCCTCGCGAGCATGAGCGCTTCATATCAGCTTCCGGCGTTGCTAATACGCATGTTCTAGTTGGCATTGTTGCACAAGTGCAATGAACTGGCTATATAAACATCTGCAAATCTTCAACGTATGTCTGTGCGTGCAACATTCGTGCATATATTCAGCGTCATTTCATGACATGTTGCTCAATAAAAAAGTTGCAACACGGTCACCTTCCCTCCGCATACTTTACATAACGTCATTCCCAGGTACGTGGGATCTCCCGAATTTCATTTATTTATTTTTGGGCTCCGGAAGTGAGGACGAGAACCTACGTTTTCGGCATACATTTACACCTCGTAGGAACATCTGTGAGAACAAGGGAACTGCTGGAGATGGTGTTTTCCCTGGCGGAGCATGTAATGCAGATACCTTTGAGAGAGAGAGAGAAAAGGAAGCTATGAGCGAAACCTGCAGTGGAGTGGTACGTTAAGTGAACTACAGTATAAACAATAACTGTCTGATATGTTTCCGCACTGCCGATGTTCACAAGGTTATATGGCGGTTTTAACGAAAGACTTGGCCGCTGGCTGCTTCATATATAACCTGTGGCGGGGATCGAAACTGGGAACACGAATGAGCGAAAAGATAACACGCGTGCTGTCGGGCACTCCAATAGGAAGGAGGAGGAGGAAAGACGGGGAGGCCGATAGGAAGGAATAACAACAAGAGCAGGGAGGTGAACCGGGCACATGTCCGGTTTGCTGTCCTACGCTGAGGGAAAGGGGAGTGTAAAGATGAGAGAGGAAAGATAAGGGAAAGAGAGGAGAAATTGTCAGTACGTGGGCTGACCAGTAGGTGGCGGTGATACTGCCCAATAGTCAAAGGCGTCCACATATACCCATAGTCCTCAGAAAGAGCACGAACGCTTTGACTGCCGTGTGAGCCGAAGAAAGGCGAGTACGGTGCTTCCATCTGCATAGAGACTGGCCGATCATCCAATTGGCGGAACGTGTCAGAAAGTTTTTTTGGCAGATCGAGGGCAACGGCATAGCGTATGGTCGATGTTTCCTTCGCTGCATCATACGTGGAATTCCGCATTGGGACCAGTAAGTAAGGGACATCGGAGTATGCGGTAACTATGTTACATTGGGTTAGATAAGGAATTTGTGTTTACTTGATGCATCAATTACTCACTATAGCAAGAAACTATTCGACGTGCAGGTGCTTATTGGTGTCGGCATTCTGCTAGCTGACTCTCTCGACAGTGCCCTGCCGCCTGCTCTGAGACTGGTTTTGCTGTGGTGCAGGTCAAGGCTTCGACTCCTAACCACAAAATGCAGGATTCAAACGTGGGTGGAATACAAAAAGAAACAAAGACAACAACGATAATGACCCTTCTCTGTTTCGGTGCACGTTGAAAAATTAAAATTACCTGTCACTCCTTTTTAGTCCTGACTTGCCACATATACGACACTCTTTCAAAATGTACTTTAACTCTCTATAAATAAGACACCACTCCCAGATAATCGACGTGATTCCTGAGAGAGAGTTTCATATGTGGCAAGTGCGGACTCTAAAAAGGAAGAAGGGGCAGTCCTTTATTATTACTTTGTTTTGAAAATGTAGGTGTCCGTCACTACGGCGTCCATCACAATTCACACTGCTGTTTCGAGCTGTTGAGTCTCCCTTTAATATCTCCTGCCCCGCCGCGGTGGTCTAGTGGCTAATGAAGTCGGCTGCTGACCCGCAGGTCGCGGGATCGAATCCCGGCTGCGGCGGCTGCATTTCCGATGGAGGCGGAAATGCTGTAGGCCCGTGTGCTCAGATTTGGGTGCACGTTAAAGAACCCCAGGTGGTCTAAATTTCCGGAGCCCTCCACTACGGCGTCTCTCATAATCACATGGTGGTTTTGGGACGTTAAACCCTACATATCAATCAATCAATCCTTTAATATCCCCATCGACCAGGTTAATAAGCCCGTGGTGATGCACAGTTGCCGACGTTCTTCTATACAATGGCTGCGTGCAATGTTGACGTCCAAGATCCGCTTGGGGCGCCGTTGTCAGCAGAGTAACGTGCTCGTTATCATGCGATGGCTCATTTCGGGATCAGTGCAATGTGTGCCCTTACTTGTACACCGCACGACGCGCTGCTATAGCATTTTACCTTTTTGTGGCGTTTCCGCGCATCCTGTCTTGCGCGAGCTCCTCTGAGTACCCTCATTTCTCCCCCTTTTTTTACATTCACCTCTACACCGTGCACGGGCCTTAATCACTTACCTGGCATCATTTCCTTCTTTTCATCATTGATTGACACTCTCACGCGTGAAAGTGCTGCCACGCTCGTTTCTTCTACATTTGTTTTTTTCTCTGCCGCTATTCCTCTATCCGTGGCCTGTGGCGAGCCGCCTTGTTTAGTTTTTTTTTTTAACTTCGCTGGCTAAGTAAGACGATATCCGAGCTTCTAGCGAAAGAAAAAAAGGAGGATGACTCGAGCAGAAGAGGACGCAAGAAAAAAAACAACAAAAAAAGCTGAGCCAAGAATCAGCGAAGCTGTGAACGGTGTCACGGGCAGGATTAGTGCCATTCGTCTCGGTAGGAAAGCAACCTTACTGTGCTTATTTTTGTAACTTGCGCATCCGTCCAAGCTTACCGTAATGTTTCAATCCTCTTAACTTTAGCGTTTTCTCGGCAAGAGAATCACTCAGAAGAAGAATCTTCGCCGCGCCTAATTCTTTTTTGTTTTTTGTTTTTGAATTTATTTCATTATTAAAGGTTTCTTCGATCTAGATCACTTCTATAACGCTCGCACAGTGGCCTTTTCCGAAGAGTTTTATTATGTTGTCATTGAGTACTGATCCTGCGAAAACGGGGCAAACGGGCCCTCAAATTGGTGGGAAACCTGGAACGCTCAAAACATTGCTGTGGTGGGGCTGTAATGAAGAAATCTAAAGGGATATCGGTACTGCTTCTCAACAGGAAGTCAAGGCTTTGATTCCTGACTATGGAGCCGCATATTCATATCCACTGTCGCTTTACGTTGATCGTTTCTTTTTCTTTTGTGCGATGCAGGAAAGTAAAACTTGAACGCTAGAGTTTCTGTATGGGGATCCTTTAGAAGCCAGAGTGGCGCCTCTGTTTTCCTGGCGCCGCTCTCTCTGGGCCGCCTTTAGGAGTCCCAGCGCCACTGTTCGCCGAGCGTCATCACGGGGTCAGAAGTAGCTGCTCTGAGCTGCGGGAAAGCCAACCCTTTTTTGGGCAATGCCATCACTCTTAATGTTCTGACCGTTCAAAAGTAATGGCATCGCCGTTGCTGTCATTCTTGTTGCCGCTTCTTCGATGCTGCTTGTCCCGATACGTGCGATCTCGGGTGCATTATTTGTTGAAGCCTGAAACCAGTGGTTGGTTTGCGGGCTTTAACGTCTCATTTAAGTGCTCACTTAATTTCGATCACATGATGCGCTTAAGCATGCACGGCTATCGCACCAAAGTGGTGCCACGCTCCGGCAGCACTTTTACTTTGTGGCGGGATGTTTCGCGCCCAACTGTCATAGGCCTCGTGAAAATGTCGAGATGACGCCGCGAGTGAAATCTTCTGCACGCCGTCGACTCCAGTGGAGTCTGCGTCGTGAGAAGTCGTATTTGTTACGTGCGATAATTGTGGTAAAATCCGACTGCAATTTCCCTGGGCATATGTCATCTGTATTGTGAATTAATTGTAGAGCGCATGGGCTGCACTTTGTTGTTGTGCAATCGTTCGGCAATGCAGCAGGTGTTGTCACAAAAATAAAGATTGTAATGCATTCAATAAGCAAGATGCAAAATTAGGGTACTGCAAAGGATGCACAATTTATTGTTTGCCTTATAGGAAAAATAACTACGAAATACATGTAGTCTTAGCGGGTGTGTTGGCTGTTGACCCATATAAACTGGTCCGTGATGCGTCAAATGCGGCCAGGAAGCTTTACTGGAATCATAAGAATAAAAAAAAGCTGTGCAGCTGGTGTGCTAGAATCAGTGTAACATTGCAACTCGTAAACATGAGCCGAACAATCGAATTTTACTAAAATGAAAAACGAGAAAGAAAGCAAACAAACAGAAAATAAGTGTGCGTGCAAATCGCTTGATTTAGTTACCCGAGTTGAATTCATGTTTCGCGTCTTAAGGAGGATATATGTTGGGTGCGAGAGTGCACTTGAATCATACATTTACATCTTTCAGATTTTCAAGCCGTGAACGCGCATACATGCACGCCAAGTATGCATGTTTGTCGCTATCGAACGGAACGTGGTCAAATTAAACATTCTCGAATACAATTTACCGCCTTCCACAGTTAGCGTAAGGGAACCAAACGCGACGTAGAAATACCATGATATTCTGGCTCGATCGTAAATATAAGTGTGAAGGGTTACAGCGTATAACATATGTCTTCGTGTTTGTCGCACGCACAACTTGATTTGATTGATTGATATGTGGGGCAAAACGTTCCAAAACCACCCTATCATTATGAGAGATGCCGTAGTGGAGGGCTCCGAAAGTTGGACCGCCTGGGGTTCTTTAACGTGCACCGATATCTGAGCACACGGGCCTACAACATTTCCGCGTCCATCGGAAATGCAGCCGCCGCAGCCGGGATTCAATCCCGCGACCTGCGGGTCAGCAGCAGAGTATCTTAGCCATTAGACCACTCTGACCCGCACGTCGCAGGATCGAACCCCGGCTGTGGCGGCTGCATTTCCGATGGAGGCGAAAATGCTGTAGGCCCGTGTGCTGAGATTTGGGTGCACGTTAAAGAACTCCAGGTGGTAGAAGTTTCCGAAGCCCTCCACTACGGCGTCTCTCATAATCATATATGGTGGTTTTGGGACGTTATACCCCACATATCAATATCAATATCATATCAGCACTACTAGGCCCAATATTTAGGTGCCAGGAGATTCGGAGTAATATTGCCGCTCGCAATTATGCGCCGCACAATCTAGTTTTGCTAACATTACAAGAAATAGTAAGAAATAAAAAAAACGTTTTCGTGACGTTCCGCAAGCAAGGCTCCTACGTAGAGGTAGAGTGGCTTTCCCGCATAGTGACGAAGCCCGACATGGCGTACCTTGGCGCA
Source organism: Rhipicephalus annulatus (assembly GCA_013436015.1). Lineage (NCBI taxonomy): Eukaryota > Metazoa > Arthropoda > Arachnida > Ixodida > Ixodidae > Rhipicephalus > Rhipicephalus annulatus. The sequence continues at coordinate 50,620 of WOVY01009880.1, forward strand.
GCTCTGCTACCTATAGATACTAAGTGGCTCTGAGAGAGAAAGGAAGAGAAAAGTGAGCCCCGTAAGTGTCTGCTTCAGGAAGCGACACCTCAACAGTAGCTCAGAAGGGATGGGGGTGAGGAGAGATTAAAAGGATAGGAATAAAGGTGTAGAAAAAGAGGGAAACAGTGGTGGTGGTGGTAGTGGTTAGAAGATGAGAAAAGGCACCTAATTTCTGCAACCCGGTCGGGAGCACGGCGCATGTGCCTAAGAGGGAAACAGTATGCCAGAGAGCGAGCGCAACGATATATCGAGGGGATAGGAGAGATAGGAAAGATGGAAACACGGTCACAGGAGTCCTAGGACGGGGCACCACTTGCGAGAGCTCTTGTCGGCGTCAGTAGATGGCGTAGAGCAAGCCCAGTCGGCCAGAGCTACGCTGACGTCGGAGATCGCGAGGGCACAACCGGTCGGCATGGAATCCAGCAAGCGAGCCCAACCTAGAGGTAGCATATACAGTACCTGTATTGAACGCAAGGTGTTTCACCACCTGTGCGACGAAATCGCACTAATTTCTCGCATTGTCCTACTGGCGTTGCGCGTTCGTCGAGAAATCCGGTTTCGCAATTTTTTTTTTCTAGCTGTGTTCGGGGGTTCTGGTAAGAACACTATAGATTAAGAGGTCGCGAATACCGTAGCGCGTGATACATCAACGTAATGGATCCAGCAGTTGGCAGATTTCAGAAAATGAATGCCGTAGATGTATTGGGAGGCATCTCGGCGCATTTCTTTTGATTGTCTCTGTTGGCGTGAGCGCGAAGCGCTGTGACAGCGATCCTGCGGAGTTTGGCGTTTTTTTTTTTGTAACCGTCATCTCGTACGCGTACATTTTTTTTTAATTTTTGCTCTGTTTATTATAACACGCGCAACCCATGTGATGATAGGACTGGGCAGAATAAGAGCTACGTTACCTAGCGAACATGTTCATGGGCACTTGAAAAAAAAATGGCCCCGTATCTGCATGTTAATCTGCAAATGTCGTCTTTCGACGATAGTTTTGCGTCTGGAGAGAGTTAAAAACACGTTTATTTGGTGTTCTGCGCAAGAAAATCGCTGAATGGTATTCCGGAGGCGCTGCGTTCGAGTGCCTCGAGCGTGCAGCGGATGCGATCGAGCGCATCAAGTCACGTCACACGTGAGACATTGACGCTATCTGGCAGTTATCTCAGAAAATGAAGCGCAGTGGCGTGCGCGTGCGTCTCGGAGGTGATAAGGTGTAAAACTCAAGGCGACGGGTAGGTGTCACCACTGTGTCGTCTTAGCTAGAGCTACTGCTTATGCTACCAAATGTAGCATATACAGCAACTCTAGGCTTAGCAAAGCGTTGGAAACACTTGCCTCTTCGTGCAAGCGTTGCATGTCGGCGCAGCGTAATAAACGCTATGGTCCTTATAATTATTTATGTATGCCTTTTCTAGTTAAAGACGCACATACAGAATATATACGTGTTGTTATGGTGCCTCAGATATGTGCAATAATTGCTTTTTAATTGAGAATCGCACAAGTATGAACGCTGAAGCTTGAGCAACATTGGTGGGCGCTGCGGATGGGGTCGGCCGTTTGGGGTATCGGCTGATGCTGTTTAAAGTACCCAGTATCGTTAAGGGTGGATAAACAGACAAATGGAGATACAAAAATTTTTGCGTCGAATGTCTCCAAGAAAGACTATCGTCTTTAAAAACAAAACATCAACCCTTTATTTGATACCCTCTGGTGTCGCCACCCCTGCCATTTCGCTTCACAGGCTCGGGGTAAGTTTTTTGTACAGCTTCTAAAGAACTAGGAACAAAGATAAAATTAAACTACAAATGTAACTTGCTTCGGAGTGTGCATAAACGTGAAAGGTAGGTGTTTCGCATTTGTGTGCCAAATTATCATCTTTTTTTTTTATGTAACTGTGGGATTTCGCACTCTCTACCAGCGTGTTAGAATGGTTGTCGCACTCTGAAAGACTGAACAAGGATGATCAGTGTCTGTAAAATCATAAGAAAAAAAAGACTACCGTCCTTAAAACAGAAATAAGAGGCGGTAAAGGAGAAAGCGGGGTTCATATTTTTACGAGGTTGTGGGTACTGCTACCTTTCTCAGGTTTTAATCGTTTCACCCTCCTTCTCCTTCTCCTCCTCCTTCACCTCCTCCTCCTCCTGCGTTTGAAAATATTCAGACGCTGCGGGGGCTTCCGTAGCAGTTTCACAGGGGTATGATCGTTCACTGCTCGCCAGGTACCTGGTTGGTAATTTATACTCCAGCACGTTGCGTGACAGTGCCTGGAAGGCGAGCTACTCTGTATCATCGAAGGCTCGCAAAACTGCGTGCAAACCTCTCCAACGTTCCCTCCCGAAAGCGTTACGCGCACAGTTTGTTCTTTCTCGTTTTTTCAAAACGGAGGCGCGCGAGTAGAGGGGCTTGGCTCGGTGATGAAGCACCGCACGAGAAAAAAAAAATGAAAACTACCTCGTTTGAGCCGCGAATTGAGTTGCCTAGCATCAGCACGAAGAAGCAAATGTGACGGCTGTTCGTGGTGGCTGCTGGGCGTCTTTCTTTTTACCGCCGCCTCCGATGCTCAGCGTTCTGACGCACGCAGCTGCCCCCGTCGTGCCGCGCACTCGGCTGGCCTTCCGCCCACCTGTTTGAAGCTGCCGCCGGCTCTCATGCGACTGTTATGCGCGTTGCTGTAACGCGCGGCGGCGAACAAGCTTGCTCAGCTAGAGGACGGTCGCTTTGAAGCTGTAGTCTGTTATCCTCTAAACTTCCAGCGTGAATGCTGTACGGCGCTTGAAGACGCACGCGGCAGCAGTCCGAGAATTTACTACTCAAGAAGTATTCTGCGAGTATAGTGACAATCTTTGTGTACAATTTCGGTCTCGTTCGTGGGGAAAAGAACTAGTGTGAAGTCACACAAAAGCTGCCGGCAGTAATTTCTCGAGTTCGAATGAATCGTTGAGATCGACTGTTGCGAATGACAATGCGAAGGCGTTTTATTCTTTCAGTTTTTGTGACGGAGTCGCATCATGCGTGCTGTTAGAGTTTTGTCCAGCCGGTCCTGTTCAATTTTTTTTTATTTCGCTTTCTTTTAACGTTCAACGGAGACGCTGTGAGGTGCGCTCTGTAGACTTTTAGGCTACTTCCGAATTCATCGTCCCTTGCTGGGGTAATTAGGCGCGTTATTTATTGCACTTTGTCGCCATTATTCTTGATTCCTGCGTGCCGGCGCTATCTCATCGGGCCATCTGGGAAAAGTTCCACGCTTTCCTGATGGCCTCCCGCACAGAGGTTGGCAGTGCCGCTCTTTTCATATGGCGCCGTCTCCCTTCTTAATTACGCTTTAATGAGCCCCGAAATTTATTCGTTGCTTGGAAGTATGAACAGCGAATTTGAGCTAGCGGTGATGAGAGGTCCCGTGGCTTGAGGAAACTGAAACAGGCGCCAAAGTTTCACTATTTTTTTGCCTATTTTTTATTACGCTGGAAAACGCCACTGCGCTTTTGATAAGGCTCAGCGCCGCGACCAGTACGTTAGAGTCGCCTTGTAGCGTAGCACGAAGTGGCCGTATATTTTGGGAGTGCCGCGGGAGCACACCAAAAAGCGCCGATTTTCCTTCGATGAGCTGCAGGGATAACCGCGCCGTCAAGCACCACTGTTCGAACTTTTCCCAGCTACTCCAAGCGTATAGACATATATTCCATGCTTATAAACAGTGGTACTTGCCGTCGGCATACTGAGGTGCTTATAGCGACGTCTATGATCACGTGACAACTGGCACAGCAGCTGCAAAGTTGCCTCCGAGCACGGGGTGTCGGGGAGGAACCTCCCGCTTGAGGTTCAGCCTCGACGCGTTGTGTTCGGAGGCAGGTTTGCAGTTGCTGTGTCCAGTTGGCATGTGATCATAGCGGTGAACTTTGGGCGGGGCGGAGCCCGTGTGCCGTGACGTTGCTACAAGCGCCTCAAATATTGGGCGCGAGGAGATCCTGTGGCGCCACCATGAGGATGCATTCCTGTGACGTGCAGGGTTGGATTGCTGCCCCAGCCCCCTAGCGCACAGCCCAGAACTGCTTTGGCGCTTTTTACAGCGAAAGCTGTTACGAGATCACAATTCGGGTCACGCATGGCGCCGCAGTTGTCTGCCGCCGCCGCTGCCGGTGTCCGTAACCATTTCGCACGAAACAAGGAATAAACCTGGTACCAAGGACAGTAAGGCTCGAACCCGTGTCCGCTGGGTGCCAGCCTAGTATTTACCACTCAGCCACTCTGGGGCTTGTGACTTAATTGTTCGCGAACTTGCCTTAGGCAGACTTGATGTCGGGAAAAGAATCGCGTTAATATGAGTAATAAAGCGTTTTAGAACAGCAAAAGGAACAACCAGGCATCACATACGTGTGAATTGCGCAACGAGTGGGTGATCCGATGCTCCAACCCATTACAAAAGCTTGTTATTGATGACCTATTACCTGTGGCGCATTTCACTTCAGGCCTAATTCTTCATCGTCGTCCAGTCACTGCATGAAAAATTGGCAAAAGATTCCTTGCAAGTGTTTAGCGGATACAACGCTTCTCAGAAGAATGCACTTGCATGTGTTGCTCCGGCCCATGCGAGACCATCAGCTGTTACCCACTTTGTACCACGTTACTTGTCTCTGTATAGCGCGTGCCTTGCGCCAATGTAATTATTCATATTGCGTGTGGCGTGCGCATCTTACCCCGGCGTTTAACGTTCAGTTTGCCCAGATCAGCGTTACCGTCGTTGATAGTTTCACGCTACGCGCCTGTGTTTCATATTTCTTGTTCCTTTTATTCTCGTTCGCGTTCAGTGTTGCGCAAGAGCTTTTTAGCATCAGGTCTGAAAAAGGGCAGTGAGAGAAGAGATCCGATATAAGAAATTGATTGATATGTGGGGTTTAACCTCCCAAACCGATATTACAAAATTCCCTGTCTTTTTTTTTTGCATATAAACGGCATCTTGCCTATAACTTTTCGTCTTAATACAGTTGAAAGTTTGTGCTAGTATATACTGCGATACGGCATAGTTGTCACCATGTGTTTTCAGCCCCACCGTGGTGGTCTAGTAGCTAAGGTGCTCGGCTGCTGACCCGCAGGTCGCGGGCTCGAATCCCGGCTGCGGTGGCTGCATTTCCGATGGAGGCGAAAATGGTGTAGGCCCGTGTGCTCAGATTTTGGTGCACGTTAAAGAACCCCAGGTGGTCGAAATTTCCGGAGCCCTCCACTATACGGTGTCTCTCATAATCATATGGTGGTTTTGGGACGGTAAACCCCACATATCTATCTTACTTGAACATAATATGTAGCGTGGAGCGTGCACGACGTTTCAAGACTGTCATGTTGATTTTTCGCAGCAGAAGTTAGACGCAGGAACGAAACACGATACTGCTGCCCTTCGTCCGTGCGTGTAATGTTGCGGCAACCACTCAACATGCAAGATCGCCAACTATTCCAGATGCTAACCATTCTAATGTTTCAAGTTCGTTTTCAAAAGGATCGAATGTAGGGATGAAAGACGCGATGTGCCATGTAATGGATTTTGCAGCCGGTGTTTTGGTGTAGCAACTGAATAACTTCTCGCATCGCATTGATTTGCATAGGTTTCGGTCCATTACACTTCGGCTTATATATGTAATTTTTTCATCTTATTTACCTCGCCAAATGCTCGTCTTCAGCGCACATAGAAGCCGGACAAGATGCTGGTAAAAACGATTAAAAAAAACTACAGTGAGTTTATTCACTCGAGGCCGTCAGTCCAGTTTCAAAGCATAGATGATGCGGCGCAGCAAAATATAAGTGTGTTCCCTTCACGATACTACACGTCGTTCGTGCATTCTGTGTCTTCGCGTACATGGGAGGTCACTGAACCTGTGACGCTATAGCGTGTCTGTAACGTCTCGCAGCTGCGGGTATTGAAGATCGGGCTGGCGCAAGGTTTGTCTAAGACGGGACCACTGAGCGTTAATTAGGGAATCCTGGGCCCTTTATTTATCTCCCCTATTGTGTACAGAACAGCCCTGTGCCTCCGTGGCCGCTTCGTTAGCTGATACGAGTCTTAACGGCGTTTTTCCTTTCCGAGGAAAAGGGCGACAGTAGGGTGCTGGACGCTCTCGGCTGCGGCCTGAGAACATCTGTCACCCTTTCCTTCTCTTTACCAGACCTAACCCCTGGCAGTGCATGCGGACCTTTGGTGCCTAAGTAGACAAGCTGCGTTGAAGCCTTCGCCTCGCGCACCCCTACCCCGCTGCACCGATGTGGGTGCAAGTTTGCTCGCTTTTATCGTCGCCTGCAACTGCATTAGGAGCGAGTACAGGATCGAGCACACTGAAGGACGCCGGGAGGGACCCAGTCAAGAGAGGCTCCTGCCACTCGAGGCCTGTTCCGCGCTGTCTCTCGTTGGGCGCCAGGGCCGTAAGCCTCTAATGCTTTTGCGGCCAGCGCTCAACGAACTCTCTTGTTTTTACTTAGACAGGACGAATCCTGTTCTAGCCGCGTAGAAGACGTCTTTTGAGCCTTTCTGTCATTAGTTTTTTTTTGCCCGCGCGACCGTGGCATCGTTATTTTAATACGGGTCGCCGTGGTCATTTGCATGGTGGGTTTGTTTTTCAGTGAACCTCGCTCCGGCTGATCCGAGTTTTCGGGAGAGGCGCGGCCACACTTTCCGTGACGTTTAATGGAGTTTTATAACGTGGCATGCATTACTATACAGACACATTAAGACCTTCTCTGGTGGGTTTGTCATAATGAAAACGTTGCCGCATTTGCTCAGCCGAGCATTACCTGCAGTCTTAGCTGATGAAATAAGTGCTCGAATATGTTTGTTCTATTCTTTCTGAGTTGTATGCACTTATGGGCTATATTTTTCAATCCAGAAGTAGATTTTTTTTTCAAAATTGGCTGTGACAGAAAATATCGTACTCCGAGAGTTCGATTACATTAGTGTGGACATTTCTTACAGGAGCGTTAGTTAAATACAAATGTAATTGCAACGCCTGCATATTTCGTAGCCTGATTGGGAATCGGTATCTCGATATCGCTGTCATTAGGCAAATGAATTAAAACTCTGCGTTTATTGTAGTCCGTAGTCTGCGTTTATTGCAGTCTGATTCGTGAATTGCAGTATAAAGTAAGGTAGTTCATCAGAGAATTGTTTTAGCTCACTTATTCGATTAGTTTATTATGTATTCTGACTTTCAATGCGAAGCATTTCGGAGGATCAAAATGGGCGTTGACCGTTTCTTTTATGTGAGGTCGCCTCCTGAACTTAACTTAGTACAGTTTCGGTAAATACCGAAATTGTCATAGGAGGGTATAAGTGCATGATGAACATCACTGACAGGTTGAAACATGAATAACATGATGTTCCTACATACCACAGCACAGTTCATGTGCATAGTGGGGTCCTCTCATAGGTACATAAAGCCCAGCTAAAATACATGTTGAAATATTCATATGATAGCTTTGCATAGATTGACATACCGTTTGTTGATATATATATCTATAATATATATATATATATAGATATATAGCAATAATATATTATATATATTCTTTATGGGGATTGCTGTCGTTTTTTTTTATAGTGAGAACTATGGTGGCTGTGACTCAACTGTAGGATTTCTTCCAGTATAATTTATGATAGAGGTTCTTCGTTACCCTGACTCGTAGGGTTTCGCATTACTGCTCGATGGTTTGACTGTGTCGTCTATGCAATCTATAATCTATGAAAACTATGTATAGGGTTGGTGTAATTCGCGATTTCTATATTACCTGATTGATAGTAAGAATGATGGCTATTGTAGAGTAAGCCTCGTACGAAATCCCTGCTTGGTTTTTTTGGTTGATTGAACCCGAGCGTTAGCCTTGATTCTGATAGCTGTTATTTTTTAAATATATTATAGAGAACGGACAGTAAGCTGATCAAACGTATACGCTGCCCGTTAATTATGAGCAGATCATTATGCTGAGAGAGAAGAGCTGGATGCTGCTTTGTGTCTCAGTTCATATACCTATCAGTGCGTTGAAAATTTTGTGTTCCTTTGCCTTTTTTTTTCTTTAGGTACGTTTTTCTTCCGTCGGTTATTTGCGACACACATTAACCCTTCTTTCTCGTGAAGTTTGGGTGTCACTGCAAAAAAGAAAGAAATACAGAAAGAAATACAGATAGACCGATAGATAGATAGATAGATAGATAGATAGATAGATAGATAGATAGATAGATAGATAGATAGTTAGTTAGTTAGTTAGTTAGTTAGTTAGTTAGTTAGTAGTTAGTTAGTTAGTTAGTTAGTTGTAGTTAGATAGATAGATAGAAGATAGAGAGATAGATAATAGAAATAAGTAATAAATAAATAAATAAATAAATAACAAATAATAAAGAAAGAAAGGAAAGAAGGAAAGAGGAAAGAAAGAAAGAAACGCACGTCTTGTTTGACTGCAGCTTACTTTGACGCGTCTCGTGGGCATTTAAAGCCCCCTATTTCATCATCACTGCGATGTAATGTGAAGATCCTGGTTACTGCACATTCTTTTTCTCCCGTTAGCTTCTTTCAGTGTTTCCGCAGGCATTGCTTCGCATCTGACTGTCTTCGCTTGAAACAAGGGTGGTTTTCGTATGAATAGCAGATCTGAAATGTTTCTCTGCAAAATCTGAAACAGAAAAGCTGGACCATTGATTTCGTCATTTGTTTAATGTTTACCGAGAAACCGACTGCCCCGTATGCATGCTTCTTTCCTTATACTTTTTTTCTTTTTTGGCAAACTTCATGTGGGAGCTTTAGTCTATAAATATCACCTTCGTGTCCCTCCTGCAGCAAGGGTCCTTCCCACGCGCCCTTTGACACGCAGCCGTGGTGACTTAGAGAGAGTTCACAGTGGAGACACATTTCTGGCGGAGGCACTCAGCCTTGTTACCACTGCAGCCTTCGCTCGGTTATCGAGGGAAATCTGTGCGATTTCTATTTCGATTAGCGTTCACGGGGAGCGGTGCGCATTTTTGACGGCGGCGCTCGGCATGACGAACAAGACGGTCGCGATGACGTGAACTGGAATGATGCTTAATAAATATGAAACTATGAAGGTTCCCCTCCCAGGGGGCCGACTATTCGCCAATTTAGTTATAAATGAGATAAAATGGTATCCGAAATGCGGAACGCTGC
>WOVY01009881.1:600000-853863 GCA_013436015.1 Rhipicephalus annulatus
AATAGCCCAACTTGTGGACTTCTTCTGCCATTGATTGGCTGGAGCTTGGTGAACAGTCTGTGCCCTGCTTCTGGCTTTTTTTCGCAGTGTTTATTTCGGTGTCAAGAAGCTTTGACAACTCTCGGTACAAATGAGAGGGACAAAATGCACTTCACTGCAACAGATGCGGCCCTCAAAGATACGCTTTTGGACACACATCTCGGACGCTGTGCATAAACTCTGATCACGTTAGCCTTCAGATTAAGTGTAATGCAGACACCTGACTATCACACCTGGAAGATCAGTACGCATTTTTCCATTGATCTCGAACAACTAGAGCTGTGCGACTAGCAAAATGTGAGTGCGAAGTGAATTAAAATATTGAAGTGCGAGTACGAATCTCACTGAATTTTTTTTTCAATACTTCGAAGCGCAACTGCATAAAAAAGTTGAATATAGCCAAGCATATTCTTGTGAAACAGCAACATGAAAGTGTTGCTTTAAGCTAGGTTGACGATGCACTGGCACGGCCGTTTTTCATAGTTGTCTTAATGAGGCGATGCAAAGGCCAAATTGTATTTACAACCAAAGTGTTGCCAATAACACTTTACATGTGAAAGACAAGACGCTGTTTCTCCGGCATCTCCTTCTCTTTCAATTCTGTGAAAGCCCAACTGATGTGGCGGACAAGGGCATGCAACCTACGAGTGCAAAGTTTTAAATCTGCCCCACAGGCATCAATAATATGAACATCTGAAAATTAAGATGCTAAAAAATCTTCAGCATCAGATTTTTTTTTTTCCTGCCAGAATTGTAGGTCCAAAACAGCATTGATTGGGCCCCACATCTTCCACATCCATCATCTCCGTGTTGGAACGAGCGTTTTCTTGAGTCGCTACATTTAAGACCATAGCAGAGCTTGAAAGGCAACTTTCCTGCATTACAACATCATCAGGAGAAGCATATTAAAAATATAAAGGGATTACTGCTAATCAGACTTTGACTGTATTTGTCTTTGGGATGTTTGAATAGAAAAATATATAAAATTTCGAATAGTCGGACACCCTTACAAACAAGTGAAATTGTTCCTTTGCGAATGCCACTTGTCAAGTTTGTTAAGTGTTCTGTCACTGTACATTCTGTCCACTTTTTGTTGAGTTCCATGCATCAACGTGGTCAAAAGTGCCCTGATGTCACGGCTCACACTTTTTGAGCAAGTGAACACGCTCTGCCGAAGCGGACATGTCCACAGGGTGATTACATTGAGAATAGCTGCCCTATCTCAAGATGTGCCATCACTTTTTTTTTTATCATGATGCAGGTTCGCTTCTAAATTACTGTGATTTTGAATACTGAATGTTCCAATTCTGATGAAAATCTAAATACATTTAATAAACCTGCACAATGCGCATTGAAGAGGCTGCATACATGTACATAGTCTTCTGGAAAGACCTTGCATGCTTCCCCCAATAGTGTGCATGAGCTTGGCTTCTTGCAGGAACTTCGCAAGAGAGCACTTTTGTTGCACATTACTTCTCAGAACAAAACAGGAACAATAGACCTCTTGATGAAATAAAAGTTTGGTGATAAAAAAGGCATGTTTCAGTTGTTATGGTCATCTTCACAGTAGTTCGAAGATACTCTCCGGTCTCGTAAAATCTGAATCATTGGAGTTTTTACAGCAGTGTCATAGCCGATTTAAAGGGGACTCTTAAACAATCTTGATAATATTGTATAAACATAGCACAACTCCTAAGAAATATTTGAAGGCCAGTTTAAGCTCTCTGCATCAAGTGTGTAATTTATCACAAGACGTTAAATGTGAATTACTACAGACCGCAGCGGCTCAGCTGAATAAGTTCTCAACTTCATGCACCTATGACACGTAGAATTGTTATAAGACACATAGCACCAGAGACTGATTTGATTGGACATGTCCAGCCTACGTCACAGAATGTACTGCAGACAGCAAGCATTGTTCGCCTGTGTTGCAACATGCTCATTGTTGAAGTGAGCTAAGCGACAGGGCTTTCCTTGAGGGTTTTTTTTTCTTGTACACAATGAATTGCTCCAGCAGTTCCCGATTTAACAAAGTGTAGTGGGGAATTCACAAGGCAATGATAGTGGGACCATCGCTGAGTGCGAAGCGCGAGCACGAGCTGTAGACACTGGACTGCCCGAGCATTTGTTCCTGTACCGGCTGTCTGCCTATTATCTGGCGTCGCTAATAAACCCCCTTGCAAAAGTAATTCTAGCATGGTCATCACGCCATTAAATAATGTTGAAATTGTAACTGGAGCATCAATGCATTTTGCTACACATATTGCAAACCTAGGCAGTACAGATATGTTGAAGAATAAGCATGCCATTTTTTTTACACCTTTAAAACAAGCTTGCTCATTAGTGAACAAGTCCATGGCAATCGAATAATGTGAATATCGCATTGCTGCACGGCATGCAGAAGCTCTATGCCAAAAAACAATCCACACGACCATCTCTGGCACCTAACAAGTCTGTTCTTTACACAGTCATGTGACATTATCCATAAAGAACATTACCTAGCAATGAGCTCACCAACTGGTACTACAAAACTGCACCTTGGCCTTGTGCTGATGCGGTTTTGGCCATGCAGTTGTCGTGCACATTGCATATTTGTTTATCTTGTCAGTGATTGGGGCCTCGCTTCATTGCTGCACCACTTGTGAGTAACTGATTGGAGCAACACATGGAGGAAGCCTTGCAAAGAACTATATGGCTGCAAGCCGATAATAGGCTGCTCATACCCATCCCTTAGGCAGAGGAGGGTAGGGAGGCTGGAAAAGAACCAGCTAACATGGCCACAACAGTATTGTTCAATCTCCTATAACTTCCTGATTACAGCGCTAAGTCACAACAGCGCTAAGCCGCAAAACTTATGCTAAAGCATGTTCACGTTGCACAAGTGCACAATTATCCCATTACAAATCCTGGATTTTAAGGTTGTTTAATGGCCCTTTGAAAATGCTCTACGGCTACTTACCGTAGTGCAGGAGCGTTCTGATGTGTTGCCACATGAATTATTAGGTCCTTTATGATATTCAGCTGTGACTCTGTCAAGAAGTCCGGAATTCGAAAAGCATTGCAAAGTGCTACACCTGCCCGTGATGCCAGTTCGTCATCGCCGCCAGTCAGCAGAGTGCACAGCAAGTCAGCCAGCAAGCCAAGCAACTGGCTCAGCTCCTGTGTCGCTAAATGATTGACAAGGACATACGGTGGTCAGTTTATATGAAAGCTATATGCACCAGAACCATCAATTCTATTTCTGATGAATAAAGAACATTTAAAACAGCACTGCCCGAATAAAAAATATTAAACACCCTTTAAAATCCATAGGTGGCACAAAGAACATGAACAATTGATATGAAAGCATACCTTTTTTGCAGTGAACAAATCAACATGTGAAATAAGAGTTGATTGCTGGGGTGCTGTTTGAAAAACACCTATTTACAATACATACATATTGTATATTGAAACTTGTCTTCCCTTATTCCACAGTACACCAAAACTCCAACCACTTCCTGATCCATTAGTGGGAATCTGTATTGCACTGCTCAAACTTACAAGGCCAGCCACTGCTGGGGAAGCGAGGTGGGCAGTGATTGCAGCTAGGATCCTAGACTGAAGAGTTTACTTGCGAGTAGACGACAATGAGAATCAGCCTTCTCCACTAAACAAGATCACTGTAAACTAAGTTTAATGCTGCTACTACAACTAACTTTAAGACACCCAAGAAAACAGTTCCCTCAACTCAAAGTTCACTAAACTGAATATTCGCTAAAATGGGGAATAGCATCGGGCACAGCAAAAATCAAGTCAAACGTGTGAAACGCAGTTTAATTTTAAAATAATTGTGTAATTTTCCTTTCAATTGGCTCCCTTAATGTGCAAGAAGAGACAAAGTTGTCCAAAGAGTGTACGTTTCTGGGCACTGCTTCTGTCATAGCTTGTTGTTCTGACACGAAGTCTCGCAACTTTCCGATACATGCTACAGCTTCTGCTGTAATAATTTATCAGGCAGTGATAAAAGATTTGAACCGGCCTCAGCCATTACAACTTTTTCACTACATCCTTCTTCTTTCATCATCATCATCATCATCAGCCTGACTACGTCCACTGCAGGACAAAGGTCTCTCCCATGTTTCGCCAGTTAACCCGGTCCTGTGCCTACTGCTGCCAATTTATACCCGCAAACTTCTTAATCTCATCTGCCCATCTAACCTTCTATCTCCCCCTAACTTGCTTGCCTTCTCTGGGAATCCAGTTAGTTACCCTTAATGACCAGCGGTTATCCTGTCTACGCGCTACATGCCCGGCCCATGCCCATTTCCTTTTCTTTATTTCAGCTATGATATCCTTAAACCCCGTTTGTCCCCTAATCCACTCTGCTTTCTTCTTGTCTCTTAAGGTTACACCTACCATTTTTCTTTCCATTGCTCGCTGCGTCGTCCTCAATTTAAGCTGAGCCCTCTTTGTAAGTCTCCAGGTTTCTGCTCCATAGCTAAGTACCGGCAAGATACAGCTGTTATTATTCTTCTAGTTACTTCTAGTTATTATTATTCTTCTAGCTACTTCAATCTCGTTATTATTTTCTTCTAGTTAATTAGTTCTAGTTACTTAAATCTCGTTATTATTATTCTTTTAGTAACTTCAATCTCGTGGTTCGGCTTTGCGGTTATTACCTGCCCTAAGTAGACATAGTCTTTTACAACTTGAAGTGCACTTTTACCTATCTCGAAGCGCTGCTCCTTTTCGAGGTTGTTGTACATTACTTTCGTTTTCTGCAGATTCATTTTAAGACCCACCTTTCTGCTCTCCTTGTCTAACTCCGTAATCATGAGTTGCAATTCGTCCCCTGAGTTACTCAGCAATGCAATGTCATCGGCGAAGCACAGGTTACTAAGGTACTCTCCATTAACTCTTATCCCTAACTGTTCCCATTCTAGGCTTCTGAAAACCTCCTGTAAGCACGCAGTATACTATACTGATGGGAGACTTTAATGCAAAGGTAGGGAAGAAGCAGGCTGGAGGCCAGGCAGTAGGAGATTATGGTATCGGTACTAGGAACGCCAGAGCAGAGCTACTAGTAAAATTCCCAGAATGCAATAATTTACGGATTTTGAATACCTTCTACCAAAAACGAGGAAACCGCAAGTGGACATGGAGGAGCCCTAATGGCGAAAATAAGAATAAAATAGACTTTATAATGACTGCACACCCAGGAATCGTGCAGGATGTGGAAGTGGTTGGCAAGGTACGATGCAGTGACCATAGAATGGTACGGTCTCGAATTCACCTAGACTTGAAAAAGGAACGACAGAAACTGATATGCAAGAAGCGAATCAATGAGCTAGCACTGAGAGGGAAAGTACAGGAATTCAGAGTCTCGCTGCAGAACAGGTACTCGGCTCTTAGTGAGGAAACCAACCTTAGCGTAGATACAATGAATGATAATCTGACGAGTACCATTACGGAGTGTGCACTGGAAGTTGGAGGCAGGGTAGTTAGACAGGACACTGGCAAGCTTTCCCAGGAAACGAAGAACCTAATTAAGAAGCGTCAAATCATGAAAGTGTCAAGTACAACAGACAAAATAGAACTGGCAGAGCTTTCGAAGTTGATTAATAGACGTAAAGTATGCGATGTAAGAAGGTGTAACATGGAGAGAATTGAACATGCTCTGAAAAACGGAGGAAGCGTCAGAGCAGTGAAGAGGAAACTTGGGATAGGCAAAAGTCGAATGTATGCAAAGGGACAAAGAAGGCAAAATAACTACCAATATGGATAGGATAGTTAAAATAGTGGAGGAGTTTTAACAGTAATCGAGACAACCACGACCTTAATACTATAAGAACTAGCAGTAACCCAGATAACACCCCACCAGTAATGATAGAAAAAGTCAGAAAAGCTTTGGAGAGCATGCAAAGAGGCAAAACTGCTGGTGAGGATCAGGTAACATCAGATCTGCTGAAAGATGGAGGACAGATTGTGTTAGAAAAACTAGCCACCCTGTTTACGAGGTGCCTCCTGACGGGAAAAGTACCAGAGTCTTGGAAGAACGCTAACATCATCTTAATACATAAGAAAGGAGATTACAAGGACTTGAAGAATTACAGGCCGATCAGCTTGCTCTCTGCAATATACAAGCTATTTACAAAGGTAATTTCTAACAGAGTAAAGAAAACATTAGAATTCAATCAACCAAAGGAACAAGCAGGATTTCGATCAGGCTACTCAACAATTGACCACATTCATACTATTAATCAGGTAATAGAGAAGTGCTCAGAGTATAACCAACCACTATACATAGCCTTCATAGATTACGAGAAGGCGTTTGATTCAGTAGAAATATCAGCTGTCATGCAGACACTGCGGAATCAGGGCTTAGATGAAGTATATATAAACATTCTGGAAGAAATCTACAGGGGATCAACTGCTACCATAGTGCTTCATAAAGAAAGCAAACCGAATCCCAATCAAGAAGGGTGTAAGGCAGGGGGACACAATCTCCCCAATGCTATTTACCGTGTGCTTACAGGAGGTTTTCAGAAGCCTAGAATGGGAACAGTTAGGGATAAGAGTTAATGGAGAATACCTTAGTAACCTGCGCTTCGCCGATGACATTGCATTGCTGAGTAACTCAGGGGATGAATTGCAACTCATGATTACGGAGTTAGACAAGGAGAGCAGAAAGGTGGGTCTTAAAATTAATCTGCAGAAAACGAAAGTAATGTACAACAACCTCGGAAAGGCGCAGCGCTTCGAGATAGGTAATAGTGCACTTGAAGTTGTAAAAGACTATGTCTACTTAGGGCAGGTAATAACCGCAGAGCCTAACCACGAGATTGAAGTAACTAGAAGAATAAGAATGGGGTGGAGCACTTTCGGCAAGCACTCTCAAATTATGACAGGTAGATTGCCACTATCCCTCAAGAGGAAGGTATATAACAGCTGTATCTTGCCAGTACTTGGCTACGGAGCAGAAACCTGGAGACTTACAAAGAGGGTTCAGCTTAAATTGAGGACGACGCAGCGAGCAATGGAAAGAAAAATGGTAGGTGTAACCTTAAGAGACAATAAGAGAGCAGAGTGGATTAAGGGACAAACGGGGGTTAAGGATATCATAGTTGAAATAAAGAAGAGGAAATGGACATGGGCCAAGCATGTAGCGCATAGACAGTATAACCACTGGTCATTAAGGGTAACTAACTGGATACCCAGAGAAGGGAAGCGGGTTAGGGGGAGACAGAAGGTTAGGTGGGCAGATGAGATTAAGAAGTTTGCGGGTATAAATTGGCAGCAGCAAGCACAGGACCGGGTTAACTGGCGGAACATGGGAGAGGCCTTTGTCCTGCAGTGGACGTAGTCAGGCTGATGATGATGATGATGAAATAGCATTGGGGAGATTGTGTCCCCCTGCCTTACACCCTTCTTGACTGGTATTCTGTTGCTTTCTTTATGAAGCACTATGATAGCAGTCGATCCCCTGTATATTTCTTCCAGAATGTTTATATATACTTCATCTACGCCTTGATTCTGCAGTGTCTGCATGATGGCTGATATTTCTACTGAATCAAACGCCTTCTCGTAATCTATGAAGGCTATGTATAGTGGTTGGTTATACTCTGAGCACTTCTCTATTACCTGATTGATAGTATGAATGTGGTCAATTGTTGAGTAGCCTGATCGAAATCCTGCTTGTTCCTTTGGTTGATTGAATTCTAATGTTTTCTTTACTCTGTTAGAAATTACCTTTGTAAATAGCTTGTATATTACAGAGAGCAAGCTGATCGGCCTGTAATTCTTCAAGTCCTTGTAATCTCCTTTCTTATGTATTAAGATGATGTTAGCGTTCTTCCAAGACTCTGGTACTCTTCCCGTCAGGAGGCACCTCGTAAACAGGGTGGCTAGTTTTTCTAACACAATCTGTCCTCCATCTTTCAGCAGATCTGATGTTACCTGATCCTCACCAGCAGCTTTGCCTCTTTGCATGCTCTCCAAAGATTTTCTGACTTCTTCTATCATTACTGGTGGGGTGTCATCTGGGTTACTGCTAGTTCTTATATCATTAAGGTCGTGGTTGTCTCGGCTACTGTACAGATCTCTGTAAAATTCCTCCGCTATTTTAACTATCCTATCCATATTGGTAGTTACTTTGCCTTCTTTGTCCCTTAATGCATACATCCGACTTTTGCCTATCCCAAGTTTCCTCATCACTGCTTTGACGCTTCCTCCGTTTTTCAGAGCGTGTTCAATTCTCTCCATGTTATACCTTCTTACATCGCATACCTTACGTCTATTAATCAACTTCGAAAGCTCTGCCAGTTCTATTTTGTCTGTTGTACTTGACAATTTCATGATTTGATGCTTCTTAATTAGGTTCTTCGTTTCCTGGGAAAGCTTGCCAGTGTCCTGTCTAGCTACCCTGCCTCCAACTTCCACTGCACACTCCGTAATGATACTCGTCAGATTATCATTCATTGTATCTACGCTAAGGTTGGTTTCCTCACTAAGAGCCGAGTACCTGTTCTGCAGCGACACCTGAATTCCTGTACTTTCCCTCTCAGTGCTAGCTTATTGATTGGCTTCTTGCGTATCAGTTTCTGTCGTTCCTTCTTCAAGTCTAGGCGAATTCGAGACCGTACCATTCTATGGTCACTGCATCGTACCTTGCCAACCACTTCCACATCCTGCACAATGCCTGGGTGTGCACTCATTATAAAGTCTACTTCGTTCTTATTTTCGCCATTAGGGCTCCTCCATGTCCACTTGCGGTTTCCTCGTTTTCGGTAGAAGGTATTCAAAATCCGTAAATTATTGCATTCTGGGAATTTTACTAGTAGCTCTCCTCTGGCGTTCCTAGTACCGATACCATAATCTCCTACTGCCTGGCCTCCAGCCTGCTTTTTCCCTACCTTTGCATTAAAGTCTCCCATCAGTATAGTATACTGCGTTTTTACCTTACTCATTGCCGATTCCACGTCTTCATAGAAGCTTTCGACTGAAGCGTCATCATAGCTGGATGTAGGTGCGTAAGCCCTACATCCAGTGTAGCAAACAGTAAAGCAAAGTCCCAGTCAGAGCAGTTTGATGAAACATACTTAACAACCGTGTTGAAAAGCATTCGATTCAGACGCTTGTGAGTACATTTGTCTGCGGATGGCATTACATAGTGCGCTTGTGCCTTATTTCACATAACTGCAGGATGTGGGCTATGACCTTTGGTAGAAAGGTACAGCCACGGTCTATAATTAGCTGGTGTGAAGTTCCATGTTGCAAATCTAGGAAGAAATCAGCAACGTCTGGGGCAAAGCTTGTTGGAAGAGCTCGTGTGATCGCTTAGCATGTGGCGTAGCCTGTGGCTACAGCTATCCACCTATTGCCAGAGGAATACAGTCGAATCTCATTAATTCGAACACGCTTAATTCGAACTTCCTGTTAATTTGAACTGACGATGAGGTCCAGTCAAATATATGTGTATTCCAATGGGCAAAAACATCCGGTGATTCGAATGCGCAAGAACATGCGATGGTTAATTCGAACATACCGTGCTCCGAAAATGCTCTCAGTACCCTGCTCAATCCCGCGACAGCACCTACGACACCTCAATACTGCGCGGTGAAGGAAAAGAAAAGGAAAGAAAAGGCTGCGGTGGAATGTTTGCTCTCTCTCAAATGCCTAAGTGCGGCGTGCCTGTGTCACGCTTCTGCCTTTTCCGCCCCCGCCACGTGCCGTTGTCAGATAAAGACCCTTCTTCTTCGGACGCCGTGGGCAAAGAGAGGAAAAAAAAAAAAAGCTGTCGCGAGGTTGGTGGTTGAAGGAAAGGAAAAATGCACCATCTTCTCCAGCCCTTGCGCCTTGCGGGAGCACGGCTCTGCGCCTTTGAGGAAGGGGGGGGGGGGGGGGGTCTCACGCGCCGGTGCCAAGCTTCCCCTTTCCAGTCCCTGCCACGTAATAACCCGTCTCCTTTCAACGACGCACGTGAAGAGAGCAAAGAAAAAAAAATCTGCCGTGCAGTGTTGGTTTTCTCTCAAATCACGGAGGAAGGAAAGAGTTTTTTCCTTCCTCCATGTCTCGAATGCCGATCTGCTTCTCTCCACGTGAAAACGCTTCTCCTTTCTCGTCACGTGCTGTCCATGCTGCGGGTCCGCTACGCAGTCAATGTTGTCGTCTTTAGAGGGTGTCGGCGCTGGACATTTTCGCGCACAACTTCTTTTGCCAGGAGAATGTTGAAGCCGAAGTAGAAATGCTTTGCAATCTGCGTGCGAAATTGATTGACTCGCTGCAAGGCAAACATGTCCAGACGCGCATCACCGATTACTTCAATTAATGATGGATGTCTTGTTATTTGTGAATAAATGTAAGTCTCCTGAACCTTTTCCCTCGTGTGTCAGCTCAATGCACATGCGCCACTGCATTGAGAGCCCTCTATTTAATTTTCATTAATTCGAACTTTCTTTAATTCGAACAAATTTTCGGGCTCCTGCGAGTTCGAATTATCGAGATTCGACTGTACAAGGTATAAGGGCCAAGTTGATCTAAGCCAACACGGAAGAACGATTCTGACAAAATGCTAAGTGATTAAAGTCATTCGGCGGGACGCGTCAAATGGTGTTTTGCAGTGCTGACATTTCTCACAAGCCGCAATGTATCTGACTGAGCGTGCAAGCACTGGACAAAAGAAGCGTCGGTGGATACGGTCGTAAGGGCGTGACACACCAAGGCGACCGGCAGGTGGAATGTCATGAAGTTCGTAGAGAACTGCTGAGTGAAGGTGTTTCGAAATGACAAGCAGCAGGGCTGGTGCATCTGGGTAAGATTTTGGCGGTATACAGTTGAATCCCTTTATAAGAGGCATTATTATAAGAAACAAATGGGTATAAGAGACACCAGTGTGCCCACAGTAAAATACAGGTTGATAAAAACATGCATACGAGTTACCCTGCTTATAAGAGACATCTCGTATATAAGACGAAAATCGCTACCTGAAGCATGCCTTTTATAAAGAGATTTAAGTGTAGTACACCATCATGGAGGATGAATGAGCGATGGGACCGGTCGGGAGATGGCGCTTTAAAGCGTTTGATGATAGCGTGCAAAGATGCAGCAATACGAGATCTCACAACACCAGTCTCACAGGGGATGCCATGTTACGAGCCTCTTGGGACAATAATCTGCACTGTAAGTCTCTTTTAAGAAGCTCAGAACACATGCAATGTTAAAAAGTCGTTCTGTGCGGAGAAAGATTGCTTGGTGTAATGGAATGTGAACCGGACCCTTTGTCCCGGTGTTACCGTGAATAACTTTTGCCCACGGAGACGTGCTCGTGGCACCCCTGTGTAGTACTTCTCGCCCGTGGCATGGATAAGCCCATTTGCTTTTCCGCCGCGCTTTTGCTATGGGCTCTGCACAGCGTTTAGGTGTTGCCACAGACAATAAAGTGTTGCAACTTTGAGCAGTACCGTGTTCTCGCCACGGCGACGGTTAACCCGTGCCCTGCGGCTCTCTAAGATCGGACCCACGCTATTGGTTGTACTCTCTTGGGATATGCGTACACTACACTGGCGCCCAACGCGGTATCAAAAGCTCTAAGCTTTTGACTGCTCTTAGCGAGTCAGTTCGCCTGCGCGGTTCGGCCTCGTCGCAACACGTCTGCTTCGCGAAATTTTGGTCTGCTGTCCTTTTTAGTGGATGCTGCTTTGCACAAGGAGGCCATTGCCTCTATTGACAGGAATATTTCGGCACCCGTCCATGTCGCCACCACTTTTGCGGTGAAGACACGAGGCGCCTATCCGCTTCTTTTGGAGCTGGTGCGTGGTTTCAGAATGGGCCTCTTGCCCTACCCGAACGGTACGCACAAGCGCCTTCGACTGCTAATGCGCCCTTCGGCATGCATGGCAGTTCGTCGGCACAGCGCTCGCAGTCAGTTTTTTACAGAATTGACGGGGCACAGGCTTTGACCCTCGCTGACTTTTGCCCGCCATCAGCCGTGCAACCAACACTTCAAACGCACACTGAGCAGGGGCCTGAATTGTCAACAGTAGTCGCACCAAGTGTGCATTATGTTCGACAGCAGGCAAATCCAACAAGGAGCCTCTTTTGCTCTGGGAGTGGCGCGCTGGCCGTGGTCCATACGAAACCGCCCCACTGATCGAGCTGGGAGACTGCTCACCTTCGCTCGACTGCGGCGCTAACGCACTAATGGTTTCCTGCGAAGCCGGTGTGATGTTGTAGACATTACTGCAAAACGTCGTGCAGATAATCCAAGCACTATCGGGAGCTGAGCAAACACTTTCGGCTGGTCTGAAAAGCGGTCACCCAGCTGTTATGTTGCCTGTGCCAACCTACAGCAGATACGGTGATCTGCTCACCGCCCAAGATTATCTTGATTCTGCCACGTTATCAATGAGCAATAAGTTTGGATGATCAGGTGGCGCTCGAAAGTGTTGTTCCAGCTGCTCTGACTGACACGGCGGTAAGAAGGTATCGGCTAACCGTTTACCGTGCAGCAACCCTCGAGGAATTTCGCACGGGCTTTTTGCGAGAATTCCTACCCACTGACTGCGTAAGTGGGATGCGGTGAGAGCTCGTGCTGCATACACAAGCTCCTGAGGAGTCTTTACAAGAGTATGTACGTGCGATGGATAAGTTTTTTCTATCGCTGAGCCTTGAACGAGGAGCATGTGGAACGGGTGATGCGGCAGGCACATCCGTCTTTTTCGGCATGCCTGCACGGCGGCTGCTTCCGTGATTTGGAGAAATTGGCCGCGGCGATGAAGCGCATTCAAGGCGACCTTTTAGCTGCGCGTGCCTATGGCCTGCCGCCGCTAGCCAGTGATGCGCTTGAGTTGCGCTGCGCTTAGAGAGGGGCCATGACCCTTCCCCACTGGCAACAGCCTCTCAGCGCCACCTTTACGGCTGTAACCAGCTGTGCGTGGGAGTTGAGCGATCGCGCTCTTGATCCCTATACGCATGAAAGGTGGGCAGCCTGTGCTGCACCACCTGAAACCTCCACACAGAGACGCTTTCCGACCTAACGTAATGTGTGAGGTGACGTTCGCAGAAACGTTTCCTGCGATAACCTTGCGAGCCGATCACGAAAGCTAGAAGCTACTCCGTCTGGGAAAACAGACCATGATGCAGTGCGCTGCTACCGCTGCCATGAACAAGGGCACATAGCAAGGGAGTGCACCGGGTCCAGGCCTCCTGCGAGGCAGGGAAACAAGTTTGCGGGTCGTTCGTGAATGCACGAGCGACTGAACCTTTGTTTCTTCCCTCGGCATGCAGGGCAAGCACTTTTCATGCTGATGAGCACGCGCCGTTCATTCCGGTCAATATTGCCGGCCGTGAATTTTCGGCATAGCTGGACACGGCTGCTAGGGCTTCGTTGTTCGGCGAGCAGGTGTTGTCCCACTTGCAGAACCACTCAGTGCACTTGCAGAACAGCCGAACGACATTAACCCTTGCGAAAGGCATGGCACATTCGGCAGGCACTGAAAGGTTGACTGTCAGATGGGGAGATCGAATGAGACGCTGCAGTCTTGTTCATCTTCCAGGGCTCAATAATCCAGTGATTCTCGGTCGGGACTTTCTCCTTAAAACCAGGATCGTTGTGGACATTGCGAATGGCGGCTATCGCGATGGCCCATCTTGCCAGCTCAAGCCATTCATCAGTCCGCCGGCGCTTACCGTTGCTTTTGCCACAGAAACGTGCCATGCGCAGAGTTCGGGGCCAAGCCCTTGCTCTATGCATTCATTCTCTCACAGTCCCCTTCAGGAACGAGAGGCACGGCACGAACCGTGCCGCGCGCAAGCTTTGGGGTCGTACCCTGGTATTATGCGCTCGTCAGCTCGAAACCCCTGTTTGGACCGACCGACTTGACACAAAGAGGCACCGCATCTTTTTGTCGCCTGTGCAACTCAGTTGGATGACACACAAAAGGCTCGTCTGTCAACACTGTTACATCAGTAGGATGAGCTCTTCATGGATAAACTGGGCTGCACCGATTTTGTGAGCCACGTGATTGAAACTGGTGACACGGTTCCTTTAAAATGTGACCCCAGGCCTTTAAGTCTCGCCAAAAGGCAGATTGTCGACGGGTTGCTTGACGACATGCTTGCGGCTGGCATTATTTGCCGCTCGTCTAGCTGCTCGGCGTCTCCAATTGTGCTGGTGCCTAAGAGAGATGGCAGTCATCGCCTGTGCGTAGGCTATCGCCGTCTGAATGGAGTCTGCCTATCCTTATCCTTATCCGTCTGCCTATCCTTATCCGCTACCCCTGATAAACTCCATCATAGAAAACCTGGGTGATGCACATTACTTTACCAAGCTTGACGCCTCTAAAAGTTACTTACAGGTTCGGATGGGAGAGCGTGACCAGTGCAAAACTGCGTTCACGTCTCACAGAGGGTTGTTCGAGTTCACTCGTATGCCCTTGGTCTTTGCAATGCTCCTACTCAAAGACTAATGGACCGCGTCCTCGGAGAAGCAAAGTGGTCATACTGCATGTGCTACCTCAACAACATTGTGTTTTATTGACGAACCTTTGAAGAGCACTTGCTCATGTTGCCGATGTGCTAGAGAGGGTGAGGACAGCTGTTGTGACGTTAAATCCCGCTAAGGTCCAATTAGCGCAGACCCGTATTCAGTTACTCAAGTTTACGCTGGGCGAAGGCTCTATTGAGCCGGATTGGGAGAAACTTCGAGCCATCATCGATATTCCTATGCCCAAGGACGTAGGTGGCCTTCGCCGCTCCTTGGGAATGATTAACTTTTACCGTTCCTTCATTCCGTCCTGTGCCCGACTGTAGGCACCCTTGAGCAAGCTCTAGCGAAAGTCTGTTGAGTGGCAATAGAGACCTGAGCAGCAGGAGGCGTTTTGCAGACTGTCTAATGCCACAGCGGAGACAGCGAAGGTCAAGCTCCCCGCCCTGACCAGACCGTTCGTTCTACCAAGTGATTCGAGCGATCTGGGTATAGCAGCCGTTCTTCTACGGAAATACGATGGTGTGTTGCAGCCGTTGGCCTTTGCAAGCCGCTACTTAGTCCTTGCGGAGAAAAACTATTCCATGACCGAAAAGAAGTGCCTTGCCATCGTGTTTGCACTACGGAAGTTTAACGTCTACCTTGGTGAGACGAAGTTCGTGGCGCAAACGAATAACAGTGCACTCAGCTGGCTGATGTGGCTCCGTAACTTGCCGGCAGGCCGGCGTGCTGGGATCTCCTGATATAGCACTATGACTTTGCAATGCAGTATAGAAAAGGGAGCACCAACGTGTTAGCTGACGCACGATTTCGTGCCCCATTGTCTGCCGAGAACCTTGGTCCCGGTGTGACAGCCGCTAGCGGTGCCTTTGCACATACAAGCGTCTGGGGTGAAACAGCGACTTCGCCGCCATTCGGCGAGAAGGGTGAGTTTCATACGGACAAACCTTGGCTGCTATTCAGCTAAGTGCCACACCGCGAAGCGGCCAAGCGTGGGAGCTTTCCGAAGGCCACTATGCAGAGAGCGAACCCGTGACGCCGATGCAAGCGGCAGTTGCTGCGGTCCTGAGTGGGCGCGATACCAGAGTCCGCCATTTTGGGAGAATGGGAATCACTTTTAGCAGAGAAGAGCTTCTGAAGGCTCAGCAAAGTGATCTGTTTTGTCGCGAAATGTGCAACAGTCTAAGAGAGACGGAGTGCCGTCACGCTGCATGCCCTACAGCGTGCGCTGATAGCGACTGTGTCAGCGAGACGGAGCACCGATATGCTGCTTGCCCTGCAGAGGGTGTGGATAGAGGGCTGGCACCAGCGTGTGTCGCCGAGTCCCCGGCAGATTCATATTTGCTAGACCATGACGGGTTCCTGCTGAGGTATATAGCCACCGACGACGAGTCTATGAACTCACTTAAGGGGGCAGACTTGGGACGTTAAACCCCACTATCCATCAAGGGGGCAGACTGCTCTTTGGGCCCGAAAAGTTACAAAAAAATGAATTTTTTAAAATTGGCATATTTAGTTTCCACAAGTATTTTTCTATGTCTATGAAAATTTTCACCCACCAGGAAGTGGTAATTTTTTTTATGTCATTCTGACAGTCCCGATTCTTGGCGCTAGCACAATGCAGAACCTGCAAAAAAATGGGGAACCTACTTTGGGACTTTTTTATAATTTGCCACCACCTGTCTAAAGCTCTACTACCAATTTATGAGTGTTTTTATGAGCATGTCAAAACATGCAAACCGTGATTGGTGTTTTTTGAATAAACTAAGTGTAAGCAGTTTTTTCCATTTTTCTCAAAAATGTAAATTTACAACTGTCAATTTCGAGGCGTCGAAATCTCTGCAGCTAGGGCAGGCACAACAATGATTCTTTTTGCAATAGGAACCTGTACGTTGTAGTGTATACGTATTCTGAAGGAGTACGGCCACTAGCGTGCGTCCTGCCTTAGCGAGCCGCAGGGCACGCGTTAACAGTCACCATGGCGAGAGCACAGTACTACTCAAGGTCGCAACACTTTATTGCCGCACCAAAAACGCAGTACAGAGCGCGTTGCAAAGGCGCGGCGGGAAAGCAAATGGGCTTATTTACGCCGCGAGCAAGAAGTACTACACAGGGTGCCACGAGCACGTCTCCGTCGTAAAAGTCATTCACGGAGACAGCAGGACAAAGGCCCGGTTGCTTGAGCGAGGGCAAAGGCGCTCGCGTTGACTTCGCGGAGATACGGGTTGGCGCAGCCTGGCCACGCGCTAAGACACTGCACGACTCTTCGGCCTAGCGTTCGGAAGGTGGGGCGACATAAGGTAAGCATTCGCTGCGGGCGCAAGGTGCTGTTGGCGATGTCCGAACGAGCCCCAAACAAAGGGAGCCGACGGACGGAAAATAAAAGCGTGCTTACCACCATGTTGTCCCTGGAGGGGTCTCTCTCACTGCCGACACGCGCGCGCGAAATTTCTCGGGAGACTCTGCGTGCGGCGGGCGCCACAGTCGACATCCGCTACCGGTTGAGAGGGGTTAAGCGTCACTCCTCGCTCTCCCAGCCCGGAAGACCACAGAGGAGAGAAGAGTCATGTCAGGACATGAGAACGCAGAAAGAGACGGCAAAGCCCGCGCAAAGGGGGTGGGCTAGCCTAGATTCCCACAACGTGTATAGAACGCTAGTATGGGAGCAGAATTTAGAGCACAAGCCTTTTTTTAATTGATTACTCATGAAAAGAGTGACACAATTAAAGCTAATTTTGAAAATGAAAAGTTAATTTTGCTGTAAAATAATCAAGAAAGGGCAAAAAACAAAAAAAACTTTTGCATACTTTCAATCTCTAGTCATTAGTCTACGTTTCCATATCTTAAATATCACTTTTAATTAAGCAGTTTTTTTTCTATGGTAGCCTTAAACATTAGGAGGTGAACTTGAGTTTTCTCAGGAAAGAAATGAGTTACAGGAAAAGTAATTAAATATTTGATATCAGAAAAAAAACTGCACAAGCCTGTGCATATTGATCAAGATCAGTGAAGAAATAAACAAAACATGTCTAAGATGAGTCTGCCCTTTTAAGGTGGTTATGCCCAAAAGTCTCAGAGCTGCACTGTTGCAATCCTTTCAAAACGAACCCATGGCTAGTCCCCCGAGTGGCTCGAAAGTTTTTGCAAAACTGAGCCGCGTTGTGACCTGGCCCGGCATAAAGCGTGACATTTTTCACTACTGTCGTTCTTGCCGTGTCTGTCAAACGGTGAAATCAAGGGGTGGCAAACCGTCCGGTCTGATGAAACCGATTGTCAGTGAACGTCCGTGGCAAGTGACCACCTGCTATCTAATAGACCCATTTCCCAAAAGTAAGCAGGGGTTAATTCACCTGATGTTAGTCATTGATCACTTTTCGGAGTGGGTGAAATTGTTCCCTCTTCTGAAGGTGACAGCGCGAGCGGTGCTCTGGAAGCTGCAAGAAGTTCTTTGCCAATTCGGCTTCCCGGAAAGGCTCATCATGGACAATGGTTCGTATTTCACTGCTCGTGTGTTTGGTGTCATGTGCCGTTTCCTCGGAATCGATCTGTGCCACTTTAACCTACCGACTCCAGTCCAATCAGACGGAGCACATCAATCAAACGCTCAAACCGATGTTGGCGGCCTTTACCTAAAGTCAAAGGGTCTGGACAGACCATTTGAGTGAGCTCGCATTCGCTATTCGAACATCTGAGAGTCGCTCAACTGGTTTCTCGGCCGCCTTCTTAAATTTCCGAAAGGAGGTGGCAGATCCAGTGACCTGCGTCATTCAATGCCAGCTCGAGGGCGAGGAGAAGCAGGCATACTGCTCTGCTTACGTGTCGAAACTTCATGACAGGCTTTCTGGAGCTTTCTGCAAAGCAAGGCAAAGTTTGGCGTCGGTAAGGGCTCAGCAGAAGGCCCAATATGATCGCAAGCATCGCGACCTAGTTTTTGAGGTGGGTGTTTTTGTCCTGAAGCGTAACCACGCTCTTAGCAATGCGGGTAAGGGGTTCTCAACCTCGCTCGCTCCTAAGTGGCTTGGTCCATAGCGAGTGGACAAAGCTTGGTCTCCACACGCGTACTTGCTAAAAGATCCCCATTCGGGAAAACTAATCCGTGAACATATCGCAGACCTGACACCTTTTGTATCACGGTCTGACAAGCTCGCGCAAGCAACGAGGCACATCCAGAGCGGCAGACCACATTCAGACCCCGCATCGGTATAATCTGAGGAAGCCGTCACCTTTGTGATTTCGCGCCAGACGGCGGACTTTTTTCCCCAACCGAAGGCCCCCAGTTTACTGTCTAGCCTCAGTACAGGTTAGCTTCTTAACGGCCTGTTCTCGTAAAGAAGTCTGCCCCGCCCAGTTTGCTGCCAGTGTTTCTTTTTTAAGTGTTCATTTGTATTTTATTTTTTATGTTCTTTTCGCCTGATACTAAGTGTCAATTTTGCTCTGTACATTTATGGTGCTGTATTTTGTCTACCATTGAGGGGAGTTGTGAACTTACTACATTGGTGTTTATGCGTGGCGAGAGGGACGAAGGACGCTTTGCGCATTCGCTAGCGCAGTCATCAGCGGTGTCTTTGTGCGTGCTTATGTGCGTGTGTAAGTGTATGACGCTTATGTGCGTGCCCGGGGAGAGTGCGCGTCATGGTGTCGCCCCATCGACGTGGACACTAGAGGTGCTCGGGGCCCTGATGTATACTGACGTCAGACAGTCCAGCAGTGCCCTGCTTTTGGCCGTCGCTGAGAAGCCCTGCTGCCTCCTTCCACCATGCCTCCTGCACGAGGCTAGGTGACAGCAGCTATATGCTGCCTGCCAACACCAGGACGCCTGGAAGCCAATTCCGGTTCAGCCTCCCTGATCCCTGGAGAGGCCCGGCTTCCCAGCGAGGTTCCCCCGTCATCCATCGAGCAATGCGGGGGCCTCCAAAACGAACCTGGAGCAGTGTTCGTTGGACACACTGACCAATCATCAACAGCATCTACGAGCCATCAGAGCCTCTTCCATCCCTCTGACCTCGCAGACCTCGCACCCAGCCGACATTATCACGCTTTGCTGCCCCTTCGCGCAGTGGAAGCTATCCTGCCTCCACACCACAAACTCTAGCTTACTTCTCTTGCTCTTTTTTTTTTGTTTCTCGCAAACATGTAATGGTGTCTTGTGTTTATTTTGTTATTAATGTTTTCTTGTTTGTCATCATTTTTTTGGGGCTGCTGTTACAGGGCTAGACTGAGGTTAGCTGTTGCTCATAGCAGTGTCATTTTAACTACATAAGTAACGTCCAGCTGCCTTTGCAGATCGGTAAAGGGCAAATTTAGGAGAGGGGGGTGTAGGAATTGAAGCTAGACCGCCACCATTGCGCAGGCTTTGCCACCTATTTCTGCAGTTTTCATGTCCTGACATGACTCTTCCCTCCTACGCGGTCTGTCATGCTGGGGAGCGGGAGTGAGTCGCGCGGGGGAGTGGGACCGCTCTTACCCAGTAGCGAATGTTGACTGTGACACTGTGCGCAAAGTCTCTCGGTACGTTTCGCGTGCATCGGGAGTAAGTCAGATCGTTCCGGGACAGATTAGAATGAGCACGCATTTCTTTTCTGTCCGTTGGCTTCTATTGTTTGGGGCTTGTCGGACTTCGCCAACGGCACCTCGCACCCACGGTGAACGCCCACCTTTTGTTACCCTTATTCGAATGCTAGGCCCAAGAGCGATGCAGTGTCATTGCGCATGGTCGTACTACCCCGACCCATATCTCTCGAAGCCAACGTGAGCGGAGTTTTGCCTTCGCTCGAGCGACTGGACCCTGTTGTCACGATGTCACCGTGAACCACTTTTGCCCACTGAGATGTGCTTGCGACACCCTGTGTAGTACTTCTTGACCGTGACGTGGATAAGCCCATTCGCTTTCTCGCAGCCCCTTTTTGCAACGAGCTCTGTACTGCGTTTTGGTGTTGCCGCAGGCAATAAAGTGCTAGGACCTTGAGCAGTACCATGTTCTCACCATGGCGACGGTTAACGCGTGCCCTGCGGCTCGCTAAGACTGGACCCACGCTAGTGGCCGTACTCCTTTAAGATACGGGTAAACTACAACGTCAAATATTTTAAAGTGTATTATTCATTTTTCCACGACATTGCCTCAACAAAATTTTCTGAAGTGTGCTACGTCTATGGCACCCACAGATGACAGTGTACTCCATTGTTACTGATCAGAAACTACGTAGGACCCAGTAGAACGTGTGACGTCACAGAGTTTATTGCGCGAATCTCAGTGACATCTACACCGACACTGTTGTTGGTGTTCGTTTTTTTTTTTCCACAAGGTTTCTCGCTTACCACATGTTGTCTCACAGTAAGAGCGGTGTTTCAAGAACAGTGAAATTGTACTTTACTGATGTGCGTAAAATTCTTTTTCTGTATAGTGTCCCTTTTTTCCCATGTAAAAATGACCACTAATTACAATTGCCTCCAAAAATCTTGTTGGCCTTTTTATTCACACAGCACACCTAAAAGTACTAGTTAAATTTGCAACAGAAAGTGCTGCAACAGAAGCTTCAAAGATATCACAGGACCATAACAACAAAAAACTGCAAGTTACAATAAAAGGGCAACAAACGTTTTATGTCATCAAAATCACTCACCTGCTTGGTGATTGCATAGAACTGCATAATGCGACAGGACATTGCTTGTACTTTCAAGAACCAGGACTCGCCTATGACCCTGTAAAATGCGAATCGCATATACTGAGAGATAGCCTTTAACATGTGTGTCCACTACCACTATGACTGTACCACGTTTTTGTGTTACATACACTTTGAATATGGTTACTGGCGCGTTTACTTACCATCTCATCCCCTCAGCCTAATTGACATTTTCATACTAAATTTAAGAGAAAAATCTGCCCCTCCCATTCTTCTGACACAGTGGTAACGCTGAATTTGATACATGACAATGCTGGCACTACAGCTTCTTTTAGAGCTCTTAGAGGGGCAACGATGTAGCAAACCAGTGAAGTAATTTTTATTTTAAAGCAACTATTTTTTTTAATTTGCAAGTACTACAATTTACAGTTGAACCCCTTTATCAAAGACATGCACTGTTGAACAATTCTCATTTTTTATATGAGGTGTCTCATATAAGCAGCACACCTCATATGCATTTTCTTATCAGCCCCTATTTCAATGTAGCCACACTGGCATCTCTTTTAAAGGGGTTCAACAGTATCACCTAATTCCCAGCACAAAAATAAGCCTTTAACATACTAGATCTAGTTGACGTTAGAGCACAAAGGCTGATTATTTTTAAGGTCTTTTGCAATCATTTCTACACTTTATGGCAATATAGAAGTCACAGTATGAATGAGGATAAGGCAATCACTGCTGAACAAATGTAATACCCATGCCACACGGGCATAGAAAATGACATTTGTTGGCGAAGGCCTTCAGTTCCCGAATGACATTTGTTTCGCCGGCGCTGCTACACGTCCAAAGCGAATGACATTTGACTTGATGATGTCGATCGCAGCACCTTCCAAGTGAGCATTGGGGGAATAGCAATAAAAAAATAAACAAGCGTTTACACGCTTCATACACATCATATAATCATTAAAAATAAAAATAAGCATATCACGCTGCCCTAAGTTGTAGTTTCTTGCTTTGTTTTACGACGTTGCAGCCGACCATAGCAACCTAAGCCGACACTAGTCAGATCCACAGCGTAATTAGAAAACGGCGCCTGTCGCATTGCACCTGTCGCATCTCTCAGAAGATGTTCGCAGAGTTGATTTTTTTACGGCAGCACTTGTGTGTTTCCGTGCAAAGCATCATGCTCAAGAGCGAATAATTCTGGAGCAGAGCCGAGTTATTATACGTCAGCTTCAGGACATTGAACTTCATTTAATTTTAAACCATTTCAACCTGACCTTCGTATAATGTTCAAAACACTTTTTTAAAAGTTTAGTGCAAATAAAAGACGGGAAGTTTTATTTTTAGCTGAATATACTTTGTTTTATTTACTTTAAGGTAAATCGCACTTTGCGAGCTGTGTCGTCGAGAGTAGGCATTTCTCAGTCAACTGAGTTCTGGCGAAGGCATTTGGTGGCGAATGGCATTCGGACGAATGCCATTTCGTTCGCCCGGGTGGCACCGCGCGAATGGCAATAAATCTGAAGGCATTCGGGGGTAAATGCCATTTTCTCTGCCCGTGTGGCACGGGTATTACACGACGAACTGTGGTAGAAAAATAAACAAGCCGATAAATTGAAGCTGGGAAAAGGCCACAGTTTAAACAAATCTATGTAGTTAGCCTTCATTTTTATTATGCAGTGTAGACCACTTATAATGTAACCGCTCATAGTTCAGAACCACTTACAATGCGGTCTTTTTCTACTTTTCCCGTTTACCCTCCCATAGAACCCTATGTATACGCATACTGCTTATTGTGCAGTCCCCCAAGATGAAAGACCGGTTATAATGCAGTTGCCGGAAATTGTTTGTGACAAATGCGGTAGCGAGTGCAATTCCATAAGGAGGCGCACTGGGTGCACCGCTGGGGAGCGAACGATGAAGTCGTTACGGAGGAGGAGGGGACACCGAGTGAACAAACGAAGAGTGGAAAGAAGAAAAAGAACATGAAAAAAAAAAAAAAGAGTGGGACACTGCGTGGGCTCGCCAAGTAAGGGAGAAGGCCGGTTGCCTCGGTGAACGATAAGCCTTTGCACCGGTGCCGACGCGGCTGAGCGTATTGCAATTGCAGTGTATAGGTGATCTGTGGCACTACGTCGCTAGCGTGGCTTCGGCCGCCGCCGCTCAACGTAGCACGTGCGATCCCGCCCTTATCTACTGCATGCGCTCAACAGTTTTCTGTCGAGAAAGACGTCGTCGTTATGGAGCTTGCAACAAATATCGTGTTTGATTCCTCGTCCGTAAATTGAAAACATTTTACGGTTTTATGACTCGAGCTTTTACTTTTGCTGCCAGTGCGCTGTCGTACGTAAACTAGCTTGGCGAGTTGCCGTCATTGCTGATCTCCCGGCCGTGAATGCGAACTTCGTATCGACGCACGCTGTTCACTGCTAGCGCGATCTTTTCGATGCCAAATCTTCATGTTTCGGACAAACTTTCCGCGACAACATACTAAACGGTAAGCTAGGCCTCATCGGCGTTGGTTGCGCTTCGATGGGTAGCGGTCGCATGAATCTGAGTTGCGGCATGGTACTGAACCAACAAAACTTTTTGCATTGGCCGCACTTGACGGGAAGGGACACATATGGTTAATGAAAAAGAGGGCGGCACGTGTAGCGCTCAAATAGTGGTTTGCGATTCGATTGCGATGTCCTAAATCGAGTGCGCGCCCGTGAAATCGAATGATTGGCGTTTTTCAACGCGTCAAATTCTGGACGTGCTTCGACATAGTTTCTGTGTAATGCGCATAATCGAGGCTGTCTGGTAGTCGGCGAATTTCCACGATGGTGTTTTTATTTGCTAGACACTCCCCCGCCCCTTTTGCGTTCATTTCATTGGCAACGCGTGTCTTATTTGGACGTTACATTTTTTTAGCATTCAGAAATTTAAATCTTAGCAATCACGCATTGCATGTTTCGATTCTCGGACACACGAAGCTGCATGCTCAACATATTTTGCGCAAGTGCGGCCCTTGAAAAAGGTTGGTTTGGTTATAGCGTGGTACCGCTTATAGTACGAATATTCGCGACTCCCACGACTTGTGTTATAAGTGGTCTACACTGCAATTATAAGGGCAGCAGAGAATAGCAACACGGATGGTAGAAGGCACACATAGAGCCTAGTTGCAGTAAATCTAATAAAACAGGCATGCAGCATAGATACAACTTTGCAATCACCAGAATATCAAAGCCACATTGTGCTACACTATGCGAAGTTGCAGCAAGCAAAGCATCTGCTTAACATGTTGGTGAAATCCCAGGCAGAGAATGGAACGTTTCAAACTTTTTGAGTATCAGAAAATATTTCTAAGCAAACTTAATTCTTCAATCAAAAAAAACTATTATTATGACACCCACATTAGAATCACCTAGCTGGGCAATATTTTCAGCTTCAATTATTTCTCAAGCACCTATCTATGCCGACCTCTCAAGGTTACCACAGAATGACCTTACTATCGGAAAACTGTTGACTAACGAACCTCCTGGTGCAAGAATTTTTTTCCAAGTATAAGTAGTCAAGTATCACACCACCTGTGTGCTTTTTCACTTTTTGTAAGCACATGTGTGCTCACATGTCGTAAGCTATTTATACAAAGCTAACATTTCACGCACGCTCTTGCTTTGCAAAATGACGCTGGCGCAGACTACGACAAGGCACAGGCTGAGATGCCGAAGTCACCATTTATGAGACACGGTGCGCATTTCCTTGTAGCACGTGAAGGGCGATGTTGCAATGAGCGATGTTGCAGCAAAAATGGTGTTTAGGCATCAATGTTAAGGCTCACTTAACCCTTTGTGGTTCAAAACTTTAACCCACCTTGTGTCCATTCCGGTGCAAAACAGAAGATACCAAAGCTCAAAAAAAAGAAGTTTAGGAAAGCCAAATTGACAATCACTCATTTGTAGCATGTATCCAAAAGAACATCCCGTATGGATTTCTCAGAAAAAAAGCTTCCTCGTTGCCGAAAATTCGTCTTGGCCAGGGAATCGCACCCAGGACGCCTTTCTGGGGCCTTTTCTCTAACTCCACAAAAATTAAGCAGTTAGTGTAAAATGTCTGTCCCAGGATTCAGAGCAATTCGTGGGTGTACTATAAACAATGGAAAAAAATTTAGAGATTGCATTAGTAATTTAGTTTACCAACCATCCCTGTCATGTGGAAAATATTACGGTTGGCTAAACGGATTGTTGCTTAAACGACGGGTTGAAAGAACATCTGCATAATGTTGATCAGTCAAAAGGAGGGTTCTTCCCTGCTCATTGTAGCACATGTGGATTAAGGCCAAGACTTTCCGATTGTAGCACAGTTGCAAAATGCAATGATCGCACCACACTTGAGATCATCAAGGCACAAAAGATTATTTCATTGAAGGATGATTGCGTCAGCCCCCCTCTGTTCCACTCATCGATAAGAAAAAGCTGTAGTTAGGTTTGTTTCCTTGATATATTTTTGCCATATCACAGTGTTCTGTGCATGACTGTGTGTAACTGTGTGCAAAAGCATATATTTATGTAAAGTGAACACTTTCTAAACAAGTAAACTGTCGGAAGTTCAGCGCTCTATGTGCCTCTCCCCCGGTTGCCTGTACTGATATGCAGTCTTTATAACAATGTATCAACACAACCGATTTTCCTCCCCTAGGAAAAAAATTTCTGCACAACAAGAGCGCAGAATAATTACAGTCGAGCCCACATATAACGGCCCCACTTAAGAGGAACATTCGCTTAAAACAAACAATATCGGCGTGACCGTCAAAATATACAATGGTTCAATGGCACAAAATCGAACTTACAACGAACGTCTCCAAGCGCCGCTGATCGGTTACAGCGAACGGAGTCAGCGGTCTGCCGACTTCCCGGGAAACCAATTTCGACCACCGATCAGGCATCGGCAAGGTGCCCATACATTCCTATTGTTAAACGCCGATTCTGGATCCGCGCCCCTCTAGTTGCTGCTCTCCACGACCGCTTTTTGTTATGCACCCCTCCGTCCTCTGTCCCCCAACTACTCTGAGCACCCCGCATCACCAGACGAGGCCCGCGTTTTCACACTGCCACCGATCTTTCGAAAACCGGTTGGCCACGCACCCTGTTTTTGATCACTGATACTGTCGTTGGCGTCACCGGCCTGAAATGACTAGACCATTTGCAAACATTGTCGGCCACCGACTGTATCCGATAGTCTGCATCTAGTGCACGGGCGTACGCTACCCCACCGACTCTGATAATTTGCGATTAGTTTCATGTTTAGGACTTGTTCTCGCTCACTTCGCACTCGGCTCAGCATGCCTTCCGCGCACGTGCGGAAGTGTGAAAACGGCTGTTAAGTTGCGGGGAACGAATCGCGAAATATCAAAGTTCGTGAGGCCACACAAACCTGCCGGCGCAACAAAACGATTTCTTGATCACGGCCGCCGATTCTTCGAACGCCGCCGCGCGCACAGAACGAGGCGGCCATGCTTTGACTTCTGCGCGGACTGGCACTCTAAGTTTTTCCACGTGCGAGTTTCGCGGACCTTTCAAGCAAGCTACCCACCTTCCCGTGTGTTTTGGTTTTCAACGTCGCCCTCCCGCCGCATCCTCCCCTCTCTTTATCGCACGGAGGAAGGAATCTTTCATTCCTCCGTGCTTTACCACAACTCCTTGACTTTCTCTTGCAAGTCTGCTCTCGATGAACTTACCACAACAGCTAAACAGGATACCACATATCAAACATGCCATATACGATGTTACAATCTGGACGAACAGTGGCTCGGACGGTGCGATAAATGACGTGTTACAGGAAGCAGCCAACGTTGTGCAAGAGTATGTTAGACACAACGGGTTAACATGCTCCCACTCGAAATCCGAACTCCTAATCATTAGAAGTAAAGCAAAAAATACGCCAGGCACGGACGCCCAACAACAAGCACCGGTAAAAATTATGTTGGAAAGCGGCCCGGTCCCTCCGGTTCTGACCATTAGAGTGCTGGGTATGCTTATTCAACATAACACGCAAAATACCATGGCCCTCACAAAATTGCAGAACATTGCCAAACAAATTGGTGGACTGCTCAGGAGAGTGGCCAACAGACATAGAAGCATGAAGGAGATGGACTTGTGTAGGCTCATTGAGGCCTTCCTAATCAGCCGCATAGTCTACTCTTTCCCCTATTATCATCTCAGGAAATCAGACAAAGATAAAATTTAAGCTATAATTCGACACGCGTATAAATGGGCCCTAGGTTTGCCTGTTTATACCAGCACCGAGAAGCTCCTCCAACTTGGAATGCATAACACCCTAGAGGAGCTGATCCTAGCACACAAACAGCACAAATAACACGGCTTTCAGACACGATGACGGTACTACATATCCTGCATAAACTGAAAATTCAGCCCATACACACCACGGGAGGCAGAGCACCACTACCTGTCACGATCAGACATTACCTACAGATCAAACCAATACCCAAAAACACCCTGGCAGGCCGACACGACGCTAGGAGAAAAGCCAGAGCAGATAGGCTAAGTGAAAAGCACAAGCAAGATCAAACTGCGGTCTTTGTCGATGCCGCCAACCAGGGACACAACACATACGCCCTGAGTGCCGTGGACGGAGAACTTAAAATCATAAATGTGGCTTCCACTAGAGCCGCATCAATCAAAGAGGCCGATGAAATGGCCATAGCGCTGGCCATTATGCATCCAACCACCCACACTGTCCTTAGCGACTCTAAGAGCGCTATTCTCAGCTTTGTAAGGAGAAGTGTGGGACTAAATACCGCCAAGGTCCTGAGAAACTTTAATCAGAATGATAGAATCAAAATCAATCTGGTCTGGGTCTCCGCTCACTCGGGAAACTCCGGTAACGAGGAAGCGTATAAAGTGGCCCGAGGGTTAGCAAACCGGGTCGCGCTTTCATTAGAACCGGGCTCCCCTATAGGAGAGGCAGTGACCTCCTATAACGAACTTACAAATATGTATAAAGATGACAGGAGATTATATCCCATACCGCACAGCAACCTCACGAGAGCGCAGGCCACTATCCTCCGCCGAATTCAAACGAACAGCCTAACCACTCTTCACCACTTAGCGATATTCACAGGTGGAGAGGTTGACTCAACATGCAAAAATTGCAACGAAAATGCCATAGCAAACCAAAGTCACATCTTCTGGGAATGCGAGGGCCTTCCCCCACCCAGAGAGCTTCTGCCAGTTCCCTCCG
The DNA here is from genome assembly GCA_013436015.1 of Rhipicephalus annulatus. Classification (NCBI taxonomy): domain Eukaryota; kingdom Metazoa; phylum Arthropoda; class Arachnida; order Ixodida; family Ixodidae; genus Rhipicephalus; species Rhipicephalus annulatus. Next base: position 628,366 of record WOVY01009881.1, read on the forward strand.
AAACGACATGGGAGACCTTAATACGGTCCCCCGACGAAAAACTGCAGAAAGCAGTCATTGCATGGGCACAAGAGGTCATCGCAGACAAGCAGCCATCTCAAAACCCATGAAATCTCTTTTAATAAATTTGTACCCTCCTCTCCTCTCTTGATCACAACCCCTTCGCCCATCTCCACCGCTCCGCTACGCCCGCCACGCTGGCTCGAATTAGTTTCGTTTTCCGACTGGAAACACGCCCAGAGCTGTTCTACGCGTGTACGTGTCTTGCTCGCTCTTGGTGTCCGTGTGTGGTCATGATGGCCGACGGGAGGACTCACACGCTTTTTCGTGCCACTCAAAAAAAAAATAAATAACACCGGAAGTGTGACCACTTGGCTTGAGCGTGATCCGCGTGTTAGGTGCCGCGTTGCGGAGCGCTTGCTCATAGCTGTTGACCACCTGGCTGCCAATTTGCCGCTTCAGGCATCCCGGTATTCAGCTGTGGAGATGGTGAATATTTCGTGGGCGGTGGTGACGGCTACATGCGCGCGAAACTGTTTTCGCGAGGCCGACTTCGTCGACGTCGGGCCTGATGCCGAGCCTGAAGCTTCCAAACAAGACCGCTGCGGCGGCGATTTGTGGCAGCGCGTCGTCGACTCCGACCTGGGAGAGCGGGTAGGACATCTGTTGCGATGGTTTAATTAGGGCCGATGATGATGACAACACTGCGGAACTGTGCACGGATTGGGGCATTGTGAATGAAGTACGTGGCGAGAGCGATTTGGAGGAATCGGATTGCGAGAACGACGAAACTTTGGAGCCAGCCATCATGCAGCTTATGCCACGGGCCTCGGCGAACGAGCAGCCTGCCGTATTAAATGAACTCGAGACCGCCCTTATCGTTTCTGCTCTTCAAAACACGTGCATTACGGACTTTTTGGGGCAAAAAAAGTTTCTGTTTTCACTCGCAACTTTTTTTTAAAAGCTGTGTTTCATTTACTACGAACTTCGGGATACAGCGAACGGATGCCACGTCACGCTCAGGTTCGTTATAAGCGGGCTCGACTGTATACTATGCTACAATGTAGAGCAGAAAGGCAAGCTCAATATTCTGACCATGCCTCAGCGTGCCTAATCTATTGTTTATCTTGTCATAATTCTTGTCATCTTGTCATGTTTATCTTGTCATAAGCGATGTTCACACAAACATCGCTATCTCTTCGCAAATCAACAGGTTTTATCTGGGACCTTTTCCTCATAGCACTCACTTCATTTTTTGACAGAAGCTGGAGTATACTGGGCAGCGCTTCTACGAGGGCAACCGAGCAGGCTTCCGCAGACGGTTTTATAAATGCTTCCAACACTCTGCCCATGCCAGGGATTGCACCTTGTTGCAAGTCTGCAGAGGTAAATTTTCAAAATTTAGCAACCATTATTCACCAAGTTAACGAAAATGAGACTCACCCATCCAAATAATCTTGAAGAAAGGTCTCAATGTCTGTAAAAAAAAATTATAATGCTCCAGCTCGCCAGTCGATGGTTAGATTCAATAGTCAAAGCTCAATGTAATAAACATGTCTGTATAATGAATCATAAACCTATATGGGCAGTTTAAACTATATATATGTTATAAATATATACTGGCAGTTTTATTTTTTTTATTATTGGGAGCCATTATTTTGCCCCTTTTGCACGCATGATTTCTCTGTTTTGTATGCCATGACATCAAATTAACAAAGTCATGTAATAATGAATGCACTCGTACAGCAATTTTCACGCATATAACTCTGTGGTACAGTTAAAGAAGCTAAATTGCAATGCTAGTTGCCCAAAATGGCACACTTATAAGCATATCAAAAAGTCCATATCAAATTCTTTTTTTTCTTTTCACAATATCAGTTATAAGTATTTATATAAGATATCAGATATAACAATAGTATTTATTATGACACACGAGACTTCATTATAATGAGGTTTGGTTGTTTTGAGGCACAAGAAAGTGTAGTGTCTACATCATAAACCATTATTTTTAGATTTAGCACTGGTAGAAATGTATCATGACACATGAAAGTTCATGCAGTGTTTCCTAGCTTCCTTAATATTAATTTTTAAAACGTGTTCACTGCTGGAAATTGTGATGCATTACACTAGCCAACCAATTGGCTTCCCTACGAGTCTTAATAAATATCTTTAAAAACCTTAATAAAAAAAACATATATGTATGTGACTTCATCAAAGACGGTCCAGCTTTTTTAGCTAGTTGTTAGTAAACACTACACACTACAAACAAAAATGGGAATTACAATTACTGTACATAAGGATGAATTTCACCCTGCTGAAGTCGACAAACTTTTCTTTCAATGAATTCCCCTTTTACAGGCACCTCTTCAAGTGCATCTAAAACATTTAGCATGAACGAAAATTCTAATTTAAAGTTTTCGTAGTAGCCATTAATGATGTCATACCATTTTTGCACTACAGGCACACATGATTACCTTATAATGTACAGCTAGACTAAGAATTGTCTAATTTACCTACCGTATTTACTCACGTAAAGATCGCACCCCTAAATTTGGCCGTCTAAATTTGATTTTTTTCCAGCGTAATGATCGCACCCCAAACTTGCCGCATCGATATGTCGTGTGCCAAGTCTAGCCGATGATCATCGCCTTTATTATCTGTCAAATGTTGCATTAATAACTCTTCAAAACTTGCCAACTGCACGCACCAAACATATTCTTAATTTTTGCCCACCATTGGCGGAATCGTGCCCTTTAGGATTGCAGTAAGGACAAATGCCGCAGTTTTCACTGAATGCCCGCCATGTGTTTTTATGCCTGTGGCAGCTGAACGGGCCTATCATTGTTTCTGAGATATGAAAGCAGGCATCGCTATGCTAATGCCGTAAATTTACTAATCTATATGAAAGCATTCTTCTTTAGGTAGAAGAAACTATTTGGCGCGCGTGACGTACTCACAACCTCCATAACTGATGAAAAAAAGAAAAAAAATGTGGTCGCTTCACTCCGTAAGCCGCCATGTTTGTTTTAACATCCCGCACTGTTACAGCGAAGGCCGCCTGTTGGTCGACCTGTGTTCATCCCGCTGGAATGTTTTTTTTTTTTTCCGAGACCATGTTTTTTGTTTTATCTGCTTTGTGAGTTTAGGTGCTTTGTGTGTTTTATGTGCTTTGTGGTTGAAGTGCCGTTTCACCATGGGGCGGTATGCAAGCTTTACTGCCGCGTTCAAGCTGAAAGCGCTTGACTATGCGCTAGAGCATGGCAACCGCGCCGCCAGCAGACATTTCGGCGCCAACGAAATCCGGATCAGATATTGGAAACCATTTCCGACGAGGTGGTCATCAAGAGCTTCAAAAAGACTGGCATTTCCAACGCGCTCGACGGAATGAAAGATGACCCTCTGTAGGACAGTGAAGACACTGCTGGTTATGACAGGGAATCGTGCGGCGACCACACTGACGCCAGTGACGCTTCGTCTGAATGAACGTTAGGGGGTTAGAGAGGTAAAAAATAAAAGGGCAGTGTGCCATGCATGTAGCTCCGGCATAATGCGTGCATTTTATTACAAAGGTAAGCCTTAATTGACTTTTATTTTTGACTATGTTCATGATAGCTATCGTAAGAATTCTTGTTAGCGACATTTTTGCATTTTCGGTGCTCGGAATATTTTTTTATCGAAAATTTACCCCGCGTAATGATCGCATCTCGAAGTTGGAGTAAACTTTTTTTTATTTAAAAAGTGCAATCATTATGCGAGTATATACGGTAACTCCTATAATGCTTAGGTTTTGTTTTTTCTCTGAATTTATGTACCCTAAAGGCCTGAGAGCATTACATAGGAGGGGGGGTAGTAGCATACATACATAAAACTAAGATTAAAAACAAAGTAATAAAAGGTTTGAGAAAACAAACAAATAAATAATGTCGTATCAATACTGAAAATAAAAATCAGGGGAAAATAATTATAACAACAAACTGCACTAAAAAGAAATCGCAACATAAGAAAAAAAAAAGAGGCTGTATATTTCTCTCCTAAACAGTAGTCAAGTGGTTGAGTTATACAGCGGGCTAAATAAAGTAATATTTAAGCACATGAATATATCAGATGCAGTTTTATGAAGTCCTTCATACACCAAGATGAAGCTTTAATTTGTGAATGAATTCTTCGTGGATCTTTATGCAAACAATATCGTTAGGCAGTTGATTCCAGTAATTGACAGCAAGAAGTAATGGTGAATATAAAAACAGGTTGGTTCGGCCAAATAAATGTTCTAATTTGAATTCGTGGTCCAGATGAGAAAATATTCGATGGGCAGGCTTAATAAATGCAGACAGCCGCGAATTGTTATGATATAGATTGTTAAAGAGGGACAAAAGTGAGAACAGTCTGCGGGTCTGAGAAGACGGCAATTTTTACACCGCAGTTTAAGAGAGTTAGCAATGTAGATATGAAGTGTATGACAACTCACATTTTCTTGGTTCGAGAGGACTTTTGAAAGACTCGAAAGACAATCAAGAGCTCTGGGAATGATATCTTCATGTCTGTTCACAAACACCTAGGAAAAAATTTTTTAAATTAAGTTATTCTTAGGAGCAAAGCAATGACATGGGTAGCTTAATTGGTAGCTGTATTATACCAAGTTGTGTATCTGTCTCCATATGAGCACCGCCGTTTCCTTAAAACAGATGACAGGATAAACATCAGCTCCACGGATCTGAAGGAGAAAAAAGAGGTAACATTACCACATAAAATATTTTTTAAAACGGTATCGCACGGTTCATCCCAATCAAGCCTGACATGGATCAAATTTCACACTAATCAATGGCTCTCTTCTAGGACTTGCACTAGGGAGCCCATCAAAGTCAACGAATTCTACCTGGATCAGGCCTGATCACTAACAAAGGTGATCGTATAACACTTGCATAACAAATTAAGTCTCAATCATAACATCACCTGTTAATCCTGCTTTTCAATTGTGCACAAACTTCATGTCAACAATCCAAATGATAAAAGACAGCACAGTGAGATGAACGTGTTACATCTAAACCACAGTACGAAAAAAAAGTGCAAGAGCTATGCTCCAGCATTTGATGAAAACGAAAAAGGGAGTCCTGAGAAAGTCACATAAAATATCAAGCAGGAAACTCACATACCAGAGTGGTGCAGGCAACAGACTGTATTTTGTCAGATTAAAAAATTTTATTGCTTTGACAAAGAGCTCACTGATAAATCCCAATTATGATGAGATTGCTCAATTTATTAGCCCAATATTGCAGTCCACATTTTTAAGAGGTAGTTGCACAGTTGTGTACATGGCACTGCAGTGGTTACAGAATTCTGTAACGTACCTTCCTTGAACCTGCAACCTAACCAAGCAGTGGTAGTTCAAGGGGAACTCCGGTGCATTTTCGACCTTACTGAGATAATGCTGTTTTCAAATAGTCCTGCGATAGCTAGGGTGGTTCTTTAGGCCCAAGCACTCATCTATAATTTTAATTAGGCAATGAATGATCAGTCAAAACAGAAACCGAAACAGGGAGCTGTTTCGTGATCCATGGTGGGTATCGGATGACGTCACGAGATCCGCTACACCCTGCCACCCTCTAGCCAGGGTGTAAACGTAATTCATGTGCCTCTTCTGATGCACGAAAAGCAAATGGGCGATATCATCCGACGCGGAATCAAACTGCACTAGCTCATCTCAACATACCAGTGATAAGTTCAGCGACGATTGTGGCTACTATCTGAACGCAGAAGCATCGCTTTTTGACTTCGACCCGCCGGTGGGTGAAGCATATGAGGTGCCACGAATCGATCTCCTCATTGCTCAATATTGTAAGACCCGACGTCAACGACGACTAATACGCTGTATGCAGCTGACAAAACTTAACTGTGCTCCCGCTGTCGTCGCCTCGTAGAAAAAAAGCGCGCCCAGCATTTATCTGCTAAGAAAGGTTTTCGAGAAAAAAAAAAAGTAGGCACTTACGTCCCATACACAGGGTGACCCATGTTTGCAAGTGTGATTCCAGAATTGGCTACTAATTATGAAGTTTGTTTTTCAAACAACTAAATGACTTACAATAGTATAACTTGGCACATATTACTATGGTACCAACGAGAACACATGTTCAAAGTTTTATTGAAATCAGTGAATATCGAAAAAACACCGGAGTTTCCCTTTAAGGCATGTCTACCATGGGCCTCTGAAGTTCTTCAACTTATAGTTAGTAGCCTCACAGCTACCTGTATTTCTGGTTGATAATTGTAATGATGAACCACATCCACATACCCACCGAAGGGAATTAAATGAGAAAAAGGCTGCAGAGGAACAACAGTCAAATCTGGCTACATCGAACTCGGATAAATGATAACTATAAATAATTGTTGTGCTTTTACAAAGACACGATATAATCATGAGGAACCCCGCAGTGGCTGCTCTATCACCTGGAGCTCTTTAATGTACATCGACACATAAGCACACAGGCCTGAAACATTTCCCCTACATTGAAATGAAGCCGCCATGGTTTGGGATCTCGGCTGAATCAAATGCTCCATTATAGTGAACTATTTTCGAACACGGCAATGCTTCAATGTCAGTGTAAGGGAATATTTATGCCTACAGTCGTGCTCAATACGAGTTGCAACACTCTGGCTTTGGTTAAATTGGCCTCCAGCCCGAATAATGGCCAAGGCAGATTAGATTGATTGATATGTGGGGTTTAACGTCCCAAAACCACCATATGATTATGAGAGACGTCGTAGTGGAAGGCTCTGGAAATTTAGACCACCTGGGGTTCGTGTACCCTAATCTGAGCACACGGGACTACAGCATTTCCGCCTTCATCGAAAATGCAGCCGCCACAGCCGAGACTTGATCCCGCGACTTGTGGGTCAGGAGCCGAGTACCTTAGCCACTAGACCACCACGGCGGGGCCCAAGGCAGACGAGACAGTTCGGGCTGCCGAAGAGTACACACAGCTGTGTGTGAAGATGTTAAGGCTCTATTTACGTTGATAATGTGCAACGCACCCTTGCATATAACCACGCATCACACAAAATAAACAGAAAATAAAACAGGTCTCCGCGTATGGCCGTGAAAGAACCTTTTCGCACCATTGTGAAATAGTGAAGTAAAGCCAAATTGCGCCCCGAAATTCACATCAAAGATGCACAAAATTCCTCAAAAGCTTTCTTTGAAATTCTTAGAGCTATACAGGAAATGCTAGAAATTAAGAAAAATATTGCTGAATATTTTGTAGATTACTGTCATCTGTGTTCACGACACAGTGCAGTTGCCAGATAGAAAGCAGAGAGTTCATCTGAAACTACAAAATCACTGCCATCTGCGACATACATGCTCAGATGAAAGGGTCGTAAGTTTATAAAACACACAGTCGTATACCAATATCTGGAAGGATTAAAGCAGTACTGACACGGAAATTTTCAGGACAATGTTCTTTCGTCAAATAAAAGGCCAAGCCCTCAAGAGTGTAGTAAATGTACTGGTTTGTGATGGCAATTTGGAAGTACATTAAGTTCCTACTGTACCCTTACACAGTATAAGATTCTTGTCCCATGCTTGTGCAAGATATTGTGATGTTTTTCATGGTCACTTCACTTTGCGTCCTCGTTGGCGGTGCAAAAGCAGCCATAGTGGTCATCATGAATGTTTTTGATGATGCACAAGTAACTACCGTATTTACTCACGTAATGAACCCATTTTTTTTTTTTTTTCAGTAAAGCTGACACCAATTTGAGGAGAGGGTTGATTACGCGGATTTTCGCATGACGGTTTTGCTTGTCTTAGCCCTCGACATGCGCAACAAATATTTTTGTAGCCCGAAGCTCTTGTTTTCATCCGTGACTAACACGCACGGATCGTTCTGAAGCGTAGTCTTGCCGCTCGGTTCCCATGCTCCAGCACATGCTCAACCAACTTTAAGTTTAAAACCAGCCGTGTAGCTACCGTACCTGCCATACACACCCTCACAGCAGGTGTCTGAGGTGTCCACAACCAAGCTTACTACAAGCCCAACAACAAAAACGCAGCGTCAAATATCGGTTCACAAACATCGTGGATGACGCGGTGGGCGCTTTGCATGGCCTCCGAGTTGGTGGGTGCATGGCGAGTTTCTTCGCCGCGCACCCGCCATCTCGGAGGCCATGCATTTGTTTTTTGCTTTGTTCTTACGTCACAGTGCTTGCGTGGCGCTATAAGCAAAGAGGTTTTTCCTGCATTTGACAGATGGTGCTCTGCTAGAAAAGGCGCGACCTTTAAGTTTTTGTTGACATCGTTCACATTCGTGCTGCTCGCAACAATTTAGCATAGTTGCAAAACTATTCTTTGTTTTTTATTGCATCATTATTTTGCGATACAATGGCTTGATTTAACGCTGTTTCAATTGTCAATGGCACTGGGTATCACACCGAAATAAAATGCCCAGATACGTTAAAACTTTTTTTTTTCTTTATTCAAGAGCAAAGATGGAGGGTGGATTCATTATGTAAGTGGGTTCATTAAGCAATTAAATAGAATAGATTGAATGTTTTGGTACCAGACATCTTCACAACCAGCCGTGCTGGAGCGTAAACTAACGTGAGCAAAGTGTAGCCTGGTGGCACTATTGTGTTGATGTCAACAGGTGTGCCACGCAAAAATCAACTTTCTTGTCAAAATAAAATATCTTATAAACATTTATAGAGCCCTGAAGCTGAATGTCTTCCATCAGTTTTTACTTTCAGAGAACTCAAGGATTCTGCAAAACAAATGTAACACATTAAAGAACCTGGTTACGTATATGCATATACCTAAAGTCTAAGCCATAAAACATACCAAAAGTTTTAGCGAGTCCAACTTCGCAACAGCTAGATCAGAATCTAGCTTTTCTAAAGCCAGTCGTATGCTGTACTTTCCAAAACCAGCCGAAGCAATCATGCATGAGAGCAAGGCTTCAACCAGATCTTCCCGGCTAATCCCAACTTCATCCCTGGCAGGCTGCAAAAGTGAATAAATAAAAGCATGAGCAGGACAACACAAACATGAATGCAGACTGAACTATAAAATTTTACTGATAAATTTAATCATAGATACTAATACAATGCATCCAGCTAAGTGCGATAACTTGGGATGCATATTTACAATCGTTGTAACATGCCCATCACAGACCGCACTAAATGCCCAAGTAGCATTTCTTTCCCCAATTTAACACTGCCCACTAGTCTTGATGTAGTAACAATACGCAACACTGTGTGTTTTGAATATATACATTACTTGCCCTTTTACCCGTCCCAATTACCAATTTTGGTTATGTATTTGAAGCTGTAAGGTTCAACCTGGGGACCAGTTTACCTAAATATTTTATACAGTCTGCAACAATTTTGCTTGCCTGTGCCTGTGCAAAATGCTTGCCTGTGCACGTGCTGGCATTTGCCTGTGCTAGGATTTTAAAACTTTTGGAGAGACATAGTTCGAATAAATAAAGCTTACTTCTTTATAAAGATTGAACAAGTATGGGGAGCCATTGGTGGCAAAAAAAAATACTGTTCACTCTTAATGTTCTTCTCTTCTCCCATCTTGGACAGCACCACGTTTTCAGCATGCCTGTTCTCACAGCAAGCATGGTGTCCCTGATGGTGACTGGACTATGTGCGACCGAAAACTCACCTTTTCGTTTTATGAAAAAGATATACTTGAAGTGAGACAGAAAGTGGCTGTCAAAAAGAAAGTTATCTGCCAAGTCTATGCTGGGGTAAGGTGCCGCCCACCTGAATTATCAATAAATGCTGTGGGCAAGCGAAACCGAAAATGGAACTGAAATTAGCTGCAAGCAGCCGAGCCACTCGTGTAGCGACACAAATGTGGAGATAGCCTGCCTCTGCAGTCTTCACTCCATTTCCAAGGTAAGCTGTTGTCACATCCAGTTAGTTCATTATTGGAAGACACTGAAGATATCAAACTGTTCCGTTATCATGCCCCTGGAAAGCTGACCAATCTTCACAGTCAATGTACACACTGTACCCATTTTGTCCACAAGTGGAGTTCCTTTCCTGCCCTCCGCAATGTGCCACAGATGAGGGACTACACACAACAAGCCTTCCCTCCTTTTATTTTATTCTTTCTGTTCCATTCTTGTTTTGTGGCACACTTCCAGTGGCAGCTTTGTGCGTTTCAAACTGGATTATTGACCATAGTGATGTGCTATGGTGAGTGACGAACATAAAGCCCTCTGTTCACATAAGGCAAAACTATGTATGAATGAAAAGCCTGCAGAGAACCCTGTGCTGGTTTATAATAAAAATGCATGTCTGTACTTGAAACGAAAATCTTAAACTTGGCTATGAAATCACTGTAACAAGGTCTCTCAGTGTCGGGGTGTCTACCACTTTAATTTTCCCTAACACCTTGCCTTTACAGGGCTTTACATGACAACTCTAAAAAAATTTCAGGACCAGTAAGTCTGCTTGAAGAACTCTACACACTGAAAACCCTCAAGTGGTAAAAACATATAAAAAGATAGAGCACTTGATTAGACTGCAAACTATGCTGCTTTTTTACATTCCCTTCACTGTAATTATCTTTTACAATAAATGCATTAAAATACAATAAATGTGCATACAAAAAAGCTGGTTCATTTCTTCCCGTTTCAAAGATTCAATCTCTTCCTAGAGCATAGAGCCCTGAAGCTGAGTGTCTTCCATCAGTTTTTGCTTCTTGTCATTAAAGCTCTTTCAAAACAGCCACAGCTCTCTTCTTTCCTTCAACATCTGATTAGTATAACAATTCCTTCCTCTTCCTCTCTAGGTCATCTTTTTATCCAATGTTGGCCTTTCAAACCATGCAGGTCTACTACGACAACTTCTACAACACCATTTTCTGACACCTCATCATACATTAATTTCTCATCATACACTAATTTTGTGCTACCAGCAGCTTCATATTTTCCACAAGACATTCCTTGAGTACTGAAGATCACCACTCCACACAAGAATTTCCATGCATTATTTCATTATCTGAACCTTAACAAGGGTTCTACCAACAGGTTCTTTAAGCACTCTCCTGTGCAATCAAACTCTCAAAAATGCACTTGCGAAGTGCTTGTCAAGCCCACTTGCACATATGACCACAACAGAAGGCGGGGCAACACCCTGGTCACTGTACAAGGAGGCAACAGTTTTCCTGAGTGATATGTGGGGTTTAATGTCCCAAAACCACCATATGATTATGAGAGACGCCGTAGTGAAGGGCTCCGGAAATTTCGACCACCTGGGGTTCTTTAATGTGCACCCAAATCTGAGCACACGGGCCTACAACATTTCTGCCTCCATCGGAAATGCAGCCGCCGCAGCCGGGATACAATCCTGCGACCTGCGAGTTAGCAGCCAAGTACCTTAGCCACTAGACCACCGCAGTGGGGCAACAATTTCCTTGATTTTGCAGAAGAATCCTGGAGACTGGTGTATTCTCTTCGTTTACATGCTCTTCTATAGACTCAATGCTCAAAAATCAGATTTCATATGCGACGTCAAGAAACTGAAACGAGACATTAAGCTGCAGTTATTCTGTGCTACACTTAAAACATTAGCTACCTGAAGTAAGTGTGTAGATGAGGGCGTTTGTTGTTGCATTGCCACTGAATAAGCTTCACACAAGCCTCTACTATTTCTAGCCTAACCAGAATGCCTTCAAGCCAAGCCAAGATTGTGGCCAAGGCATGCCTGCACCAACTTATCGGTGTGAGTACCATCACGCTTGGCAACCGCAATATGCTGTGTAATCTGCAGAAGCAACAGTAATGACCTTGCTTCTTTTATGCTTCAGCTCAGGCATTCACTGTGGTTTCAGCCATAAGGAGCAACTTTTAAAGCTTTGATCGAAATTATTTTCCCGAGAGTTGCATGGAGTGCCGTCAGTTTTCATGACCTGGCTAGGATTCACAGAAATTGTGTGCGTATTCCACACTTTTTCAAACGTTTTCTAAGTTGGTACACACACTCCTCAATGTTATCTTATGAAATATGACAAACTCAAAGCACAGTGGTAGTTTTTAAAAAAAATCAGACAGAAAATTTTCGTCAATTGTACTGCTTTACTGATAAGCCCTTTACCCACTATTTACTTAACAGAGCCTTTACAGCACCACAAATAATGACATGCGATACTCTGTAGTTCAGTTATATTGAACCTTAAAAAAAAAGGAGAGTTATGTCCTCAAAAGCTGATGTAATGGTCTCAAAGAAACAGATCCGACAAGCGCATACACCTACTTTAGTTACAATGTAAAAAACTGAATTAATTTAGCCCTCTAAAGGACAAGAGGGGCAAACCATTTTTAAAGAAAAGTGCACAATCGAAATGGCCAATATGACAGCTTTTAGAAACATTATCATTGTGCAGGGGTGCTACAGCCAAAATAAAAATTGGAGCAATTTGTGGAGCAGGAAAACTTCACTTTTGGAGCAGATAAACCCTAATTTGGAGCAGTTTAAAAAAATTGATTTTTTGCCATAAGATGACCTAAATAGCAAATAAACAGCCAAGAACATTAGCACAACCATAATAACACACAGCTTTCACACCTATTAACAAGACAAAAACAAGTGATCTTGCATATGGCAAGAAGCTCATAAAACTTGATTAATAGAGACATGACAACTTGACTAGTCCAATCACTCAACTTGACTAGTTCAGACACCATTCAACTTGACTAGTCTAGACACCACACATATCAATGCTTCTTTTTTTTTAGAAATCTCTTCGAGCTCACTGAGCGTTTTAAGTGCAATCTCCAGGCTGGCGTTCCCCTTTGCCAACAGTACATGGCCACTTGACACTTTATTCATGTCTTTTTTTTTCTTGACACCTGCATTGATTATTTCTTCTGCACTCGTGAGCAATGCCTTGCTGGCTGCCATTTGGTCCTCTAAAGCAGCTTTTGCTGCTTCGTGAGTGGGCTGCTTTACGACAGGATCTTCCGTTGCCTTGCGCTTGGTCGAGCTTGCCTCGAGGCTCAATCTTTGCGCATACTTAGCCCGAGCTTGCCTCAGCAGGTCAGGGTTGAGTGGCACCTTAGTTGCGTCCCTATCATAATGCTGAAGGAAGCTATTCACTTGGCGCATGCCATTAATGCTGGTAATGCTCAGCGAGCTTCTATCTAACAGGTTCTTGTTTTCGCTGAAACCGCTTTCAGCATCAGCTATGCCATGTAGTAAGCAAAGCAGTGCTTTGATAATCTTATACAGCAACGGATACTTCAGTTCTCCGGTGGTAGTCTTCAGGCAAAGCACCTTGGCCCAGTACACATCCACCCTTCCTTCCAAGTGCAGGGTGCCTCTGTCCCCATCACACTTAAGCATGTTCCATTCGTCGATCAGCGATGACACTTGATCCCCACAGATGACCTGAGGCTGCAGCTGCCCGGCATTGTACCGCAAGGACCGCACCTCCTGTTCAGCATTCTCACATCTTAAGGCAAGAAACTTTGATTTGAAGAAGGGCCCCAGCCCATCAGAGATGACGTAAGAAAGCTTGGCCCTTACGCAGTTGAAATTTTTGGCCACGTCACTGTCAGTAAACATTTTTTTTTATAAATGTCCGTAGCAGTGGTGCCCCAGGCATAGGGAATGTCCCTTGAAACAACAGCCACAGCAAAAATGGCTTCCGCCCCACACACTTGATCTTGCAATGTGGCACGAGGCGTTCCTTGCGAAAAATCTATCGTGGCTTGCACAGCTTTGGGAGCTAGCAGCACACCACTTGCATCTCGCCGCTTAGCTGCTGCCTCCAGATGCTTCTTTTGGCTTGCATGCCCCTTGACAGCAGCAGTACCATGCTGGGCACAGGAAATTGTCACACTGCAAAGAATGCAAAAAGCCTCCGTGTCCTTTACACCTGGCTTGCACCACTTGCTGATAGCATCGCCGTTGCAATCCACTTCGTTTAAGACCGACGCACTGAATTTCGTACTTCTCCCAGTAAGAAACAAAATAATCATGAAAAGCCCATTCCACCTAAAGCAGAAAGCGCACGCGCACAAAAAGTGCAATATGAAATACAACGGTGCGAAAATCAGCATCGTTTTATTAAAACGCGGTGCCTTTAGCCACATGGATCCAAGGCTCGTCGCCTACTAAGCTCACTCCAATTCACTGCCCGTGCGCTTGCTGCACTGTGCGAGTGTTATTCGTACCTGGCCCGGCCGTGACCGCAAGCTCGGATAATGCGACGATCTTCTTGGGTACGCAGCTTCCGATAGTGCATGTGCTACGCACTCCTTGTCGTTTCGCAGAAGGAGGTTGCAGCGAACATCACGTTTCCGTTGCCCCGTACTAAATGCGTGCAAGACGTTTATAGCCGCGCCAACAAGGCTACGCCACACGCACTTACTAGAAAGCTGAAGATGCCTATTGCGAGAGATGTCCGCAGTAGCACGCATGATCGTAAACGCCGTCACGCGTAACCTCAGTGCGTTTGCCATGCTTACCAGCATACTCGTGCCAAAGTTAAAATCTCTCTCTGAAATTTCCATCTGTCTCGGAAATCCAGCCGTTAGAACATTTAGAACGGGTGCGTATTAACATTTTACGACACGCGAACTAGTGAACGTGAGACCTGCTACTTTAACAACGGCGGTGTGCTGACCCGGCCTCCATTTTACTAGTTATGTCGCCAGCGTTCGTCAAAAGGTTCCACTCGCTCGAACAAACCGGTGACACACCCACAAAGTTTTTTGCGCGAAACGGAGTTTGAATAGGTGCTTACCTTCGCTCATGTTGAATGTCCATGTGCAGACAGCAGTGTTGTAGCCAGCGGACGAAATACAGCAAAACGCAACAACTTGTCGAGTGCCCAGCACGCGCCCACACCAACGTTTTTACAACGTTGGTAGGGACGTTAGTCCGCACAGCGTCTGGGCAACTAAATTGGATTATATAACGCCTTGTAAAGGTTGCCAACAGAGCATTTATTTCCCACTAAAATTAGCGCAGCTAAGAAATTTTGCGGTTAGTCGAGCATTTAGGCGCTGCATGATGCCATTTCAACAAATTTCAAGGTTTTGGCGCAGCGCGGCTCAAAGAAATGAAATTGTATCACAATGGCGCAATTGTCGCAGCTGTAGCATCCCTGATTGTGTGACCTGCAAACTTTACATTGGTTATCAGACTGCAAAAAACACAAAGAATGCACAGCAAAAAATTTCTGTGCAAGAACTTCTTAAATACTACTCTTCATAATTCACAATGCCCACGGCCTATAGGTGGCATGTCGTGCAATCCAAGATGGCTGCGGGAGGATGATCAACCCGTGAACTCGCATAGAAAAAGATAGTGCTCTCTGTGACCCTTTTGTTAGATGAAAACTTAATTGTCAAATTATTTTATATTGGACCAAAGTACTTTCCCAAACAATAGGAACTGCTGAATGTTTGCTACCTCATTTCTTGCCGCAGTGCGAAGGGTGGTGGTGTCAGCTGATGAACCGTGTATCAACAATGTTTTGCGTAACTTTTGCATGCTAGAGAAAACTGTACGAACTCGAACTAACGTGTGAACTGTGAACGGCACTCCTAGATAATTTACGCCAAGCCTGCCTGAGGGATTCATCGCAGTAGTGGGCCACTAGCGAGTAGCGTGCCGTCGCATCTGCACGGGACCAAATGTTTAACGTACCGATGGTTTGCAAAAGTCACTTTTTAAACGACACACAAGCATTTAACTTTCCATTAGGTAGCACTTGTGTCACAGCCATGATCAGACTCTAACAGTGCACAATTCGCTGCACTCAGATGTTGCCATCAGCGCAATCAAAACAAGGATATCGAAACAAATACATGCTTACGCTTTTCGCAACGTCAAAATTGTCGAAATTAGTCGAAGAACAACATTGTCCGGATGGCACCGGTGAAGTGCAGAAGTTAGTGTGGACTGTAGTCATAACTGCATATTTCATTGCTCTAGCCATTTCGCTTCGCTGGTCGAGCTCGAGCGTGTTGGCGGCATGCGCCGCTTTGTAATATTCCCTGTAATTGGGCTACATGCGATGCACAAAAAAAACTATGCTGTTAGTTTGAACCCTCTGAATACAATAAATATAATCAAAGTGACTTACAAGCATGAAAAAACATTAACGCACGACAGGACATGAAGTGCAACTCGCTGCTCGTGAGCTAGCAGCTGATTGTTCATCGTCGCTGTCACTCTCAGTGCGTTGACAAACCATCTACATCTGGTGAAAAATCCTCAATATCAAAGAAGTTTATTTAAACATCACTGCTGAAAACAATCTGAGGAATTCTCACCGCCGAACGACTTCGCTAGCACCAACAACGCGTCATTCACCCTGCACAATAGCAACACAGCGTCACTCACCACATTTATCTGGGGGTGCGGAGAACATTTTGCTCCGATACCCGACAAGAAAGGAATCGCAGTGTGCTGCCATCTATCAACGAACACGAAAAACAAGTGGCGCAGCATAGGCCAAGGTTTGGTAGAGCAAATTGGGAGCCTGCGCTACTTTCTGCGTACAATAAATGTTATAGGATTCATGCACTACAAAAGCACTGACAAATGCTATACGCACATAATACAAGGTGGGTTTCAAATGCATAAGTCAGGTGATAACATTTAACTAACCATAGTAGCTGCAGAAAATCTCACGAAGCTGATGTGTGTACTCTGCTTGCTATAATCGAGAGTGTTAGTTAATTCAGTTTTCTGTGGCGCAAAAGCAACTGAGGCTATGCTGCGCCAGGCACAAGGTGTTTCAAAACGGGCACTCAGATGATGAGGCTTCAAAGCTTATTTAGGGAACCACATTCTTTCATGAAGCCTATCACGTTATGCACGGTTACTATGACAGGGTTACTAAACATTACTATGACAGGGTTAAATGTATGACAGGGTTACTTCGATGACACAAAGGAGGTTCGTTGCATTCCACGCAGAGGCTCTGCACAGGTCGTGCATGAGTTGAGAACATGAGTTGCCACGTAATTTCATGAAAACATCGTGTCTCGCAAGAACGAATCAGATTTATCGCGTCATGAACGGTCCAGTATATTCACTGATGCACGAAACATACAAAGTGGTTTGTGTTCGTTTCTTGCTAACGCGTTAACACTGAGGCTTGCACCGCCGAACAAGGGAGCATTGGGAGCGTCTGCCTACTGATCATCCTCAAGAGGACGCTGCTGAATTCTGCTAAGCAGGGCGACAGTCTATGAACATTGCGAATAACATAAGCGAATATTAGATGATTCAAAGCTAGCCACTTTCTAACACCATTTCTACCCAAGACAAAAGCTAAGTACACTTAAAAGTTGATCTAACGAAAACTTACATTATGAAGTTCCAAATATAAAAATAAAATTTTCACTCTCATTTGGGTAAAAATAGAATGGAATGCTGCCATAAAACCAAATCAGCAAATTAACTTGGCTGCCAAACCTGACCTAATGAAGTTTTTCATCACATAAGTACAAAAGCAGTCATTTCTCTCTGCTTCAGACACAAGGCAGGTTTTTGTTCGAGTTTCCTTTGTAATACCAGCATTGACACATCTGGGTGCTATAATCACGGCTGTGGATTGATTTTGACAAGGCTGCACGCCACGCCCATGCAAGCAACAACGGACTCAGCAGGCGATAGCACCCTTATGTAACACATGTGCCTGGGGGCAGTGGCAGTTGCTTTTGTTATTTTATAGTTTATGTGGTAGATAGCACTGATTGTTGCCTTGCACTTTTAATGCTCGGCCTGGGCGCACAATTGCTACATTCATTTGCTATGTCTCTGCATATCGGTACCCTGTCACAGCATCATGCGACTGTCTACTTGGCCTGCATCGCCTGCATATAGAGGCCCCCATATTCGGGTGACTCGGATGGCTTTAAAGAGCCAGTCAACAGGATCGAGCTCTTCCCCCCCCCCAAACAAGCTCAGAAATTCGTAGAGTAGACAGTAGCGATCACGTTTTCTGAATATTACAAAGCTGTACGCTGCACAGAGCCTCCATTTCAAAAAACCATTCCCGCGCCACTTTTTTATGCCTGACCGATGCTCCTTCCATGCGCAGTCACGCCAACTCTGCGATCGGCGACGTGGCGTAGCACGCAGCTTGTTGATTGGTCTGAACGAGGTCTCAAAAAAAAAAAAAACAGTAGTGACAGTTCCTGTTCCCCCCTCACAGCTACGACAATTATTCAATCATACGAGTTGCGAAACTCCCCATAGGCTCCATGTAAATCCGGACACGTTACTGGCCCAGTTTTTGGGAGTGAGCAGATTGTCACGCCACCTATCGATCAGCGCACCCACTATTAAACGCATTATATGTGCTTTGTGTTGCTGCTCCCAGATGGCACGACAGTCTGCTCACAAAAAATCGAACTCCCGAAAAACCGGGCCAACTTCATGTCCGGGTTTCGGAACGCAGTTTTGCTGCAAATCGAGTGACTGAGGTGCGGAGAAGCATTGGCACCAGGTAAACAGTAAACAACCAGGCATCACAGCAGGCAAAAGTGCGTTGCGATTGATCGAGTTCGCCGACGTCACATTGCCAAAGTGGGCAGAGTCACGACGAAGGGCTATGCCTCTCCCTCCCTTTGAAGGAGATGAGTGGCCAGGCCGCACGAAAATTTAAAACCAGATGACACCGATGTTCTAGCCCATGTAACTTCTCTAACGGGAGCCGGAAACACTTTTTTGAGTAACCATGAAATTAATTCTCTGGTAGAGCTTATTGCCTAAGAAGTTCAACGCCGCAAAAATTTTAGGAATCCGTCCAGTGCGAGCGGAGTTACAAAGATTTATCACACTCTGCAAACACATTTTCTCTTCTCTCATCTCGACGAAAGCGCTGAAAGCATGTTGGAAGCTAAGCAGGGAGGAATGGAAGGGGGCAAACAAAAAACTTCACACGTTCCTCATGACCTTGAGCACTTTTTCTTTTTTTTTTTTCTCCTTTAAATACGCAGCTTCTTCAGTGCGATCCGGCGCGCGCCCATGGACAAGTGACAGCCTCCTGCGGCGATCGCTGTAACAAGCGAGCGCGCCGTGTTCAAATCAGCCAATAGCTGTTTGATGGGCATTCTACGAGTGATTTTTGAGCGTCTTCTGTCATTTGTCGAGGAAAGAGAAAGCAAATTTTAGCGGACTGATATCTCATTGTCAATTCCAGGCAGCATGCTGCGCTATAACATTTGGCTCGCATGTTCTCGGGAGTCTACCAATCGGCACCGTTTTCTGAACATGCTCAAAAAGTGTTGCAGGGCCCCTTTAATACAGTCGAGCCCACTTATAACGAACCTGAGCGTGACGCGGCATCCGTTCGCTGTATCCCAAAGTTTGCAGTAAATGAAACACAGCTTTTAAAAAAAAAGTTGCGAGTGAAAACACACTTTTTTTTTTTGCCCCAAAAAGTCTGTAATGCACGTGTTTCGAAGAGCAGAAACGATAAGGGCGGTCTCGAGTTCACTTAATACGGCAGGCTGTTCGTTCGCCGAGGCCCGTGGCATAAGCTGCATGAAGCGCTGGCTCCAAAGCTTCGTCGTTCTCGCAATCCAATTCCTCCAAATCGCTCTCGCCACTTATTTCATTCACAATACCCTAATCCGTCCACTGTTCCGCAGTGTCGGCATCATCATCGGCCGTAATTAAACCATCGCCACAGATGTCCAACCCGCTCTCCCAGGTTGGAGTCAATGACGCGCTGCCACAAATCGCCGCCGCAGTGGTCCTGTTTGGAAGCTTCAGGCTCGCATCAGGCCCGACGTCGACGAAGTCGGCCTCGCGAAAACAGTTCCGCGCGCATGTAGCTGTCACCACCGCCCACGAAATATTCACCATCTCTACAGCTGAATACCGGGATGCCTGAAGCGGCAAATTGGCAGCCAGGTAGGTGGTCAACAGCTATGAGCAAGCGCTCCGCAACGCGGCACCTAACGCACGGATTACGCTCAACCTAAGCCAAGCGGTCTCACTTTCGGCGTTTTGTTGAGCGTTAGGAAAAAGCGTGCTAGTCCTCCCGTCGGCCATCATGACCACACACGCATACCAAGAGCTAGCAAGACGTGCACACACGACACACATGCCAGAACGCGTGAAACGGCTCTGGGCCCGTTTCCAGTCAGAAAACGAAACTAATTCGATTCGAAACTAATTGCGTCGCGGAGCGGTGGAGACGGGCGAAGGGGGTGTGATCAAGAGAGGAGAGCAGACTTGCGAGAGAAGGGCAAGGAGTTGCGATAAAGGGAGGGGAGGATGTGGCGGGAGGGCGACCTTAAAAACTAAAACATACGAGAAGGAGGCAGGTTGGGTAGCTTGCTTGAAAGGCCTGCGAAACTCGCACGTAGAAAAACATGGAAATAGAGCATGGCCGCTTGAATCGGTGCATGCGGCAACGTACGAAGAATCGGCGGCCGTGGTCAAAAAACCATTTTGTTGCGCCGGCGGGTTTGCGTAGCCTCACGAACTTCATATTTCGCGATTCGTTCCGCACAAATTAACAGCCGTTTTTGAGCTTCCACACACGCGCGGAAGGCTTGATGAGCCGAGTGCGAAGTGAGCGAGAACAAGTCGTAAACACGAAACAAATCGCAAATTATCAGAGTCGGTGGGGTAGCGTACGTGCGTACACTAGTCTCAGACTATCGGATACAGTCAGTGGCCGATGACGTTGGCAAATGGTCTAGTCACTCCAGGCTGGCGACACCAACGACAGTACCAGCGATCGAAAACAGGGTAGATGGCTGACCGGTCTTCGAAAGATCGGTGGCAGTGTGAAAACACGGGCCTTGTCTGGCGATGTAGGGTGCTCAGAGTAGCGGGGGGACAAAGGACGAAGGGGTGCATAACAAAAAGCGGTCGGGGAGAGCGGCAACTAGAGGGGTGCGGAGGCAGGGTCGACGTTTAACAATAAGAATGAATGGGCACCTTGTCGATGCCTGATCGGTGGTCGAAATCGGTTTCCCGAGAAGTCGGCAGACCACTGACTCCGTTCGCTGTAACCGATCAGCGGCGCTTGAAGACGTTCATTGTAAGTTCCATTTTGTGCCATTGAACCAATGTATATTTTCACCGTCACGTGGATATTGTTCGTTTTAAGAGAAAGTTCGTTTTAAGTGGGACTGTTATATGTGGGCTTGACTGTATAGTACATATTCCAAAATTCTTGCGGCAGCATGTTCACGAAGCTAAAGTCTACCTATTTCCCTTTACAACAATTTTTGGACCTTGGGGTTGTTTACTGGCCTTTTAAGGCTCGGCTGCCCTCGTGGGTTTTTCACCTGCGCAGGCGTGAACTGGCAGCCAAAACAACACCATAGGGATCTTCTGGGTGTTGTTATATTACTATATCAAATATTGAAGCACCGAAAAATCCCTTTCTAAATATTATGAACTTTATAATTTAACGAAACAGTTCGAGCATAGTGATCACTTTGCTATATCGAATCTCAACTGTAGCTTAAAGGTGATAAATCCAGCCAGTGAGACTTACAGGATTGAAGTCAACAGGAAAATAGTTCGCACATACTTCAAACAACGATTCTTCTAGTTCACCTGGAAAAAAAAAAGAACCATTGAGAATATAAAGTACAGGTACAGTGCAAAATAAAAGGTCAACGTGAACTTGCTCTACAGTGCACACATACCAACAAGCCTAGAACAGAGTGGGTAGGCAGCGTTGCAATAAGTCACAAACACACGAACCCCATACTACTACTGCTAATACTGTTACTACAGTTAAACTTGGATATAATAAAATTCACAAATTTCCTGACAAATTTGTTACAAACACGTTTTCGTTATATGCAGTTTCAGCACGACATTCCAAAAAGAAACACCAAAAATAAACAAACAAAAGAGGGAACTGAAGGCATAGCACATCGGAAAGATTTATTTAGCAGTAAAAAAAAATGTTATTACCACGATAGCAATTATATGGACATCGCCTTTGATAACATGCCCTCCTGCATCGTAAGTTCAACCCACCAATAAAAGCGCTGAAGTGGAAATTAGACGAGCCAACCCATCTTCACCGCCTGGAAGGCACACGCAATAGAACTGCCCCCCCCCCAATTCCCGTAACACCTGCTGTGAAATACTTAGAAAGGAAACACCCTTGAACAAGCATGAAAAGAGGAGAGGGGGGGAGGGGGTCACTTAAGCAGCAACAGTGAACTTTGATTCTAAGGGTATGGTTGTGATCGTTGATGTGTGCGCTACCTCGGAAACCATGAGCGCATGGCTCCATGTGCTGCAATCTGAACACGAGACTGTGCGAAAAGAGCCTTTTCCCCTAAAGCAAACGTATTCTCTCACATCAGTGTTTTGTAGAGTTATGCGATATCAGGTCCGAAAAGTCATTAGCTGCCAGCCTTACTTCATATAACATTACCATTTGTCGCTATCACATTCATTGCTTTGCCCTGGTGGTGAAACTGATTTTTTCGCTTTATAATGCTTGTTCGTAAGGGATGACAATAGTGAACGCTCGTAGGATGTCAATACAATGCTGTTCTACCATTGTCAATCCGTGACCTCTAATACTGGCTCTGGCAACACAATGGCACATTGCCGGAGCTATTCGCACGCACACATGGAGTCAAAAAGTGAGAACATCCCGGACAACATGAAATTGGTGCTGCCAATGTAGAAGTCATCATCTGTTTTTGTTTTTAATTTGAAGGGAAGCGGGAGGGTATGACTGTGCATGCGCCCCTGATGGCAAAATCAGCAGCCCTACCCATGTGCACTCACGAGCACCTGCCCTTGCCTCGCAGTAGCTGGGGCCTCAAGTGGGCAATGTATGCCACTGCCGCTTCGTGCATTGTCCTCGGAAAGGGGGGGAGGAGGCAACCACAAAAGATGCATGCTTGTGCTATAAAAAGTAGAGTTCTTTTTACCAAAGGTGTCTCCCGCTGCCACTTCGTTACATAGAGGTTGAAAAATTGTGCAATATCGCAATCGCAATATTGAGCAATTGTGCAATATTGAGCAATATCGCAAATTGTGCAATCGAAAAACTTTGCAATATCGATGAATTCTTTGCATAGAGGTGCATTATAGGCAGGTTCAATAATGCTACTACGTCTAATAATATTAATAGTAATATTAATATTATTAAAGTAAGTTGTTCTTGGCAATTGCCAACAATGTGTCTGTGCAGGAGGGATCCTCCAAGGTAATCAATGCATACACATTTGTGTGCAGGAAGAAAGCCTTTCACCATAATATTGCAAGTTTCTTTAACTGTACACACTCACCTACTATCTCACACTGGAAAATTTCATTAAAGGGACACTAAAGTCAATTAACAACTTATGTCAGAGTGAAAGCTCAATGTATGATCTCTAAAACGACATTATCAACTGCAGTGTTCTACTTACCGAGAAGTTAAATGCAGAAAAATACATGCGCTGCAGTAGGACATTCTCAAATTGATCCCGATGACATCAGACAAACCGCCTACAATTAATAACTAGTAACCACTAACTGCACTAGAACCTTTTGAGCATCAACAGATTAAATAAAATGCTACTTGTTCGTTTCTGTTTGATTTATGTAAAAAAGAACTGCCGGACGTTACTATGTGCAATGGTGCGAATGGTCCAAAAAATTCAATTTTTGCGTGGTCAAACTGGACAAGTCGTGCCATCTAGCGGGATCCAGTTGAGCCAAGCCTAACTGAAATCTTCAAGGCCATGGCTAAAAATTTTTGAATGGCTGTTTTTGCTGATGTGGCTACCGCTACTTTTCCTCTGCTGCTCCTATAGTGTTGGCGGCCGCGCATTAGAGCCGGGCAACATTGTGCATGGCAACAATGATGTCAGAAGTTTCGTTGAGAGGGGTAATTTAAAGTGCGCTAACTTATTGCGCACAACTAAAACGCGATTTTAACTTAAAATAAGCCTTTCCTCGGCAGAAAAGTAACGCTTCCAGATTTCTGGACCACTATTTCAACAACCAATGTCGACTTGATACTTGCTTTTAGTGTCCCTTTATATGTGCATCACTGGAGACAGGTAATGTGTTATAAAACATCGGCTCATTTGATTATCAAGTTCGACATTCTGAATCAGAGCAGCAAAGCATTGCAAAGAATACTCACCTAAAATGAAGTTTCTGCAAATCATATGAATTATGGCAAACACTTGCAAAAGACATCGTGGGTCTGTTTCACCGTCAATGACTAGAATGCAGCCTTTGACAAATTCACTACCTATATTATGCAGAGCTGAAAAAGAAAAGATACCACAGAACATGCAAATTACCTGCATTGCAAAGCTAGGGCTTTCAAAAGGCTGTGATTGAAAATGGTTTATTTCCCAACATTTTCGGAATCAACTTAATTCCTTCTTCAGCCCCGACACGGTGGTCTAGTCGCTAAGGTACTCAGTTACTGACCAGCAGGTCGCGGGATCGAATTCCAGCTACGGCGACTGCATTTTTGATGGAGGCGAAAATACTGTAGGCCCATGTTCTCAGATTTGGGTGCATGTTAAAGAACCCCAGGTGGTAGAAATTTCTGGAGCCCTCCACTACGAAGTATCTCATAATCATATGGTGGTTTAGGGAAGTTAAAACCCATATATCATGAAAGATCAGATTGACATTTCGGATTTCAGCTGATTGCTGATAAACCTCTGATCAAAAAACATTACTTTTTGGAGGACGGTGCATACACAATTACCCATGTGGCCAGCCCAAGTTCAGGGGTCACATTTTACTACACTTGCCAGCGCCAGTTATTTTTACGACATATTATTGTGCAGGTTGGCTTCTTTGTCTCAAAGCGCATTGGCACAGCTGTGAGCTCTCCCGTAGCAAGTGCTCTGAATTGTTGAAGGTTGTGGTTTTGGGACGTTGAACCCCCACATCAATCAATCAACTGAGTGGGGGGGGGGGGGGTGATTACACCTCATGATGAAATCATGTTGATTCCAAAACGTCGATAAGTAAACCATTTTCTTAGTTGATGGGATTTGAAGTCTTAATTCACTCCCCTTAAGATTAATTAAGCTCTCCCCCTGAAGAAGAAATCAAGTTGATTCTGAAACATCAGGAAATGAACCAATTTTTTGGTTGGAGCCTTTTGACAGAACATTACAAAAGTTGTATGGAGACTACCCACTTAAAGAGTGCACAGGCCCTGTTTCGCTGTATTTGTCATGACATAAGCTGGGCACAGCTAAAGCAGCCCACACATGGTACCGTGCCTGCCAAACATAACTTTTAACACAATAGCGTTACAGGCTGGTTTGCATCCGGGCGAGCTGGTGATCATGTCGAGTGGTTGCAGCCACGGTGTAAGAATAAGTTAGGCGATGACACTGTGTGCAGCACCGCGTCCAGATTGTGTTAGCCGCCTGGGCTGTTTCCGTTTCATGTGACAAATGGTGCTCACTGGGGAGCAACTCCGATCCGCGTGTAGAAGGTTATTGTGGCGTAGCCTCGCTTGTTTGTTACGCTCGATATACACATAAGCATGGATATCAATAAACTAATCCACTGTGACTTTATTGTAACGAAATTGATTTCCTAATTTGATATGCAACTGATTTGCTAATGGTGTATTTGTCATATAAATGCCCCGACAGCCGCAAACATTGGCCTGGGGAGCAGTCGCATTTTGACGCGACAGCAGTAAATAGCTCCGTCCTCTAAAGTTCTGGTGTCGGCGGCGTCAGCATCGGCATCTTTGGTTCAGAACAAAAAAAAAAAAAAACAGCGTTGTCCGCGACAGAAAATGAGGTGTTTGCAATAAGAATGGCAGCCCAGGGGCAAAGGCACACTAGCTAATAGAAAGGCGATGGTCTGCAAGCGTGTGTTTCTATGTGTATGTGAGTGCATGTGTGCCTGTGCGCATGTGCGGATATCGCTACACATTCTAGTTGCTTAGCAAAATAAACGAAAAACTTTGTCTGAAAACTTTCAACTAAACGCGTTTTATTAAGAACTTAAATCAACACGCTATCCTCGCCAGTCTTGTTAGCGTCACACAGATGACTCCATTTCAGCCTCTGGCAGTGTAAGCAGCATGATATGGTGGGAAGTACTGCAGTGGGTCCTGAAGGTCGACCCAGTTAAGTTGTACCACACCCATGTCGGGACTGTCGGGCTAGTACCATCAGCCATAGTTTACGATATTTTATCAAGCCACGCGGACTTCTCCTTGATGAAGTGCTTATGAGGCAGTGAAAGCTAGTGCACTACCTAAAGCAATATATTTTGTACAGCTCGCCCCTTATGTCGCCGACGCGGGATGCTGACAATCATATTTCGCTTTGATGAGGCATCTCAGGCTATCTAAGCCCTTCGCCTTAATAAATGGTGTTGTGTCGTCAGTGCCATAGGCGAGTGCGCCTGCAATGTTGCAAGACTGGTGACAATGAAGTGCTAGAGGCATCCAAATATAAAAAAATCTGGCTTCACGATATCAAGCATGGCAATTGAATTATAATCACGTGAATATAGTGAACGTAAAAAAAAAACATGGCTGCATCACAGAAATAGCATGTACAATAATTTCTGTTCACTGGTTATTCTACAACAATTAATTTTTCTTCATTCAAATAGGCACAGATGAGACAGCTAAAAAAAAGAGCATCTGAAAATTTAGAACAATAAATTGCTTTTCCAGCGTCATGAGGAACTAAGTCGGCTGCGAATAGGCCCACACTATCAGTGCCGTGTTGAAAAGCATCCTCTTCTTCACGTGGAGGAGGCCTGTCGTTGTCGAAGCGCTGCCTTTTTGCATGTGTGCCTGTTGATGCATCATCGACATGCTGTGGAGTCGCTGCCTCCACGTGCAATAAATTTCGTGTACAGTCGACCCCCGCTACAATGAAACTGACAAGGCGCTAGAAAAGTTTCATTAAAGCGAAAATTTCATAGTAGTGAAATAAAAAAAAGAACCCGATCTGAGCTAGCAAAACAAAGAAATGTCCATTTTCAAAATTCAAAAGTGCCTGCTGCTTCCTATTCTTTCCAAGAAGCGCCACAATAAGATTCTCACCCGAGCACAGCGAGGTCATGGTGAAAAGCACGCTGAAGCAACGCCCACAACCACTTTCGTAAAGGAACCAAACAGTTGCATTAACACATTAACACCAGCAGCTGCCCGCCATCAAAGTGTATCCGACAACGCCAAGATGGAGGCACGGCATCGTGGAGCGGTGACTTTTGCTTTATTCTATGCCATTCATATCATCCACCACTGTGGCTAGCTGATTTTGATGATAATGCGGATAAACAGACACTGATTAGTTACCACACTGGCCAAGCGCGAACAAAATGATTAGCATTGGCATCGAAAAAGGCATCGTTCCGCGGTTGCACCCACCAGCTGCGGGAAGGAAACCATAAACTGAGCGACTAAGCTTCAGCTTCGGATCGTCTGCAGCTCAAAAGCAAGCCAGTGGCAGAAGCAGGACAGTCTCATTGCCATCACTATCGAGCAAAAGACCAAGTGTTGGAACGAACATATGAAGGCAGCATGCCAGGAGCTAGGCCCATATGTGGAATTTGTGGGAGCGAAGGACACAGCAGGGCAAAGGACATACAAATATGGACACTACACAAGGAAAACAGCTTAGTGGCTGGGAAAGAAGCTTGGGCACCGCATGTGCACTTTTTTAGGGATAACCACATCAATTGTGGAAAGAAGGGCTCACCCACAGGTGAAAAAAAGAAGCTCGCACTCCAACCAGGAACTGATTACAGCACTTGGCGAGATCCTGACGCAGATGGGCAAACACCCATAGGTGTGGAGACATGGAAACAAGCCACATACTGACCTCCACATGCACAGAGGATGGAGAACAGTGTGGATGGTCAGAATGTGGCTTTGATGACAGTGGGTCAGAACAGAAAAGAAAGACGTTGTAGGGGCCTTCGTCAGACTAGATGCAGGCAGAGTACAATGGTAGTAGGCTTCCTTGATATGCAAGGAGGTCGACGTGAAATAAAGTGGGAGCAGCTCGGCAAACAGATTTTAGAACAAGTGTCAGTTTTTGCTGTGACAGAGACTCACGTGAGGAGGAAACACCACCAGAATGTGCAGGTATGCATTGCGAAAGCTGCAATAGAGAGAGCACAGAACGCCGGGGGGGGGGGGGGGGCATTGGGGGATGTGGAATGAGGAGCAGCAGTGGACACGAGTGCGACCCAACTGTCAAGAACACATGTGGGTTACGGGGAAAATAGCTGGATTGGAGGTGGCACTAGCGGTGATCTATATCTGGACCGGAGCCCAAGAATATATCAACAACCACATATGCACATGTCTGAGGCAAGATATTCAGAAACACAAAGAACAAACACTATGAGGTCATGGTAGTGGGGGACTTTACTACCTTTTACTAATTTTTACCTTACTTTATTGCCTCACATGCAACATTTTTGGAAGGGTTGTTAGTACTAAACCAACGCTTGTTCAGCCGCTTTCTCACTAAGTTCTCGTATTAATTTGTAGCGTAGCGCTAGTGTCGGCCAGCCGGCTAGAGAAAAAGATGACGAGCACGGGTGGCTCGTGGCGTGAGGCGTCTAGAATGTTCGTGGGCTTCTAGCTGGCTGGACGCCATGGCCACTACTCTACTTCGGCAACTCGATTCATCCTGTACGTCTCGTCTGCTGATTTAACCTGCGATAATGACACGTCTACGTCGGACGCCATCCCGTCACTACAAATTAATGAACTGCGGCGGCTGCTTGCATAGAAAGATGTGAAGTGGCAAGAAAAGTTTGAAGCAGATATAGTACTACTATAGTAAGGTGTTTTATGTTTTTTGAAACAACATTACAAAATTTTACCACGTCACTCATTGCCGATTTTACAAAACTTGCACATGGCACTCCATAGGGTTAACCAGTTGAAGAGAACTGTGTTCAGCTGGTCAGCCAGTTGAAATTAACTGGCACCAGGTCAACCAGTTGAACACTTACAACATGAACTCTTTACAACTAGAATGTTTCCAATAAAGGTCCCACTCCAATTTGGATGTGCACATCCAATTAGACCAACAAGTATTCCAATTGGGAGGCCAACTTGAATTCACTGTTCCAATGGTTTACCGATTGGGATGTGTACAACCAATTGGACTGACAAGCATTCCAATTGGGAGACCAATCGGAAACTGGTGGGCCTATTGGAATGACCACTCAGAACTGTGTGGTCCAATTGGTCCTCCACATTGAAGCACCACATCCCAATTGGCTTCCAGTTCATTCCAATTATGACCGATTGATAAAAACTGGCATGACCAATTGAACCCATTCGCTATTTTTTTTACTGGGCGTGCACTGAATCACAAATCAGCAAAACAAATTCACTCGCAGCACTCAGAGGCCCAGGGCAACGCATTTCTAAATTACAAAATACTATGCACGCGAAGCTTTCAGAAAGATGTTTTTTGCGTGCGAATTTCAGAATGAGCGCCGCACGAATACGTGGCGCCCCATACGGTATCACCATCTCAATTCGTGCTGCTGAAACTACTCGTAGCTCAAGGTCATCGGCGAACACATTCTCCCCACCCTTTCTCCTTAGGCAGGGCAGCGACCTAACTTATTCATACACTGTGACTGCAGCTAAATTTAAACGCATGGCCGAACAACAGAAAGTCAGCACTGTCTTCTTGTTTCCTTCCATTGCCCATGCACTTAAATTTATCTGCAACCACTCAATAAGCGTTACAGAGCCCGTTTCACAGAAACTTGTTTTGGCGTAGTCGGTCATCAGCGAATTATTAGCCCTGTCCAGGAACAAAAATTCAAGGTAGATACAAATAAATAATTAAAAAGCTTCAGTTCAAGTGGAAATCGAACCCAGGCTTTATATATGAAAAACAAATGCTCTACGAAAGGGCAGAGTCAGTGCTTGTAACTGCTTAAGCAAAAAACCCTATACGAACATTATGTACTGCATGGAGTTTCCTCAACAGTTTAATGTTGCATAGCAGAAGCATAGAATCACGCCAGGCATCAGGACTAGAGAATTGTTGAACGAGTAAGTAGTAGATTACCGGTGATTGACGCTTTGGATCGTCAGTTTTGGCATGTTCAATTTGTATCTTGTGCACCCAGATATTCTACAGGTTTTCCTGCTCACTTTAATCCAAGTGCCAGCTTAAATAATCTGCATGCCATTGAAATAATCTGAGCACCGAGCTATTTAATTCGTGTGCCACACATTTAATCTAAGCACCAACATATTTAATCAAAGCGCCAACTCAATGAGGTCGTGTGCCAGTGAGTTTAATCCAAGTGCCACAGTGTTTAATCCAATTGCCAATGACTTAAACTCAAGGGCCAGACACTTTAATTCATGCACCAGACACACATGGTTTGCCACTTTATAATGTATGAATGTCAGAACAATGTGAACATGAAGTCACAGAAAGAACTTTTTCCTCGCCTATACATACTAGCGTTTAGGAAATAAAGTGCGGAGTGTTACTTACCACAAACGTTTTGGTGCTATAGCTTCAAAATAAAAAAAAAACAGTGCGTAATTATTGCATTTACGTGCACTAAATGTATGACGGCATTTGGCTACTAAAAGTAGACCACATTTGACTACTTATTCACTGAGGCACTCGCAGTCGTCTGCACAGCCCAGTGTGAACAACGGTGACCGACAGATTATATTCGTTCGTTCTTGAAATCAGAAATAACCATTTAAAACTGAACTTGCATTTATTTAGGTTCATGTGGAATTAAGTCTTTTATGGAAGCATTAAAGGAGATACTTCTGTTTTCATGTAAAAGACGACGCTATACTGTTGCTGAAGTATGTTTGCTTGAAACACGCGTTCATCGAATACCCATAATTTTGTTTTAATAAAAAGTGAACAGCTAATATGAATGTAAAATATGACTTCCCTTTTCCGCATCAGGATCATGACTTTATGTATTATGTCCACTGCAGGACGAAAACCTCTTCGAATTATCTCTAATTCGCTCTGCCCTGTGAGGGCCCCTCAATTTATTGAACATGTACCTGCTTCCACTCATCACTGCCCACGGCCGGGTTTTCCATATATCGGTATGCATTCTGGCACTCCTATAACCATATTCTCTCTTTCCCATTATATGACCTAGCCCGGTCATGAAATCCAATTATGAGCTTAGTTGACGAACACAAAATATTTGTTAACATGTTTTTGCTTTTAGGGGCGCAGCTCCTTATAGCCTTTGTAATGTGTGACCACCAGTGGCACATACCCGCAAGAGCAGTCCTTAGAATGTCCGCTGGATGGCGGCAGTTGTATATGAAGAATACATGGTGAAAAAATGTGAAATGGCTGTAATTGGAGTGTTCACTTAGACAGACGGGCGGACGGATGGACATACAGATGGATGGACGGACTGACTGACGGACTGACTGACGCACTGGCAGACAGACAGAGGGTCGAATGCACAAATGGACGGACGGACAGAGGGATAGCCGCACGAACAGACGCATGAACGGACGCACCGACGGTCACACAGATGGACGGGCAGACAGACAGACGCATGGACGGACGCTTCGCCCCATTAATCATCATTCACTCTGTAGATATGCTATGATTTTTTTTTTCTTTTGTTGTCATTAAAATGACTCCACCCTGGCCAAGCACTCATCTAAAAACTTGTACATATCAAAGTATAAGCACTCCAAACACGGCTCAAGCAAACCGTGGCAGTAATTTTTTTTTCACGAATACTAACGATGCATACCAATAATTATGATTTATTCTACCTTCCGACTATTCTATTTTATATTGTAGGAGCTACATTTTAATTGCACTGCAGTTTTTACGCCCCATATTCTGCCTTTTATGCTTGGATTAAACTGACTGGTACTGAATTAAAGTCATTGGCAATTGGACTAAACACGGTGGCATACGACCTCATTGAGTCAGCGCTTGGATTAAATATGTTGGCGCTTGGATTAAATGTTTGGCACATGAATTAAATAGCTTGGCACTCAGATAATTTCAATAGCATGCAGATTATTTAAGCTGGCACTTGGATTAAAGTGAGTGGGAAAATCTGAAGTAGTTAGTCAAGTCTCTCAACTTTTAGAATAAATTTGATTTGCCCCTTTTGGCAACATTGTAACTTTTTTACAGACCTTTGCGCAAGCCAGTGCGCGCGTATTGTTGGGAAAATATACTTGGCTGGCTAACTTGACCGAACTGCATGCCCCTCGTTATGCTAGGATAACATCAAAGTTCTGTAATCAAGAGAACGTTAGCAAGTTAAATGTAAAATTAAAGTGTCAGCTTCACAATCTTGCAGTGTCAAGCAGTAATAATTACCAGAAATTAATGCCAACTATTCATTGATTGATTTGTGGGGTTTAACGTCCGAAAACCACCATATGATTATGAGAGACGTTGTAGTGGAGGGCTCCGGAAATTTTGACCATCTGGGGTTCTTTAACGTGCACCCAAATCTGAGTACACGGGCCTACAACATTTCCGCCTCCATCGGAAATGCAGCCGCCACAGCCGGGATTTGATCCCGCGACCTGCAGATCAGCAGCCGAGTACCTTAGCCACTAGACCACCGTGGCGGGGCTGCCAACTATTCAATAGAGAGCATTGCTAAGAGTCACGGAAAATTTATTCTGCAAAAAAACATTCTCGAAGGACCACCACATGTATAAAATGTGAAGGTAGCCTTCTCAGCCAGTTTCCAGCAGCTTTAGTTTCGCTTGTATCGTTATATTATACACAGGCCCGCATCTAGTGTCACTAGTCGCTTCTATGGTGGCGTTGTCACGCGGGCATTGGTGCGCACCTGTGCTGCAAAAAACATGCACCACTCAAAAACTGTCTTGCAGCCAAGCTTAATGTTCGTGGATGACAGAACCTCAGCTTCAAGTTTTATGTCAACGATGTTTTGCGCCAGCCTGAGACATCCGCAGCCGTTCATGGGTTTATTTTGCTTATGAGCTCAAGCTGTCTCCTCTGCCGCAAGCATGTAGCTGCTGACCTTTGTACACAGTCTTAGAGATACTCTGTTAACATGCGAGGTCTGCACATTGCTGGAGTGCGGCGCACTGGCACCGACTGCGGGGCTTCTCCTCTGGACAATAAGGCCACCGGAGCACATCTTGACCCTAGCTACAAAGAAGTGCGAAACTTTTTAGGACTGCATGCAATATTGCTTTCTTTTAATACGGTGTGTGAAAATGCAAAGACATATGCTTAGATCCGAACGCCAACCTATGCGAAGTGAGGTGGCTCATGGAAAGTGGTGACGCTAGATGAACTAGCGAAGCTCATAGGACATCTGATTTATAGAGGTATTATTCAGATCAAGGGCATTCATCTATATAGAACATCTTCAGTCTCTTGTCGGAAAAAAAAATTACTGAGAAAAGTGTACGAGTTGACTTGTGTCTCACGAAAAACTTATCAATGCTTCACAGCATGGCACAAGCAATAAAGCAGCAGCTCCGTTCAGATTTTCATTGTTTATGTGAATAGAATTATTGCTGTTCAGCATTTGTTATTTTTTATACTGTTCCTTGGAAATTTATTTTCAAAATGCATATTCTGATTTTTTTTGTTTCAAATATTTTTATATATAGAGTTCATTTTATTACAATGTTTACTAGCTGGCAACCAAAAATTACCCACTTTTCACATTTTTATTCATTTCAAAATATTTTTGTTACTCTTCAACAAATTTTTTGGAAAGGGCATTTCATAGTACAAAATTTGGCATGCTGCAATGCGTGCTAAAGTACTTTTCAAACTGAAAAAATACATCTTCCTTAGACATATGAAAAATTACCATTATCACGTGATAACGAAAGAAGCCCATTCATTACAAAATGCTCAGATATATTTAACCATCATCATCGGCAAAAGCCTCAGCAAAGTGACAAGCCACATAGGTTCGAGTATTGCCTTACAGATGCGTAGTGGGTACTTCACTGATTCGCAAGAGGAAAAAATTATGGTGTAGTGGGCACTTGACAACTGTACTTGAAGTAAGCATTCTATGAATAGCTAATGACACTACAATGATAGCTACAAGAAGTAGCTATCACAAGGCTGCGTTGCCGAGTACCAAATCTAAATTTCTATAAACACAGGTCTGCTCAGGCACCTTCGCCACTGTGTGCGTTCTGTGATGAACTGGAAACAATAGACCATTTCTTTTTGACCTGCAGGCGGTTTAACACATTACGAAAAACCCTATTATAAATACCTTTACGTGGTATTGGTATGGACTTATCTCTGCCTGTCATTGTCTTTTGGAGCTTCCATTTCCGGTTTCTCTAATGCGACAGTATGCGCGGCCGTCCGGGACTATATTGATGCAACTAATAGGTTGAATAATTAACCAGTTTCATTATCCTAACAGGTTCACATAATTATACACGTATAAAATCTGATTATTGCTCTATTCTGCGAATAAATTCGTGTATGTAAATATTTTATGCATTACATTTAGCACCACATTTTCCTAGGCTATCGGTAATCTTTCTGTTAAACCTCCATCATTCCAAATATGAACAGTAAATGTTGAAGCCACTCGATTCTTGGCCAATCCCCCACAGTGGGTATGCGCCACTAACAATAGGAAAACAACAACAACAACATCACTCGCACAGATGCTCCTGGTATGGTTGAGGCGTCCAGTGAGAGGCGAAGCGAGGCTGCCGACTGAGAAGGTGATACACTATCACATTCTACTCTTTAGGTAAAGCTCAAGTGTCCTCCAATTTTACCTTTTTTATTGCACGCATGGTACTGCTACAACAGTAATGGAAACTTGTGAACTTGTTAACCTTCACAAACGATACTAGTGTCACACATACTGTTAATGGAAACTTCTGGACTTGTTAACCTTCACAAATTATACTAGTGTCACACATACTGTTAATTGCAACCAATTCCAATCAAGATTAGCTCTTTCAACCACGGCTGGCTCTCTAGTGCAGATTGATGATGGGAGCCAATTATGATCACAAAATACAACCCACACTGAGCTTCACTGCAGACGAAGCTGCCCTATGTGACTCTTGTGCTCATACAAATACTAACACAACCACAACATTTCATCAAAGCTTTCAAACTAATGCGTGTTTTCAAGCCACACATAATTTAACAACCTTTATTATTATGCAACCAGGTATGTCTACAGCAACAAAAGTCTTTCGCTAGATACCCACCTGAGTGATAATTACGCAGCATGTAAGCCAGCATCCTGTAAGCAATGTAACGTTCAGCTTGGTGAAACCCAAGAATTGGTACTTCAAAGAGCATGACCTCAGCAATCTCCTTGATTTCACCATCACCCATCTCATGTTCATTGATCTGCACAAAAAAGTTAGGTCAATACCTCTTTCAAGAAAAATACAATAACACTATAACACAATTGTGAAATGCATTTTCTGTGCACCAGTAACTCCTTCCTTCCTCCCTTCAAGTACAAGTCAACAGAAATATAAGTTTTTACAATACTTGAGCTATATAACTTTAACTATGTCGTTCAAATTTGGGGGCAGAAAAGCCCAATTTCTGAGACAACAGGTAGTCGGCAATGGTAAACTGCAGGTAGGCATCATAAAAAAGGAGCCTTCAATGACTATCACTGCATGAGCGTCTCAACAATGACCAACAGCTCATGGCTCACTTAGAACTCTCTACAAAGGCACAATGCAGCTTCCATGGCACAGAATAGGGCCTTTGTTATAAAGGTCACACAAGTCAAGCTAACAGCTCTACTAGAGAAAAAGTACACTGGCAACAATCCGCACGCCACTTCCACGAGTATCTAAAGTCTCTCATCTATTATTAGGTCCTCTTGTGTGTGCTTCAAATGACTTGTTTCAAGAAACTTGTCCGAAAAGCAATTTGTTGTATTTCTGGGACTAGTGAAGCATTAGGCAATGATGAATTTCTTTTCTGTTGTGCATCATCCATACATATAAATACCAGGTCATCAGTACAGCCTCTTAGCATCAATTTACAAACAAGTCAAGCATCAATTTACAAACAGGAGTTCAATACCAAGTACATAGAATTCTAATTTCTCTATTCAACTTCATCAAAGCGCGAGCTTTATTTTTTACAACGAATGCTGTTATGAAATAACAACTCGGGTCTCGCGCAGCCCCGTAATTGTACACCGCCGCCGGTGTTCATAACCACATCACGTGAAATTACCAAAAAAAAACCTAGTACCAATGACACAGTGGGGCTCGAACCCGGGTCCGCTGGGTGGTAGCCCAGTATTCTACCACTGAGCCACGCCAGTGCTTGGGACTTGTTGGCAAACTTGCCTTAGGCAGGCTTGATGTTAGGAAAGCAATCGCGTTAATACGACTTATAAAGCATTTTAAAACAGCAAAAGAACAAGCAGTCGTCACACACTGCGAATAGCGTAACGAGTGGGTCGTTCAATGCTCCAACCCATTACAAAAGTTTGTTTTTGTTCAACTATTAACTGTGGCACACGTACACTTCAGGCATGATTCATTGTCGTCAGCCACTGCATGAACACTTTTCACAAAATTCCTCGTAATAGTTTAGCGGATACCACGCTTCTAAGAAGAATGACAAAAAATAGCTTAGCGAATGCCAGCCTACTACCCTAAAATTTTAAATTAATGCCGTAACGGGCATCAAGCAAGTGTGCTTGCAGCAGTTAGCCAACGAGTGTTTAGAAAAGGCTAAGAAAAGCCGCTCTTCTAGCTTTCGCTGTGACTGTGCTGCACCTTCCGCGCAAGCCTGGCGGTTTTTATACTCAATAAACAATTGTATCGGGCCAGTTGGTATGAATCCATCTTGGTAGGAGGCGCAGCCACTATTACACAGAACACACAACACAGCGCTTAACTTCAACTAAACGTTTATTGCAAACGTCAGAGTTTATAAAGGGGGTGAAAGAGAAAAGGTAGACAACAAAAAGCATATGTGCCAGTCCCGTAATGTACTGCTGTGTTAGCCGTGTGCCCTCGGAGCTCGTAGATCTCTATCACACAGCAACCACGCTTTTGTGCACGGCAGTTGCGGCAAGCGGTAGTTCCGTTTTCAATCCACGTGTGATGGCTGCACGACAGTTGTGGCAAACGGTAGTTCCATTTTCAATCTGTGTGCGCTGGCTGCGCATGTGCTTTACAATTAAGTCGCTTCATGCAATCTGTGATCGCATATGCCGCGATTTTGTCTACAGAATTTTCAGACAGCGGTGTTGCTTTGACTGGTCTAGCACTGGACACGCGCACACTTCCCGAGTTCTGTCAGTAACGTCGTTGACATACATGATCCTGTTAAGAACGACAGCGATTGTAGCAGCGACAACCACATGCACCAAAAAAGACTGTGCGTATGCTGGTCGTACGCGTACTTCCTAAGCAGCTTCGAGCACGCTGCTCTCGGCCTTAGTTCGATCGTGTCAGTACTAAGTTCACATCACCCTCCGCGGTTAGTAAAAGTGTTTGAAACGCTTGAATTTTGACCCAATGGACACAGTGGGATTTGGCTGGGGAACTTCACAAAATCGTATCTGCCACAGTTTCGCATCACTGAGAGCCTATTGTACATTTAGAAGAATGCCTTCTAAGATCGTTTATAATAAAATGCAGTGGGTTCGCAAAAGGCCTGGAGCGGACTGACCTGCATTTTTGTCAATGCAGCCAGATCACACACGTAAATTTTCATTTCTGGGAGATTTTCACGACAACCGTACAAACGGAATAAACGGTCAAAATCCGGGAGTTTCCCAGAAATTCAGGGAAACTTGGCAGGTATGCACATGGGAATGAACCCACAATCTTAGTGCAGGCATGATGGGAGAGTTTCCACTTGAAAACCAGTAGCCAGATTTTTCACCTCTGAAGGACATAGTTGAAAGCTTGTGGTATTTCACTGAACGTATCTAGCACTGCAACAAACACGTACTATAAGCACCGGGCAATGCAGTTATGGGATCCGATAATAACGCAGAACGCACAGCCTAGCAAGTAGACGGAGAAAAACTGTACTTGCCAGACACATTTTTTTTTCTTTTTTAGTTGTGGGCAGGGGATCACAGGTGATTATGGAAGCACGCAGGAAGCCTTCTTTGAAAACGTGCCAAAAAGGGCACTGGTACTTTGCATATAAATGTGAGAGTTTCATTATTTAGTATCCCTGGCGGTCGATACCAACAATGCTAAAGCAGCCCAAAAGACCTCCATCGTCCCCTCTGGTCCAGTGTCGATTGCCTATTGAAACACATTGACGTGCTCGACCATTCGACCCAGTGATGATCGGGCTGTGAGGTGGCTGGAGCGTTTGAACTTGCCGGTAACTGGCGGACAGTCATCAGCAAGCCACTGAGGAAATAAAAGCTTGACTGACAATAAACAAGAACCTTTGAACAGCTTCGCTGTTAAAAACCCCTGAAAGCAAAAGTTGAAAAACCCCTGACAGTTGCGAGTTTTTTACAGTAATTTGTACATTTGCATCTGGTAATGCCAAAATTATATCATAAATGCTCTAATGCATCCTGTAATTATTGCTAGCATCATCAATTCAGAACGATCTTGTGTGTGTTCGCAATGCCTACCTAAATACCACAATAAACTGGCACCCCACAGCGGAGCAGTGCCTAAGACTACGTGCAGTCAAGCTTCGGTGATGCGTTGTTTTCAATTAGCGAGAACCACGGGTGGTGAAAAATGAAAAGATGTGGGTGCTTTGAGCATGTCCTCCCCCAGAAAAAAGAAAAGCATTCCTGGCAGAAGCAGTCAAAACCACTTTCAGTGCAGCCCGACAGCAGAGAAGGAGGGTTGATGAACAATAGTCCGCACCCCCCCGCCCCCAAATGTTCTCTGACACTGACAATACTTGCTTGACCTCTGCAACATCCCCGTCTGTGTGAAACCACAAAAAATGTAGACTGAATCTAAATAACCCAGATGAGCAAGCACCCTCACTTTAAAACCACATTAAAATATCTTCTAGGCAACGCTCGCCGCTAATAATGGGTCAGAGGCGGCCCCACATGCAGGACTATCAAACAACACGAGCATTTCGGTTTCCAAGTTTGGTATCGGAGCTGGCTGTAATTTGCGTGGTGAATTAGAAAACAGGTATCTGCCAGAGTGCCCCACCAGAAAACTGTCATCACCTTAACAGACATGTAGTAGTACAGCCAGCCAAAAAACTATCACCATACTCTGGTATGTGCCACAGAGATTAGGCAAGGCCAACTAACTCCCCACTGGTCAACAAATGGTTGAGGAGTGACCGCAGCAAGCCGAACACCCCAAAGGGATGGAAGGCCTACGCCAACAACAAAGTGCCCGTAGATCTGCGAGAGGTGTGAACGCATAGTTTCAGTGCATGGTTCTGTCTGGAGTTTGGACATCCGTCTCCTGTCTGAGATCGCCAGCGGCTTAATTCGAACCTCTGTGCTACGAATCAGCGTAGAAATAACCCAGCATCACCAAGCTAAGGCAGTGTTCGCACAGGTTTCCAAAGCGGAAATTCAAGGATATTCCAGGACGTTCCAGGACCTGTCACAGGTTTTTCACGGACAAAAAGAGGCACATAATGTTGAAAATGTTTTGCTCTAAATTTTTCAGAATAGACTCATTTTTATTGCACTTATATAGTACATGCATACTGAAATTATAACAAGCATGTCTAATCTTCACTTTACCTCACTTAAGCTTCACCCCTCGCACAATAGAAAAGGAGCCAGCACCGAAGAGCATTGAGAGTCTCTCAATTCGTTTGTTCATGATTTGACACAGTAAACTTTATCTCCTGAACAGTTTTGAAAAACGAAACCATACCAACCAACGCCAAATTACTGTTTCGGAGATAGAGAAATGGTCAGGTCGACGGCAATCCATACCTGCCAAGTTCAAGAATTCTGAATCTGAGAGATTTCCGCAACATGAAGAGGGGGGGAGGGTGTCACGCTGATTTATTTTTCCTCTTTCCTTTTCTTTCACAAAAAAAAACATCGCGAAAAAAATGGGCGGGGGGGAGTCAGTAAACATCGGCGTTGCACGGTCTCATACAGACTTGGAGTGGCTGAACACCTGAGGGTAGGGTTTCCCAACTACAGTAAAAAGTGCGGCTCTCAAAAGGGAGCGAACATACTACTTGTATCTCTCCAAATTTTGAACACCAGAACAACTAGCACAATCTATTTCTGTCAAAAGAACTTGCGTATGTCTTCCTGGGCGACACGCGAACGAACAGGACGACGCAGCCGGTTGCTGAGAAAGCGCGGGTTGAAGCTTCGCTTAAGGTCGACAAAGCTTAGCGTCTAAGTACAGCCAAATTAACCAGATCGACGGGAACATTACTTATTCTTTGGAAAAAACGGCAAAATGCTTTTAGCATTTTTTACATCTCTTTCGTCTA
Organism: Rhipicephalus annulatus; assembly: GCA_013436015.1. Classification (NCBI taxonomy): domain Eukaryota; kingdom Metazoa; phylum Arthropoda; class Arachnida; order Ixodida; family Ixodidae; genus Rhipicephalus; species Rhipicephalus annulatus. Next base: position 668,739 of record WOVY01009881.1, read on the forward strand.
CGGCTGCATTAGCCACGTCCGCAACCGCGCTTTCGCAAGCGGCGGTAGCGGAAACCGGTACTTTCGTTTTAAATAAGTTGTTTCTTTCCTACATGTTGTCAATCCACGTGAGCTGGCTGCGCATGTATACCTTCAAAGCCATGTTGTTTTCTGCTATGATTGGATCTGCCGCGATTTTGTCTGCCAAGTTTGTGGAACGCAACGTTCCTTCAACTGGTCGAGCGCTGAAGGCGTGTGCACGTTCTGAGTTCTGTAATGTTGTCGCCACACATGATCGCGTCAAGAGGAGTATTGCAGAATGAGCACCTTCATTCCATTCCGGGGAATCCCAACTTGCCACAATTTCATTGTTTTCAATTCCTTGAAATGAAAAAACTTAGGCTATTCTCACTCCGGGTATGGCCAGGCAGGTCAATTCCATTCCTATTCCAAAAGGACTTGTTTTTGGGCTAGTTGGTGCATACTTGATGCAGAAGACTGAGGCGCAAAAAACATAACGTGAAGCAGGAAGACTGGAGAGAAGACAGAACAGCGCCAACTACCAACTGTTTAATGACCGTCTAGGAAACGCACTGGAAAGAAGACAAAACCGCGCATGCGTGCACAGCCAACAAACATCGCACGTCATGAGCAAGACACTAAGTTATCCAAAAAATGCATTTCTGTTGCGTACAACACAATAGATGTATCACTGATACAATTCGGCCCTTTGTTTTTGATAAAATGGGCTTCCAAGAGCTCTCTAGCTGTTTGTTTTTTGCTCCTACCAAGAATCACCGTTTTTTCAAACAATGGCACACATCTGCATGCTTTACAGTGCGCTGTAAGATGCACATGCTCACTTTTGCCTAAACTATTGGCATGCTCCCTGAGTCTCTCATTAATGCAACGCCCCGTTTGACCGATATAGAACTTGCCACAGCCTAGAATACCTTTCTCGTACAGTGGGCTCCGGTTCCCTTTGGATCGGACATACTATGTCTTCAAGTCTCCCTGATGCGTACACGGTGTGTCAAAACATCGTGGCGGCGACATGCCAAGCGCGTTATCTAGGATTTCGCATTAGAAATGGAATCCCGCCCCGGGAAGTCACTTCACTCTTCGGCGCCGTTATTTATTCCTTCGTGGGGCCACATAAGAAGGATGGTCAAGATTTGGCGTTCTGAGCTGGGCCGCCAAGTGGGGTTGTTCAACGACATTCTCAGGTGCCTGTGCCACACCAATTTTCCTACATGGGTGGCTACCAGGAAGCTAAAGGACTACCGCAAGGTGGTGAGTACTGCCATTGAAAGCATGTGGAGCTGTATGCTATCCTGTCTGCTGAGGAGTATGACCAAGATTTCTACCAAAAAAGACCGCACCGGGAGGCTAAGAATTATCGGGGATACCAACGTTGATGATCATATAGTATATCTCCTCAATAAGGGTCCTAAATATGGCCTAGAGCCTAAAGTTGCGGCACAGGACCTTCTTGCGTGGAATCTGCAATTAGCAAGGAAGGCGCCACAAGAACAATGTGAACACTGCCTGCTGGAAGGCGTTGACAGTCTACACAAGGCTGCCCGAAAGCTGATTCTGGGTGACAAATGTGTGTGTTGCAACGTGTAGTGACATATTTTAGAGACAATGAACTCTGTCTGATGCTTTCAGATAAGGAAGGTGGGTTTGTGGCCCTATCCAGGAACTCGTATAAAAAAAAGCAAGAGAAGCCATTAACAAGAACTTCAAGCCTGTAAAAGTGAGGCTATCTAAAGTCAAGAGAAATGTTGTCTCTTTGTGTGAAGAATTTGGGTGCCAATCTTTGGCTAAACAGATAAGCAGAAGCAAAAAGGATTCCCTTACTGCTTTCTTCAGTGCTAAGACGCATAAAGCCGACGTACCTTTCCGCACCATCATTAGTGAGCGTGGAGCTTGGCAATATCAGGTTAGCAGTTTTTTGCTCAAAGCCCTAAATCTTCTTGAAGTTCATGACCCTTTCTTGACAAAAAATTCTGATGAAGTATTAGGGTTTTTCCAAGGAAACCATGAAATAGGCAACCTTTTTTCCGTAGATGTAAGTGACCTTTTTTACTCGGTTCCGCATCCGGAGCTACTTTGGGCAGTTAAGCAGTGTATAGAAGATAGTGGCGAAGCCACCTTTGTGTCTAAAATGGAGATGTCGTTCGCTAATTTTGTTACCCTCTTAGAAGCTTATCTCAACCACACTTTCGTTTCTTTTGAACATGGCATGTTTTTACAGAGGAAGGGCATTTGCATTGGGTCACGGGTAGCACCGATATTATGTGACGTCGTTTTATCATCCTTTGACCACGCACTACAAAGTGGTTTTACTTCATCTCATCCATATGGCCTTAAAGTATTTAGATATGTAGATGATTTTTTAGTTGTTATTGACAATAGATGCCCTTTTCCTTTTCCTGTGATGGTTGAGCAGGTTTTAGATGTTTTTAGAGCAAATTCTAAGGGGCTCACGTTCACTAATGAACTTCCGCAAGATAGCTCCTTGCAGTTTTTGGACCTTAACCTGACAATTTCGGCTGGTCACGTATGCTGTGCGTACCTCCCCCGAAGTAAGAAGGAGTTGTTACTTTACGATTCAGCGCATTCAAAGACTGTGAAACGCGGAATCCCTCTACTTTGCTTAGAGTTGGCACTACACAGATCGTGTGAGCATGTTATGCAAGCTAGCTTTATGCGTCAACTTTTAAGACTTTCCAAGGCCGGCTACCCTCAGGCCATAGTTAGTTCCGTTGTGGAATCTTTGCTGCAGAGGGTGAAAGGCAGAGTGTCTAATGCAAATGCACGCCCGAAGGAGAGTGAGCGGGTTAAGCCTGAGGTGGTCCCGTATATACACCGTGTGAGCCATAAGCTCAAGAAGGTGGCTTCCCGTTACGGTGTTCTGGTTGTTTTTTCAGCTCCCAACAAACTTGCTCAATTGTGCCCACGTATCACATGCGATGAGCAAAGGGGCTGCCAGAAGGAGCACACAAGACTTTTTAGGCGCTGCGCACAAGGCGTGGTATATGGAACTCCCCTAGGCTATGGCAAGTTCTATATCGGTCAAACGGGGCGTTGCATTAATGAGAGACTGAGGGAGCATGCCAATAGTTTAGGCAAAAGTGAGCATGCGCATCTTCCAGCGCACTGTAAAGCCTGCGGATGTGTGCCATTGTTTGAAAAAACGGTGATTCTTGGTAGGAGCAAAAAACAAACAGCCAGAGAGCTCTTGGAAGCCTATTTTATCAAAAACAAAGGGCCCAATTGTATCAGTGATACATCTATTGTGTTGTACGCAACAGAAATGCATTTTCTGGATAACTTAGTGCCTTGATCATGACGCTGTGCGATGTTTGTTGGCTGTGCACGCATGCGCGGTTTTGTCTTCTTTCCAGTGCGTTTCCTAGACGGTCATTAAACAGTTGGTAGTCGGCGCTGTTCTGTTTTCTCTCCTTCTCTTCCTGCTTCACGTTATGTTGTTTGCGCCTCAGTCTTCTTCACCATCCATTCCTATTATTCTTCGTCAGAAAGGCATATCATGAGTGCTATATTGAGCTAAGAACTATTGGAACAACACAAAGCTGATGTCATCAGATGCATAATAACTGCAAAACTATGCTAAACACGTTTCAATGGTTGAGGGATAGTAGCTTGGTGACTTATCTCGTGCAGTACAACTACACTACTAGTTCCCATAGGGACAGTTCTCTTGCTAATTATATCATTTGCAGGGTCAGCACAATGTTAAACAAAAGTTAGTAACAAGTTGGCAACGCATGCATTTACTTGTTTCGAGCATATTTTACTACCTTTGCAGCATCTCTTTACTATAGCCAGCAGCTATAAAAGCTTGAAACTTTTGCAGTTACTAACTGGGAATGTTTCTAGGTCTTTTTACCTAGGTAACTACTAAGCCACATACGCTGCCAGATCTCTCATAAACATCTCCGTATATCTTGATTGATTGATTGATATATGAGGTTTAACGTCCCAAAACCACCATATGATTATGAGAGACGCCATAGTGGAGGGCTCCAGAAATTTCGACTACCTGGGGTTCTTTAACGTGCACCCAAATCTGAGCACACAGGCCTACAACATTTCCACCTCCATCGGAAATGCAGCCGCCGCAGCCGGGATATTGCCGTATATCTTGAAATAATAGTGACATTCTAAGAAAAAATTAAGAGAAACCTAATTTCGTCAGTTTTTTTAGAATAAAAGTTTCGTGCTAAGCAATGACACACACCTACAGAAGGGCACATGATGATGTGCACAAAACGTACATTATTTTTCTAAATATTATGGCTGCTAACCAATAAACAGTGTGCTATTCCAAAGTAGCCTTCAAACTGCTGCTATAACATACGATACCAACTAATACCCCTGTCACATGGGCACCCGTGAAGACCGTTTAACTCCCTCGTCTTTACGACAACGAAGATGCGGTTGGTGTCACACGGCCACCCTTGCGCAAACGAAGGTGAACGGAGCATTTCGCAAAGAACGTTCAACGATCTCCCTTCGCAGCGAAATGAGGTACTCTCGTCCTCAGCAGTCTAGAGGTCAGAGAAACATTTCGAGCACTAAGTGGCCGCAGTGAAAGAATAATACATTTTAGCAACATTAAACGTTCTTTCCTTGTAGTACTCATTCACGACGCGTGTTTCTTTACAATATTTACGCCCGCCATAGTTCACTTACTCTCGACACCGATGCCCTACACACCGTGCCTCGCGACTCGCGAGTCGGGCCGGCCGGCGCCAGCCGATCAACGTCATTACTAGCGCAATATCGCACCACTTTCTCACGTCGTCCGCTGTGTCACTCATGGCTGACGAACACAAAATGTGCACTCACGAGGCAAGGAAGCATAAGAACTTTCGTACCGGGCATGTACACAGGCAACAAAACAACTAAAAGCACAATGTGGCCAGCGTCACTAGCAGCATTGCTACATTTAGCAAATGCGTTTTTATTTGAAATTATTTTTAATGGTTTGTTAGTCGCATACCTACTTTATAGTGTTTTTTTGTAAAGCTGCATAACAAGGATTTACGAAAAAATCAATAGGAATCAAATTAGAATACTTTTCCGAAAATCAAACAGCGCCAGATGAGCCCCCTCGCGGCAACCGTTACAACCTTGTCATTGCCGTGTGACACTGCCACAACTCCTTCTCCATCAAACCCCCTAGGGGAGATTTACGTTGACGGTGTTCAACGGAGTTTGGTGGTGGCCATGTGACAGCGGTATAAGTCTTGACATTGTATGTGAGTGTATGTCCTCGACTGTAATTTATTTGTGCCTCTATGTATCTTGTTGTGATGCATACGTGCCATCATAATTGCATGAAGTAATTAGTGTAGGCCCCGTTGCTGTGGTCTAGTGGCTAAGGTACTCGGCTGCTGACCTGCAGGTCGCGGGATCGAATCCTGGCTGCGGCAGCTGCATTGTCCGTGGAGGCGAAAATGCTGTAGGCCCGTGTGCTCAGATTTGGGTGCATGTTAAAGAACCCCAAGTGGTCGAAATTTGCGGAGCGCTCCACTACAGTGTCTCATAATCATATGGTGGTTTTGGGATTTTAAACCTTACGTATAAAAATCAAGTGATTAGTGACCAATAATTAATCTGCATGGACAATCGCAGTTCACTTATTATCCTATATATACTTCTATAATTGAATTATATTGATGTGCCAATGTACATGCACATATAAATGCCCGTTAACTATAAATTCAGTAATGTATTAATTAATTGAGTCAGCATTACTCACGCACTAGTTTGTAAACTAACAAGTTTCACTAATCAGCATTTTACTGCCTTCACTGACTAGGGGGCCAGTGCTTGTTGTGACAAGTAAACGGTTACTATTTAGTTATGTTGAATTCCAATGGCGGAGTCGGTGCAGCCGACCGACTTCGCGAGCGAGCACTCGACTCTGGCGTAGAGCAAATCCTCCAAATCCGCCATCGGAACATAACCCGCCCTGCTGGAGCAAGGCGGAAGCTGCCGCGTTACCCAGGATACCTTGCGCGTGGTCTTTTCCGCTGTCTGTTTCCCACGTGGTTTACCAGCACCGCCGCATCGTTCGTTTGCTTGTTCAGCGCTATTCACCTGTGTGGAATGGATATCACGCCAAGCGTGCAGCAGCTATTGTCCACGATGTCTGCTGTCGCTATCGAGTAGCAGAAGCATTGCCGCACGCTTTGCCGAGGTAGCCGAGCCGTCCGCCATTATCAACACAACTCGCGCCGCGCCAGCCGCGCCCCGAACCAGGCAAACGTGTTAAAGGAAATGCGTCACGCTGAGTTCCAGTCCACTCCACCGATTTCGGCGGAGCAGTTTTTCCTGCTCCACAGAGGGACTCCCGCTCTGAATCGCCTCCGGCTCTCTCATTGGAACTTTTGACTCTCGCTCTCACTCTGTCATTGGAACACACTTGCTCTGAAAGGAGCAGAAAAACTTGCTCCGACTCCGCCAGTGGAATTCAACATTAGTGAATAAGCAGGCCTTTTTTTTAAGAGTGCATGTTTAAATGAATGATGCTTTAATATACTTTAAGCTTCAATGCGTTAATGCTAAAATGACGACTCAGCGATACGTCGTGTAGGGATTCGGGGAGGCACCGCCTTTGGTTACGTGGGATCGCCTGTTTTGGCTGGCTATTAGAACCAATGCTTTCAAAAGTTTATTCTGTCTTTGTACGGTTAATCTTGTACAACAGTTCATAGCACACACAGTCAGGTCATTGTGTACGATTGTGTGCTGCGCTGACCTACAGACTTTTGCAATAGAGTTTCAGGCAAAGGTACCCATGCGTCTGTAGGCAGTGGGTACCGTATTAAAAAAAAAGGGGGGGGGAGGCAATATCTGACGAGCCTGCACGCGAGCTGGTATCAAAAGCTTGCAGTAAACACAAGCATCACACCGGCGTAAATACGCATCACAACTTAGGTAAGCACTTTTTCGAATGCGTCCTTATCGCCGACGGCGGCAGGAACACCAACAAAGTGAAGAATAGGGCGACAGCAGGCGGTTAAGGTGCCACCGGGGGTGGGGGGGAACCAAGAGGCATATGGTGGGGGGGTACGCTGCCAAAGTAGTTCCACAAAATAGATACCATGGCATAGAGCTGTGGTTACGTGAAGAATAGAAAAAATTCAGATCAACAAGTCTATATAACACAATTATAGTAAGCATGTTGCTTATGAATGTGCCATGCTTATAATCAGCCAAGCCTTCTTAAATTACTGCTCTATTTCTCAATTTGAGGGTCTGACTTACTCATGTTTGAAGCTTGAAAACAGCATGTTGACGAAACAGTGCTATATTTTTTGAAAAATATGTAATTCAATTTCAATTCCATTCTGGGATAAATGTGCCTAATGACATTCTATTCCTCCAAGCTTTGTCGCCATTGCATTCCGGGGTTACGAAAATGCGGAATGATTCCGGGTTCATTCCCCTTCTGGAGAGGCAACTTCACAACACTGGTCAAGAGCGACCACGGTTTCGTTCACAGCAGTTGTGGCAAACGATAACCGCAGTTCTAACAGTGCGTGAGCTGGCCGCGCGTGTCCTTCCAAACCTTCCAGCATGCTGATCTCGGTCTTCCTTCCACAGTGTCGGTCCTAAAGTTCATACGACACGTTGTGATAAGGAAAAGAGCTCCAAACATCCAAATTTTGGCCCAATGGATAGAGCCGAGCTTGGCTGGCGAATTTCACGAATTCGTATATCTGGCGGTTTTGCATCATTGAGATTCCACTGTACATTTAGATGAATGCCTCCTAAATTCGTTCACAATAAAATGCGATTGTTTCGTAAAAAGTCTGGATTGGATTGGGCTGCATTTTTGTCAATGCGGCCAGATCACACACAGAAATTTCAATTTCCAGGAGATTTTCCAGACAACCGTGCAAACGTAAAAACTGGTAGAAATCCGGGAGACTTGGAAGCATGGAGGAAAGTAAGCAGTTTATTCCTTCCTTCATGCTTGGCAAGTATGCCGATCTACCACTTAAAGGAAGCCGCAATGTCGATTGGGAGGGCTCAGGAAATTCAAGGATTTACAAGGATGTGAAAAAATTCCGGGACTTTCAAGGGCCTTGAAAATGCATTTTTCGAATTCAAGGATTTTCAAGGACCTGTACGCACCCGCCTAGCAATGATGTAGAAACAGCCTGCGTCAAAGGCCTTGAAACAACCTAGAAACAATTGCAGATCAGTCTTAAGAATCGACCTGTTTCAAACCTTGCACAGCTAGTGAAGCCTTCCTCATTTTTTTTTTATCGTTTGAACTCAGTATACAAGCTCGAACGCTTGTACAATAGGTTCCTTTCTCCTGCGCGTCTCCTCCACGCGCTGGCGGTAACGCAACAACAAAGGTGGCAGTTACAAAGCAAACATGCTTCACCTACAGTGCTGCGTTTCATATAAGGCGTCACTGCAGACTACGGCGCCACGAGTTAGCACGTGCTGGGCATCCGCCTCAAAAGGAGGCAGATGGAATGCTAATGCACGAAACAATGCGCAACTCTCGCATAAAGGTCAAGCTGTCACTCTTGTATACTCACCATCAGCTCGTGAAGCCCTCGCAAGGCAGCCTGCATAACTACAACGGTGTCGTCGTCGAGCTTCCTCAGAAAGAATTGGACAGCAAATGCCGCTGCGTTTCACAACAAAACACAAATGAGCAACACACAATTTCGAAAACCAATGAATTGTAACTTACTGTCATATTTATTCATGAACCTCTGCGGAAGTAAAGAGATCACTGTAGTCAAAAATCTCACACCATCGGCCCTTCGTTGGAAGTCATGGTGTGTCAAAACATGCCTGCGGGTAAACAGCACTTGTAGTTCGGGAACTTACTGTTCATCAGCAGATGACTCTTACCCCATATTTTCTAGCATGCGAAGCAATTCGTCTCGGTTTCCTTTGATCGCTGTAATAAACAATTGAATTATGAAACAAACCGCTTCATCCACACCGTAATATATTATGGCAACATTTATTATATATTCTCACGCAAAGCAGTACAGAACGCAGGAAAAATCAGAACAAAGTGATCAGCTGATCAACTTCAGTGACCATAACTGCCGACACATCATCAGGAAGAAATTGGTCTAGTTCTATTGTCAAATTTTTTTAACACTATACCGTTGGCATAATTGGCGACTGCCTCGTCAAACTTATCTCTGTCTTGAAATACAGATTCGTCCATCTCAGCACACGCTACACGAGCCCGCTTTAAACGCTTCAAACGTGCTTCCCCTGCGCTAAAGTGAGCTAGAATAGGGTAGTGGGCTTGCTGGGGTCCCCTGCTTGACGCCGGGTATGTCACACGTGTGGTGGCGCCACCAGCGATTTCAATTTAGGGCACTGCCTGACGGAGGCGTTAGTGCACAACTGAAATCATGCTTTTTGTGCGCTGTTATTCCATGCACTGGACAAAAAATGCACGCAAATTTTGGCACTGTAAACGGTGATGCTGATGTTGCTAAGACAATAAAAATAAAAAAAGAAAACTAGCGTGGAGCTAGGTGCGTAGGCCGTTGGCCTACATGTGCGCGTAGGTAACCATCTAGAACACTGTAGCATGGTGTATGCAGCTATACTGTTAGCTCGTTATTTGATGTTAAATGAAACACACCGAATACCGTCAGTACTCGTGTGAATAAAGCTGTAGAAAACATTTTTTTTCATAAACTCCGTCAGCGTAACTCGCGCGATTTTAACTGCATGCATAACTCGATGCATACAAGGGATGCTGTGCAAACATGAGATGCATTTAAATTCTCTTACAAGTGATAAGCAGCTTTTAAAAGCTTACGTTGCGTGGCTATCAATTGTATACTGTATTCTTTGCATTTCTCGGGCCCTATACCTTCGTAACTCATGCCTTTTACGAGCGTGTGAAATTATTACCGATGCTGACCTTGGCACACCCTCGGGAGTTTACCACGAGCTCTTAATGTTATACGTTTCACAGCATTTAAAAATTTTCAGCTGCTCATTCTTTCTGCAGATCTCCATTATCTTGGCTCTGTAATTTGGCTATTTCTCCACTTATATTCCTATGCAAAGACTGTAAAAGTCCACAGATAAGAAAAACAGGAAGCCACTTTCCCCAAGTACTGGGCACAAGTACATGAAAATTTATTAATCATATACATTGGGCACAGTTGCTTACTGAATATTTCTTCTTCAGGGGCAGCGGCTCAACTTTAGATGCTTTGCCTTTTCCCGCTTCTCGGTTCTATCAGAATTAATATCTTTCACAAAACCGCGTAACAATATAAAAGCCGATTACGTCTTTTGAGAGGCTAGGGGCATGTTGTGCGCACCCAACTTCTTGGGAAAACTTTTCTTTCATGATTGTCAATACATCCAAAATGCTGTCCGATTGCAACTTGTGACAAAAAAAAACACTCCGTCAACATGTTTTCTAGCTTGCTCACAAAACTGTACAGGTGGCTAGATGGATAGAACAGTCCACCTCTGTCACGAAAGGTGGTTAGACGAGCGAGCTGAAAATCTCCTTGAGCTGGCATTGTGAGTAGTGTTATGCAAACTTCGCAGTTTGTTAAAAGATCAGCCTGGAATCAATTCTAGCAATATGCTGGTTGCGGTCAATAGATGCTGGCACAAAACTAGGCTCATTCACAGTGCTTGCACTGCCAACTGAATCGTCTTGTGGCAGTGTGTCAGTAGCAGCATTGATCTCCAGCAATGAAGCTAGCTCGCCTTGGTTTTCACGAGACCATAGAATGACAGACAAGTAATGGTTAGCAAAAACTGAGTTGGCGTGGGGTGGTCGTTGCTGCCGGATGACTGACGTATAATACTAAATAAATTTTCTAATGGGTCTTGGCTGGTCTTTGATGTCATTATGTATTTAAATGCTACTTTCCCTGTCAAATAAGAAAGCATTTCTAGCACACTGGTTATAGTCACACGCAGTCCAGTCACGTAGATTATATGCACGTAGTCCCGTAGCACATACTTCGGCTTTTAATGAAGGTCACACACGGAAGATGTGTCGTCCAGGGCTTTGTCCGCTCGATGCAAATTTCTTTTCCATTGCTTCTTCAGGGCTGCATCAGCAAGAAGCCGAACAAAAACGGCTTCTTGCTGCCCTTCACGTGGACGTAACCTGTACGACAGCCTGGCGCAAAACAGTGGTTTTGCCGCCGCGGAAGCATTTTAACCTCGTTTGAGGGTCACTGCTTGTCAGGCCACATCACTGTTCGCCGAAGAACCTAGGGGATTGAGGATGCAAAGCACGACGAGTTCTCAAAGTAACAAAACTCGCACACACCGACCGCCACTCCAAGCAGGCAGCAACTGCCCCAGCGCTGACGCTCGCTACATTGCCCCGCCGCGGTGGTCTAGTGGCTAAGGTACTCGGCTGCTGACCCGCAGGGCGCGGGTTCGAATCCCGGCTGCGGCGGCTGCATTTCCGATGGAGGCGGAAATGTTGTAGGCCCGTGTGCTCAGATTTGGGTGCACGTTAAAGAACCCCAGGTGGTCTAAATTTTCGGAGCCCTCCACTACGGCGTCTCTCATAATCATATAGTGGTTTTGGGACGTTAAACCCCACATATCAATAAACGCTCGCTACATTTAATGCGGCGGTAGCGTTGCGCCGCGGAGGCGCGCCGAAGCACGTTTGTGTGACATCACCGCAATGCATGGCGCCAGTCGGCGACTCGGCGAGTGAGCCCACTATTCTATCCAGCTCACTTTACCTGCGCCGCACCAATTGTAGAAGCATACATGCTCTAAAACGCACTGCTGTATTATAAGCAGTCATTTATATTTTGAAGTTGATTTAGGCTAGTATATTTGTACAAATAATTAAAAAAGAACGGTATTATTTGTCAGACTAAGTAAGAGACATTCGACTGCGGCACTGCGATTGTCCCTTGGGTCAGCTGCGCAGGTTTGAGGGGATGGCAGTTACAAAGAAAGCTATGCTTCCATAAATGGTAGAAGTAACAATGTTTGTTGTCGTAAAGTATTACGATGGGTGGTTGCATTGGCACCAGAAACAGTAGACCATCGTCCGGTATTGAATCCACTGATGAAACTAACTTGCAACAAACTGGTATGGACTTCATTGTTTCTTCCTTGCCGTTTCTTCTGTTATGGTAGTTGCAAAAAAAGGCAATTCACACGAAAAGTTGTTTTTCCGTCCGCTCTACGAGCTTTGTCGTGTACCGGGCAAGAGAGGATCGCCTAAAAACCGTGGAAACACTGTAAATGCGATGCATGATTTCAGTGACCAAGCGTGATCGAAAGTGAAAGTGCCAGTGGTTTAGTTTAACCCTAAATATTGAACTAAAGTTGACACCAGGTCGATTTCGTGTGGGTCGCTGAAACGAGTTGTGTAATGTCAATGCTTCTACTATCATGAGTAGCAGTAGCGCTTCGGTAATGTTGGGTCTTCGCATTTGTGTAGGAGAGGGGGGGAGGGGGATGCGTAGCGCACTTTCATTTGTACGCACAAACGCGCCTGTGCAGCGCGTCCCAGTTCCACAGCTCCATTCCCTTATAATATCTATGATACTTGGAGCGTTTCTGGACTAAATGCGCGGCCCCCTGAATAAACCTTCGTGTTTTTTTCCCGCGGATTGTATTATTTGCTATTGTCTTGAAAAAAGGCGCGCACGTTGTTCGGCTGTTGGTAGCAGAGTAACGCACCACCGGTTAAGAACACCGCAGGTGCGTAGTACTTTATTGGTGATGAGCGTTTTTAATCTGCGCAGTACTCGTTCAGTTTTACTCAGAAGTGCATTAATTCTTGTAGTTTCTATAGGAAAGAACCAACCGCTCCGACATGAAAAGCCTCGGTGGAAAAGTGATGTCCCGCTCATGGAAGGCCAGCTGCGTAGTAAGCGGGACGAGTTCTGGGACACCGCACCAGCCTTCGAAGGCCGTAAGGAAATCTGGGATGCCCTCAAGGCGGCCGCCTATGCCGCAGAAACCAACGACTTCACTCTCGCGCAAGCCATCATTGACGGAGCCAACATCTCTCTTCCAAACGGTACTCAACTCGGCTACTACGATGCTTTCAATCTCAAATGTTCTGCACAATAGAAGTTACTTCAGTAATTCAAAGCCAGTTATGGGACGGCTTCTTATGTCCTTGGAACTAGATTTTTGTCACTCGTGTCCATAAAGGTGCTGATGATAGACAAGGCGTGTACTAAGTGGCGATTTACATATGTGCAGGAGAGTGGAGAGCTGCGATTGTTGGTATAGATTCATAGTGTAGTAGCCCACATATCTTGATGTTGTGGATGCTGCAAAAGAGGTGCGCATAAATGTCGGCTGCTAACAGCTGACTTTTGAGACAAAAAAAAAAATGACTGATGTACTGGGTGCTTCAAAAAAAGGTCTCCGAAAAAATTCTCATAAATCAGAAGAATCTTACATCTTCTTTACCTGTGAAGCAGCACATGGAGACAGGGCAAAAGGAATGATAAGGACACCGCTGCACTTGCAACTAGTTTACTTTGCAGAAAAATGGAGTTAATATATAACATGATAGAGTACTCTGTATGAAAATGAAGTTAAAGTTACAATATTTGGCATTGATTTTGTTTACCTGTAAAGCAGCACATGGAGACAAGGAACAAAAGAAATGATAAAGAACATCGCTACACTCGCAGCTTGTTTATTTTGCAGAAACACGTAGTTAATATACAACATAATAGTGTGCTATATGTGACAGTGACGTTAAAGTTACAACATTTGGCGTTGATATTCTGAAAATGACATTTGGCCGCTGCTTGGCTGATGCAATCATCTTTTCTTTTAGTGCTATGGAAGGCCTTGATAACTTTCCTGGTCAGCTGATTCTTGTGACTAGAAAGTATCTTAGTCTCGGAGAATAGCGGGGCGCAGCCACATTCATCACGTGCTTTGTTATCAGTTATCGCACGCTATATTTGCAGTTTCAATGATAATCTTTGTGTTTATTAACCAGGACTGTGCCCTCAAACTGAGCTTCACAGCCACATCTACTGACATGTTGGACTGGAAAGCCATCATTGTCGCTGCGAACGTAGCACATGATGACTTGTACGAGCGAACCCCGTCAATAGCTCTGTTCAATAAAGAGCTTGCATTTTTGGACAGTGGCAGATGCCATAGACGTAAAGGAATCGCGGTAGGGTAAAGTGGGCATTGCTAAGGTGGGGCTGATATCCACATATATTTTATCAGTTTTGTTATGTTTGGTTTGCAGTGTTGTCTTATTGTATGTGCCTACTAAATGTTTCATCTGTTAGTATATATAATCAGCTTTCCGATTAAGCTTTCAGTTGGTAGTATATGCTTGTCTGTGTCGTTCCTGTGCCTGCCTATGTATCACGCTCGTATTTCACGCCATCATGACTCACGAACTAGTCCAATCAATCATTTTGACAAGTTCATTATTTGTGAATGTATAGTTAGCTTTCAAGTTGTTAAGCGGCGAAACAGTAGCGAGTAATACACAGTGAGACAATGCGCCGAAAACAGGCGCGGGGCGGCTGTTGATGAGAGTATGTGCAGTTCGCGCATTTTAAGTGACAAATGATAAAAAAATTAAGTGCAGTCACATATACTGCTTTTAAAGCATACTAGTTAGATTATTTCTTTTTTCTTATCGTGTGTACGAGCCCACTGTGAGCGAGAGGGCACATTCGTGATCTTTCTGCTTTTGTCATTCAAGCCATCAATAGCAATATTACTCCAGCTCAATAGTCATCGAAGTTTCGAAGGAATGTTGTACTTCTGTCGCACAGCCACAACCGAACCCCATTTTTCACCGTTCAGCATGCAATTCCCTAATGGAGCTTTACGAGAATGGAGTTGTGGCAGCGCTACACGATTTAGCGCAAGCTTTCGATGGCAGCCGCATGGGGCCAAAAGAGCGCTATAGAGCATGTCGAAACGTCCCATTTTTCACCTATGTAGTCACCTTTAAAGCAATGTAGGCGTGTTTTGTTTTGTGTGTGGCATATAATCTAGTAAAATTAAAGTGCAAGTATGCGATATGTTATTGCAAGATTTGTCTTCTGCAAGCATGGAGAAGTTGAAAGCAATGCTGGTCACACTGCTCTGTTGTTTTTATGAGCGAGTGCAGCATGTAGGGTGCCTCGATGCGCGCGCCCCTGCTCAGGGTGCTGCCACCTTTTGTACTTCTTCCTCCGCCATTGCAGCGCCTGCAGTGTCTTTGCCAAGCTGTAGAGCTTACATGCCAGCTTTCTTCATGTTTTGCCTGGATGTTGAGTTCCTCAGGGCTACAACCATTCACGCTAAGTGGGCCTTTACGTGCCAGAGCAAAACCTGTATGCAGTGGGAGGGATAATGGCAGCCGCCGTAGATGTCTTCACTTTGAGCGGAGGAGCGGGTGTCGAGGCGCTGTAGTAGCATGAAAACGTGAGCTGTGCTGTGTTGTTTACTGCAGTTTTGTGCCGTGAAATTGTGTGTTTCGGGGATAATGGCAGCCGCCGTAGATGTCTTCACTTTGAGCGGAGGAGCGGGTATCGAGGCGCTGTAGTAGCATGAAAACGTGAGTTGTGCTGTGTTGTTTACTGCAGTTTTGTGCCGTGAAATTGTGTGTGTTCCTGTCGCTAGGCTTGTAGGATGAGTGACGAAGCTCAGGACAGGAAAAAAAGGTCATTCTCGCCAAGGGCGCCCTTACTGATGCCGATGGGGAGCTGGAAGCCTCGGCCTCCAAAGCATGCGCGATCAAGTGTCAAATAATCGTGAACTTTTGAAATACAAATAAAACTTGCATTGAGTGCTGTTTTATTCTCTAATTAACTGAAACATAATGTCAAAATTGATAACTGAGCTTATTAGGACAACTTAACGCGGTTTTCTTCGTAGTAGTCACCATCTGAAAACGAAAGTACTCCACCGAGCCCAAATGGTCGTTCCGGGACTCCATTCCCCAAAAGAACCATTTGACTGCCTCAGCGAAATGTAGACCGTGTGACACGAACCACATCTTCCTCAACGAAACGCCGAACGAGATAAATGGAGTTTGGTGGTGGCCGTATGACAGGGGTATTGGGGTGCTCCGTTGACTCTACTACTGACCCAATAGTCTTCGAAACCGCCTGTGTGACAGCTCATGTTTGACAGTGCAGTCAATGGACCAAGACCATTCTGTCTCTCTCTTTATATATATATTAGTAGTTGCAGCATTTGTGGAACAGACGCTAAGAGCTTATAAGCAAGCGCTAGAGCCTGCAGCACATAGGCACAGAACCCTGACATGCTGGTAGATCAAGCTGTTCACCTGCAACTTTCCGGCACTCGGCGTCTCCATGTACTGCTTGCAACTCTTCACAAGCCTGTTGCTCCTGTGTAATGAGACTTGGACGTCACAATTATTACTATTGTAATTTTGTAATTTCTTTGTGCTCATTACATTATACTGGTATCCATACAGAGTTCTTCTGGAAAATTTAGTTAGGCTCATAAGAGTGCCAAAAATTCAAACGTTTGTATCTTTACTTTTTCACAGAAATAATAGTAGCAAATGCATTTCCACATGAACCTCACCAAACCAATGATGAAACACTTGCTAAAACAGCGATGGTTAGGAAAGCCATGTAACTGTACGGAGGTGACTGTAAACTTATTCCCATTATTTTATAAATAATAGAAAGTGTTAAAACAATTTAATTGCTAATAAATCCTATCAGTAAAAGTAAAATAGTGCACTCTCACTAGTAGTAGTACTAGCTATATGAAAAGTGGCATTAAGCACATTTTTTTTTCTTGGTCTGAGAGAGAAATTGTTTCTTCTTTAGGAAAAAAAAACTATTGGAACCCATTACCTGAACTATTCAGGCAAAAAAAAAAAAAAAAGACTTTTTGTGCTAAAGTAATGTAGAGCCAGTTTCATCCAGAATGCCTTGATTAATGCAAACAATGCACCCGTGTATACTGTAAAGCCGTGGTTCTTAGCCATGGATGTGTTGGGGACCCCTTGTGGACTGGTGAAAATGATGAGAAACTCCTTGCAGCAGAGGGGAGGGAGGGGGGTCTGTAGGTAAATTAACACAACTGGAACGTGAAACAGGAGCCTTTTATTGCTACCAAAAACATCAAACAAACGTGCCACATCACTTCATTTTGGACAGTTCATAAATACGTGGCACAGTCATGCCTAAAGAAAAATGCAGGTGAGGGTTTCGCGGATCATAGAAATGGCTTCGCAGACCCCCCATTTGAGAACCACTGCTGTAAAGTTTACGTGTGCATGTAAACAGTGTGTATAGGGTGCTATCTCGTACACATTCTCTGGTCGGGAATGTGTACAAGGTAGCGCCCTATCTCGAGACTGGAACACGGTGTTACACCCTTGTCACATGGGCACCCATGAACACCATTTAACTCGCTCATCTTTATGACAATGGAGATGCGATCCGTGTCACACAGTCATCCTTACGTCGAAAAAGTTATACAAAGCTTTTTGTAAAGAGAGTTCGGCGATCTTCCTTAGGGGTGAAAGAGAGTACTCTCGTGCCTAGTAACTTTTAGTTATAAAAGAAACTGCAAACACACAACAGCCGCAGTCAACAGTGTAATAAACTTTATCTGTAATAAACGTTCTTTCACTGCATATTCAGTTCATATCGTGCGATCAACAATAAGGAAATGCGTGTATAGGTGTACGTACTCTATACGCCATGCCTCGCCGAAAGCCACTATGTCACCATTTGAAAAACCTTTCTCAGAGTCCGGGCGAGTGTGCCATCCATCTCACCCGTGCGCACCGTGTTGTTTACATCTCAACTCATTCACTTCTTATTATTGTGCTCCTCATCTGACTTCACTGTCAAAATTCATAGCAGTGGTTGACGTGACTTTTCTTCTTTCGTCGTCGACACGGGTTACGCGTGCCGGCACTACATGCAAAATGTTGTGGAACTTATCCGCAGCAAGGGCTTCGTGTAGTTAACGTGAGACCTGTGCTCATCCGATATTGTAAAGAACATTGTGATCTACGTGGTAGCTCAACTTCAAAGAGCTCGGCGACAACTGGCAGTGTGTTTGACAATCGGCATACGTAGAGAAAACACGTACCAAAACAAACATACAATTTTGCCAGCATTACTGTCAACTTGCTTACAAGTTAACGCATCTGTGATGAAAGCCAAAGCATTTTTTTCTTGTTTCGTTGTAAATGAATTATAGTTTATGTAATCACACATATGATTGGCAATGTTTTCAGAAGCATTAGTCGCGAAATATTGCCTGCATAGAAGGTGCTTCAGCCCCTAAGGGGCCTTTTGCGGCTTCGGTCTGAAGTTTGTAAAATTGTCGTTTAATATGGGCGTGATTCCATCTCAATCGAACTCTCTAGGGGAATTTTACGTTGATGTTGTTTAACAGAGTTCAGTGGTGGCCGCGTGACAGGGGTATTACAAGAGAACGTAAGGGAGCAGACAGTCAATAAGTGAAGGGGACGCACCCAAAAATAATGCATCACGTTTTGTTCATCTTCTGGGAAACTGTATTATGAATTGAGAAATGTGTTCAATACATGAAACCAAATATTGAATTATAACTACAGTTGTGTAAATATCAAAATTTCAGGGGTAAAGTGAATTGAGGTGTTAAAGTTTGAGTGAATCGAATGCTTTTCTAACACATCTTAAATAGTTCACAGCGAAATTAAACAGAAAAGCTACAGAGGTCGTGTATGTCTACTAACTCGCCTGGGTGACTCCCTATTTCGGACCTGTCTTCGTGATTGTCTCAGTTGAATTGCACAGTAAAACAAAGTGGTGGTTAAAACAAAAGTAAATTATTTATATGACTCACAAAAAAAAAAGCAAAGAACATCTCTACAGCTCGAAATACTTGCTGGCCACTGGTGTTTCCTCTCATCCGCCAAGCTCTCTTCCTTTCAGCATAAATGCACAAACACTCACCCATTCACCGACATGAGTGGGCTTATCCTCCGTTTTATGGCTCAGTTCAGATGGGGCCCAGCAACAGCAACAAGGCTACAGTCAGACAACAGGCCCGCTTTAAGCGTTCCAAGGCCACCATGGGCATGGTAGCTATACGCTGTACAACTTTATTTTATTGACCAATCACAGCCTTCGCATGAAACATGCAGGCTGAAAATGAAGAAGTATACAGATCTCGATGAAAAGCTTGCTGTTATTCTCAAAGGGCCCCTCTAACTCTTTTCGTGACCTCATTGTTTTACATGTTCTTCTAGATAGTTGTGTACACTGAAAACTTAAGGGAGAAGTGCCTCAAGAATGGCAGCGATAAGGGCACGGAGTGGAAAGTTATTCAGCGTAAAGATATCAAAATACAATGAAATGGATGCTTACCCTCAACTCTGTTTTCGTGGGCTCACCTGACAGTGTGACAATGAAAGCTCGGCCGTACAGGAAGTTTGCATACCGTATTGCCCTTTATGTCCAACGTATTGAGGATGCCGTTGCGATGGTATTAAATAATGTGGTGCTTGGAGAGTGAACGACACGTGCGAAACGAGGCAGCTCGCGAACGCTTCTATAATGTTTTGTAGCTTTACTGATCTTTCTTTTTGTGAT
The DNA here is from genome assembly GCA_013436015.1 of Rhipicephalus annulatus. NCBI lineage: Eukaryota > Metazoa > Arthropoda > Arachnida > Ixodida > Ixodidae > Rhipicephalus > Rhipicephalus annulatus. The sequence goes on from WOVY01009881.1 coordinate 688,328, forward strand.
GGAATCTATATATCAACATTCCTCCATTTCTCTTCTTTTAGTTTCTTCAAACAACGGTGCCTGGAGCATCCCCGGGGCGTTTTCTTCTGCACCGTGGCGTTCGGTGCATTCTTTGACCGGCTTTGCAGTTTTCAAGCTGGAAAAGTCAGAGAGCTTTATTCTCTTCTGAGTTGAGTAAAAAACCGTGCTAAGGAAAAAGAAAATGCAATAGCAATCTTTATTTTGATGCAATGCCGTGATAACATTTAACGTTACATTTATACAATCACAGGTCTGCGCCTTCTATTGTACTTTCTACTCGGAATAGTTCAGGCGAGCGCTACTACGAGTTATGCAGTCAGCACCGGTGTTTTCGAGCATTAGAGGGCCCCTTTAAGCAGCTGCGTGTAGGCAGAGTTATTGCCCTGAAAATGGCATGTGGTCAAGGCTTATGTAGAATTGACCTTAAAGCCAGCAGAGCTGAAGGGAAGGAACTGCCACCAAAATAAATTTCACTTTCTGTGAAGGTGCATTGTGCTTGCCCCCCTTCCCCCTTCTTTTTTTTTTTCTTTTGGTTGTCAACATAGCGGCATGCCCTAGTTTTAAAAAATCTTGTAACTCACCTGCAAATGCATTTTATTGAGAGTCCTAAAAATTGGGTGCATGTTACTTTCGATTAAGTACAGACAAGTACTTGATGTGCTTTACTTTTTTATGCTGTGCTCTTTCTAGTCTGTGCGTACCTACCGTGCTTAAATTGTCTCGGTGCAGTGAAGGCTGCACATCATCATACGATTTTAAGTGAATGAAGCAGTTATGTTTATTTTCCAGAAGTTCAAACACTTCTAATAGCAAAATTCTAGTGTGAAGCAAATCGAATAGTGAACACGTATAAAAAATATTCGAAAGCTTGAATATTTGCTCACCTCTTATTATAACTGAAATTAATATTTAGGGGCATATTTTTCAACACTTTAAATTGAAAAGGGTTATCACTTATAACATTTATTTGTGTAAATATTTCGATTGGGTACTAGGTAGTCTTGCAGTTACAGGGGATGTGAAAATACTGATGTACCTATGTTCAAGAGCATGCTCAGTGGTTGGTACCATGTACTCTTTTTGGCATTGAATACACCAGAAATAAAATAATGGGATGAGGCCCAACGTAAGTTCACATCCAGAGTTTCCAGAGTTTTTACATTGCTTTTTAATAAAACTTGCACGGAACATAAAACATTGTATTTGTTGAAGTTAGTTTGTGCTCCATAACCGAGCGCTGCTAAGCGCAAAACTTTTGTTGGACACTGGCAAGCACGGTCTGCATCTATTTCGTCCAAGAGCTTTGTGCTCAACAGCGCTGAGATATTGTTAGTGTAGGCACTAGTCTCCGTAAAAAAAATTCTGATTCTGAAATTTTAGTAAATATTGTCCTGAACTGTGAAAAACCTTTCCAAAACCATTTCTTAGAAAACCAGCACATCTTTAGGGGGCCTACCTTGAAAGCGGTTCTAGTCTTATGATTTCTACTAAGTTGATAGCAATGCATTTTTTTCGCTTTGTTTGCATGCTCTAGAGTTAATTATATGAGGACTAGCATGCTTTGGTTGTATTAGCAATGTTGCCTCGGAAATTTTTTTTTCTGGTAGTGTCTGCCTGACCCATGAAGCAAGAATTCTTGAGGAGGTGAAACTGCGCTCGCTCGGGCGCCCTGAAAAAGTCACGAAATCTGGTACGGCACTTGCGCGCCGCGTCCTCTGTGGTGAAAATTCGCTAGCGGAGGAGGAAAAACGTGAGCCCCGCGCTCTCGCTCAAGGCCACTCTGTGTCGTTCGCGCTTCACGTTCAAGTGGGTGTTTCAGTGCATCTTCACCGGTTCCAAATTTTAACGTGACAGCGCTAAAGAGCTCATTTCGCAGGAAGGCCGGCTTTGGCATCACTGGTTGGGAAGGAGAAATCAGCGTTGTCCGTGACTGCAAAATTGAGAAAGATGCAAATGTCTTCGGTTCTAGGCACACTCTAGGTAGGAATCGCACCCACGCTATCTTCATGGCATGCAGCTGTTCGACTACAGAGCTACAACACTGCTGGAAGTTGCTTCAAAAAACATCTATATAAATGTCATGCAGTGTCATGTAACATGTCTATATGTCATATAGCATGGCGTGGCACACTCGCCATCCAAGAAGTGCTTCTCAGAAACGAAGTCACGAGGCGTTGGCTCACGATCTTTCCTAGGTATATTGTGAGCCCACGCTTCCAATGTGTTCCAAGGTAATTACCTTTTCCTTGCAAGATGAGTAACTACTGTTGCAGGTCGGCACAACACAGTTCCGTCCCACCCTGAAGAAGCATTCCTTGAATTCTGCAAAGCCCTCTCCTTTGTCGCCGTGTGAAAAGCACGGGAAATCAGTCAGCACTGCTGGTGTAACGCACTGAAGCCACTGAGAGCACTAAAATGACAGAAAGCCTGCATATTTAAAAGGGATTCATGACAGCTTGTGGGGAGTTTTCACTCCCTAGGCTTTGCACGCGAGGAGATTGTGATGAGTAAAGAAGCGGCACAAGGCACCTGACTCAAGCCATGATGAAAAAATCCCCGAGGAAGAGCTGGCACTGAGCATTGGAACTCGAAGATGAGAAGACGTGGGAAACCAGGGACAGGAGCAGCATACAGTGTTGCCACTGTCTTCCGAGTGGAATTCGCCATACGATGAGGGAAATAGCGCCAAAAGTTGCTATATTTCTTCAAATTTCGCCAAAAAGGTCGCCACTTTACGTAGGTCCGGTGTGCCTGGTGATAAAAATTTCAAATTATGCATAGGCCCGTAGAGTACGGTACCATCCATAAACCCTAAATTATATTGACGTTCTTCAATGCCAGTCACATCACTCGCTTCATCATGATAACACTGAATAAGGGCATGCATGAACTAGCAGCGTTCCTGAATCCTAACGCCTCATAACAAAAGTATGTGAGAGTTTCAGTCATAGCGAATACAGGATGAAGCAGTCGCTACAACAAGAGAGCGACACCATGTGTAGCCTTCCTGCATATTTATAGAATTTCACTGCAGCGGAATCATAAGTTCGATAATCGAACAACTCAATCACAAAGTAGCAGAAGTAAATTCAAAAGTTATGCATAACTGTCGCAATGCCTGCACCACGTTTTCTGTGTCGTCATGCTTGCACTATATATTCGCCTCACTGTAGTTTCTGAAGCCTTCCCAAAGAAGCCAGACTTCTTGGCCTACCAGAAAAGTATATTAATAACGAATTTAAACTCAACGTACCAAATTAAGGGAACAGGGTAAGCCCTACACCTGCCTTGTATTTTAGGCTACTTTTATGTACATTTTTCTCCATAACCATTAAAGTTGTAGAAATTATTTTACTATCATTGTGATCATAAACCATTCCTCTTCTTACTGAAGCAGAATTATACCTGAAACTTATAATGAAAATTTCTTGTAATTTTTGTACTTGAGGTATCTAATTATCACCCGTTAATCAATATTAGATGTCGTGTTAAAAAAAGTGCTTCCTCGCACAAGAATAATTCTGCTTTAGTATATTCTCTGGCACGTTCTCTAAATACTGGCTGAAATCTGTTTTTATATACAGTGGTTGCCGAGAAAAAGGTACATAAATACGAAAAAAGCATGTTTTGAGAAAATCTAGTTTAAATGGAAAGTATGCTATATTGCAAAAGCACCACGGAATAACCACCAATTGGAGGACATTTTTAATAGGCACCAGCCATACATTTATCACCAATATCGCTTTCTTTTTTGGTTGAGGCACCTGGCCTGGCGTGCCTCCTTTGTCGCCTGCTTTGCAGCAATGTCAGCGAAGTACTGCCGATGCAGGTCAAGTGCGCGTAGGCCCTGCACCTGGCGAAATTCCAAACGAGTTCAGCACATTCACACGAGCTATGTTGTCATCATTAAAGGTGAATACACAGTCAAAACTGCATATTTTTAGTGTTAGGTGTCCGATAAATATGGTTTTTGGAGTGCACTGCCACATGATATTGTTGAAAGACTCGTTGGGGTTTTGAGTTTTCCCATGGAGGCATTTCGTAAGTAATTTGGGATTAGGAAGTTGCTCATAACAGCCTCAAGAACAAGATGCCGCAAGATGTTCTTTGTGAACATATGGTTCTCCACTGAACTGGGCTTTGTTAAATTTGCACCAGGTGTCAGCGTCCTTTGGGCAAAGGCCGTGGGATGGATTGCTATCCGTTGATGCCATGTGGAAATATATGGCCCAGACAGCCTTTCGCATGTCCTCTAAGCTGCCAATATTTCTTTTAATGGCTACATTATAATACTTTTGGAACTCTGCAAACAACGAGCGCAAATAACACGTGCAAAAAAACTCCCGCAAAGTACTTTTACTCGTGGCTAAACATTGATTTCGCAGAGGAAGCACTTGTTGCCAGACCAAATGTCATTCCCACTAATCTTGTCAAAAAATTAGTGTCCTTCATTTCGGCGCGTTTTTAGCTGCCCACGTGGGCACTCCGGTGAAGCTTACCTAAGGGGGGTGAAGCAGGCCGCCGCATATGTTTCGAAATATCTGATTTTTAAACAGAAAAAAGTCTCGCTAGAAAGAGCAAATGACTGATTCCAATTGAGAAAAGGCTGCACATTTCAAATTGCACAAAAAGAAAGACACAATTTTTTTTTTCAATATTTTTGCTTACCCTATCCCCTTAAAGGGGCCCTGAAACACTTTTTCAAGTAACCATGTAATGAATTCACTGGAAGAGCTTATTGCCCTACGAAGTCAACGCTGCAAAATTTTCAAGAAGCCGTCCAGTGCGAGTGGAGCTACAAGGATTTATCGCATGCTGCAATTGCATTCTCTCTTCTCTTTTCCTGACGAAAGCGCTAGAAGCTAAGCAGAAAGGGACGGCAGGGGCAAAGAAGATGTATCACCCGCGCCTCGTGACCTTGAGCGCTTTTTTCTTCTTTTTTTTCTTCGAATGCGCGGCTTTTTCAGTGTGGTTGCGAGCACACGCGTGGACAAGTCGCTGCGATCTTGGTAACAACCTAAAGTGCCATGTTCATATCAGTCAATAACTGATAGATTGGTTTTCTATGAGTGATTTCTAAGCGTCGTCTGTCATTTGTCGAGAGAAGCAATTTTTATCTGAATGATAATTTATCGTGAACTCTAGGCCGCATGCTGCGCTATAATATTTGGCTCGCGTATTGTCAGGAGCATCTACTGCCGATCGGCAACGTTTTCTGACTATGCTCGAAAAGTGTTGCTGGGCCCCTTTAAGGGGTACCACAGAAGTGAAGAAGTCGACAAGCTATTCATGACAGTTGGAACTGTGGTGGGAACACGCGGCCTGACCGTCAACTAGCCACTTTAGATGCGAAAGTTTGAAGACGCTTGAAGCATCAGAAATGTATAATGCCACCATCTCTCGGCACGTGAAGCAGCCCACTGACCTAAATTGCTGGGAGGTTGCTGGCGGACGCATTAGATACCTCCAGAATCTAGGTAAATTGGGAGATAAGTACGAGAAACAAGATAGACATACTAAATTGTATGTAAATTGCATCTTCAACTGGTGCGTGTAAAACTAAGAAAAATAGAAAAAATGTTGTGCTCATTTGCTTTGAAGACACTGAGTATAGAATGTATAACTCAGTTGAGAGCTAAGCCGAAAATCGCCAAAAATTTGCCATGTCGCCAATCATAATTTTAGGTCGCCACGGGCCGCTCAAGTTCGCCAATTTGGCGAAAAGTGACCAGCAGTGACAGCAACCCTGGCAGCATTGCCATTCGGTTCTGAAGGATGTCGGCGTGAGAGGCCCGGGAAGTGGCCTACCATCTCGAAGTCCCCGAGCGAGGCTGTCCGGACTTGCCGCACCCTTGTCCAGCAGTTCTTGGTGGAGCTATCCCACTTTGCGCTGGGACGGTAGCAGCCCACAGCAGTCAGCAGAGTGGACACATCAGCAGGAAAGTCCATGACAAGTTAGGCCTAGCGAGGCTGAAGATTTGGACAAAGACCGGGACATGCGAATGAGTGGTTCATTCAGCGGGGTCAACCGACGACAACCATAAGAAGTAGAGCAGCTCGTCAACGACGGATGACTCGACTAAGTATCAACACAGCAAAGGGCAACGAGTCACAACACGACGAACTGTAAGGACATTCTATTGTTGAGGCACCATATTGGCTTGGGACTTAGCAGCTAGGGCTAGTAACGGATTCGCCCCGCTGCGGTGGTCTAGTGGCTAAGCTACTCGGCTGCTGACCCGCAGGGCGCGGGTTCGAAACCCGCCTGCGGCGGCTGCATTTCCGATGGAGGCGGAAATGTTGTAGGCCCGTGTGCTCAGATTTTGGTGCACGTTAAAGAACCCCAGGTGGTCTAAATTTCCGGAGCCCTCCACTACGCCGTCTCTCATAATCGTATAGTGGTTTTGGGACGTTAAACCCCACATATCAATCAATCATTAGTAACGGATTCGGACTGAGCTAGTCATTTTGGGCTTGATCATGTATGCGGATTCTTATTGAGTGTTATTGAGCTGTTGAGTGCTTTAATGCGAATTCTGTGTATTGTTTTTTTTTTCCTTTTTTGGTGGTAGTGCATTTGTCTTGCCATGCTCGTCTCCCGTATCTCTCAAATCTATCCTGCGCAAGCACTCCCGAGATAAATTTGTGACATTAATTGGCAAGCCTGTACCAGGATTTTTCTCTTGTGCGGCCTAGTCACATTATCATCGGGGGTCGTAGGATGGAGTATGAGAAGTTGATGGCCATGGCCAAAGACTTGGGGATGGCCAAGGAGGAGACCTTATGTTCTTCGAGAACGCTCAGAAAGAACACGAACCGTAACGGGAGCTAGCCCATGAAAAAAAAGAAACGCGAAGCATAGCGCAAGGAATGCGAGACCGCGTATGAAAAGGAACAAGAGGGAACGCGCGAAGAACATGAATGGGTGCTCGAACAGCTCGGGCGCGTAAAAGAGATCCTACAGCTTAAGTTGAGACATGCAGAAATAAATGTTGTTCCGCACAACGACGCCAGTGCTTCAGTACCCCTACGTCCGCGTCGCCCAGCTTGCCTACTCCTAGGCCTAAATAGATATGTCCTTGCAAGTTGATGGCACCCTTCGATGAGTGAAGGGATGATTTGAATGCCTATTTGCATCGTTTTGAGAGAATTGCAGTAGGGCAAGGCTGGGAGAATAGAGAGTGGGCCAATGCCTTGAGTTTGTGTCTTGTGGGAAAGGTGTTGAGTGTATTTGGCCGCATGTGAGCCCAAGACTTGGTAGATTACGATTTGGTAAAGAAAAGTTTATTATAGAGATTCTGGCTAACCGCCAAGGGTTTTTCGGTCGTGTAAGCCTGAGAACTCGGAAACTGGCAAACAGTTTGTCTGCCGACTGTTTAACTACTTTGATAGATGGAGTTGTCAGAGACAGAAAAAACATACATGGGTGTCTGCGACAAGATAGTGAAGGAGCAATTCCTCAATCGTTGCAGCTGCAAGTTGGCCATATTTTTGAAAGAAAGAAAGGTGGGCACAGCAGAGGAAATGGCAAGGGAGGTCGACCTGTTCATAGAGGCACAAGGATTGAGAAATCTTGGAAAGGGAGTCAGTGAGAGTGCTATGGCAGCGGAAGGTGAGATCAGAGGCAGGTCCCAAGGAGCAACTTCAGGGCACAGCAGCGATGTTTCTTATGCAACCGGCTGGCACATATTGCCATCAATTGTCGTACAAATAATGGCCTCAATGAAAAGACAGGGATGTGCTCTAATTGCCAAAAAAAAGAGGACACAAAGCAGAAGATTGTAAGACAAAGTCGTTAGAAAAGACTGCCTGTGTATTGAGATACACAGAACAGGAGCAAAAAAGATAGAGGCATGCCCGTAGTAAAAGGCGAGGTACAAGGGCATAAGGGTACAGTGTTGTGTGACACAGGAGCCGATATCGTGTTGATACGGAAAAGATTAGTGACTCCGGAGATTATGACGGGGCAAGCAAAAACCAGTAGTTTGTGTGGACAGAATAATCCGGTATCTTCCAGTAGCTAAGATACAGGTAGATGCACCTTTTTATACTGGTCCAGTGACAGCGAAACGTGTTCAGGATCCCCTCTACGACCTGGTTTTGGGAAACGTACTGAGGGTGGGGAGAGCTGATGACCCTGATTCATTGTGGAGAAGGGATGGGAGAGGCATGGAGCAAAGTAAAGACTCGGAGCCTGCAGAAAGGGAGGAACCAAAGATAGAAATGGAAATGGCAGTAGTCAAAAAGGGCGTTAGAGGGGACGAGAAAAGTCCCATAAAAGTTTTATTGATAGCGCCCAATCGTCACAGTTTTGTTGTCCTCGAGCAAATGAGTAGTGAGCATACGTGTTGTGCCAACGATCGCACACTCGTAAGCGATGAACTGAAGGACCTGCATTCAAATGTTAAATGTTATGGTAGTAAGGCACCAGTTTGGGAGCTGTATGCTAGTGTCATGGAAGAGGGCATGGAGAAAGAAAACGCAACGCCTCCAGATATTAGAAAGACAGGGCATAGCGCTTCGGTGATGAGCGCGTGTATTGAAGAAAAAGGCGTATCAACATTGCAAGAGAATACCAGAGAAGAGTGCGATGAAAGGAGTATCAATACGCACGGTGTTAAACGCGGCGAAGTTGAGGGAACGCAGACAGCTCCAAAGGTGTTGGAAAGGCATAGCAAGTATCAGGACACGAGAGAAGTTGGTAAAGTTGTGAGTGGTAGATGCGCAAGACCAAAAAGAAAGAATTACGTGAAAATGCCTAAAGTAGGTCGTACGTATTTGTAAGCAGAGAGGGTGGTAAACGATCAGATGAAATTTGGGAACGGTGTTTTGAAGAGGCGTCGAGTAAAGAGAAACAGGGGGATCAGCTGTAACAAGTATCCAAGACGGTGGGTAGCTAGTAGGTGCAGGAAGACGCAGAATGTGAAGAAACACTGACTTGAGCTAGTTGTGTGGAATTCGTAAATGCTTTTGTAGAAAAAATATTTTGGACAGGTATTAGATATTGTACAGATTTTTGGAATATTGAGTGTTGAGTACTGTGAGCAGTTGTTCTTGTGAGTTTATCTGTGTAGTGTAAGATAAGGAACAAGTGCACATGTGAATGGTCGAGCATAGTGTTTGATGCGTGTTGGTGAAAATGTAGGAACGATGTGTGAACAATAGCAGTGATGATGCGTGAACAAAAAAGTGCAGTGAGTGGTGAATAAGTGTGCGATGAGGTCAACGAAATGTGAAAAGAGGCCAAGAGAGAAGAGCAAGGTGCAAGGCTGCATCAAATGGAGAACGGAAATGAGCAGTTCTTTAAGAAAAAAACTCCTTAAAAGAGGGCCCAATGTAGTGATTAAAGGAGAGGCACGAGGCGCGTGCCGAACGTTTAAGTGCGGCGATGGTGCACAACTAGAAAAAACTCACCCGAGGGCAAGCGCACCAGCCACATCGATGCAGGAGTATGGTTGGAAAAAGGCTTGTGGTGCGCGACCCGAGCTGTGATGAAAAATCCCAGAGAATGGGCTGGCACTGTGCGTTGGGGCTCCAAGCTGCGAAGACGTGGGAAAGCAGCATTTCTACAGCAACAGGAGCAGGATAGCCGCCCGGGTCTGAAGGATGTCGGTGTGAAAGGCCCGGGAAGTGGCCGTCAACCTCGGAGGTCCCGAGTGAGGCTGCCCGGACTTGCCGCACACTTGCCCAGCAGTTTCTGGTGGACTTGCAGCTATCCTACTTCGCACTAGGAGGGTAGCAGTTCACACCAGTTAGCAGAGTGGACACGTCAGCAGGGGAGTCCATGACGAGCTAAGCCTAGCGAGGCTGAATATTGAGACAAGGACCGGGACACCGACAATGAGGACAAGGGGTTCGTTCGACTGGATCAACCGACGGCAACGGTAAGTGGAGCAGCCCGTCAACGACGGAGGAATCGACTAAGCATCGACACAGCAAAGGGCAACAAGTCACAATGTGGTGAACTGTAAGGACATTCCATTGTTGAGACGCCATATTTTGCTTAGGAATAGCGTCTAGGGCTAGTAACGGCTTTAGACTGAGCTACAGTCAGTTTGGGTTTGATCATGTACGCAGATTATTGTTGAGTTATTGTGCTGTATTCTGTGTATTGGTCTTGCCCTTTTTGGGCGATAAAATGTGTTTGTCTTGCCATGCCCGTCTCTTGTTTGTCTCAAATCCATCCTTCCCAAGTGCTCCCGAGATAAATTCATGACAGAGAGAGAGGTGCGTGCATGCTGCAGAAGTCGTCTGCAACAGGGCCATTACTAGAAGCTTGTTTCAAGCACTTTACGGCTCGTAATTCTGGCCGTATCAATTGGTAACTGCCACTGAAATACCTGTCACACCTTTTCATTTATGTTACACACAAAAGGTTGAAAAATTTGCCGTGTACGAGGTGCTATCATGATTTTTATGCGTCGCGTTCATAGAAGCACATGTAAAAGATGGGCCGAAAGTGTCGTCTGTCGAGCATTGGCGTAAACCACATCACTCCGTGACGCTATTCCGTCGCCTTCGCCCGCTGGCGCGGCCTGGTAGTTTCTCCTCCTCAAATACTTCTTTCTCTGTGGTCTAGCCACTGGCCTTCCAGCAAAAATGTCAGGTTCCTTGATATGAACTTTGTTTAAAGTGTTCCATGGAAGTAGAACCAACTGGTGTATTTGTGTACTGAGCAGCTTTTGACAGATATTTTCGCCAAGTATCTGCAGTGGTCTACATCATCCTAAATTGTATGTACAAAGTGGAATGATAACGCAGGATGCCAGCTGGCATCCTGCATGCTTGATTTATGTAGGTCTCTGGATTTACTGACTAGCTTTTGCATGCAGATTTTCGCCAAGTATCTGCGGTGGTCTACATCATCCTAAATTGTACGTACGCAATGGAATGATAATGCAGGATGTCAGCTGGCATCCTGCATGCTTGCTTTATGTAGGTTTCTGAATTTACTGACCAGCCTTTGCGTGCAGACATGATTAGCAGTGGCTTTGCTTTATTCATGCAGGGACCCTGCTTGACTGCTATGATGAGCTAGGCAACCGGTACCAGCTGCCTGTCTACTGTCTGAGTGCACCAGGCAACTTGGTAGAGGATGCAAGTGATGCCGAGTCACCATCACCAGAGAGCGAGCCATGTGCGGGTCATGAGATACTTCTCAAGTTGCGCCTCTCTACTACAGGAAAGGACACTAAGATGGCTGTGCGCACAGGTGAGACCATCCTGGCAGCGAAGCGGCGCTTGGAGGACCTTGAGGGCATCCCAACCAGCCAGCAACGTTGGTTCTTTGGGGGCAAGCTGCTCTCAGATCGGACGCGTGTCGATGAAGCCAAGCTGCAAATGGGCTTTGTTGTCCAGGTAGCTGTGTCCACTCCAAGTTAGTGCCCCCCTCCCCCTGCGACCACCTATGCCCGGGAAGCCCTGCAGCACTTGACCGAGAGAGCACAGCACGCGAGCACATCAGTGCCTGTGGGTGCACTGCCGAGCGTGTGTTGCACCAGCACCTCTGCAGTGCTTGATGAAGTCCGGTGTGCTTGAGCACCCTTTCTGTGGAGTGGTTTGTACAAGGGCAAAATCAAGGGACACAAAGCCTTGTTCTCAAGAACATTTAGTCCATTTTTAGCTCAATGCCGTAAGTAGCTTTGAGTAGCTGAATCAGCTCATATTGACCAAAATTAACCCTGCATGCCAGCTGCAGCTATTTTTTGCTGCACTTAAGTCCAGAGGGGTATGCTGCCCCGGCCTGTGTGCGTGAGGAGTCAAGTGGTGCTCACTGCACTCTATGCCTAGGCATACAACCCCAGTGAAATGAATGTTGCTTTCAGAATTACCAGCACCTTTGATTTACCATCTCATGGTTTGGATTGAGCCTGTTCAACCTTTCCAATAACTCCAATCAGCACTGTAGCATTTAGTGTTGAAGGTGCATCAGTGCTATGGCCTGGACCAGGAAGTGAACAGAGCCTTTTATTATTTTAGCTGCTACTTTTTAAGATTTTATAGCGCATCTTGTTGTGAATTGTCTATTCAGCCTGCTTGAAGCAAATATGTAGTCAAGGCAGTTGGAGGATGTCCAGCAACCATGTTGTAAGGCTCCTCTCTGCAAGAGCTCTTAATTGGCTCCTTATGCCATGTTGTGTTGTGGCATATCTCTGAAATGAATCATTTCTGATAATCATTTCAAGCATGTCTTAGTGCCCATGTTGACTGGTGGCACAACTGTGCTTGAAACGTGATAGAATTAGTTTAGTTTTACTTCCTAAGCTTATTGCTATTCTAATGCTTTTAAGGTTGCATTTATGGAAAGTCATTTTGTTTGCTGTATATATATGTATATATCATATACAAATAATGCCATTTGTATTTGTGTATACAAACACAGTCTGCTTTTGATATAGACCTTTATTTGAAGGTGTCTGCCAGACAGATGTATAGGATGACAAATTTATTTCAAGATTTTATGCACTTGTACTTTGTGTTTGCCTGTTAAAAGACACAAATAAAAACATCCTATCCTTGTGCAATGCCTGTCTGGTTGTGTAGGCAGCTTGTAATCAATATGCAGTTATTACTGTCAAGTGACAGGTTGTCCCTGTTAGTATGCTGCAGTCAACTGGCATCTGTCAATCAAACTGTATAATGTTGAGGCGGTGCGGAGAGTTTGTGGAATTTTTTCACCTAGTCAATCTTTTTCAGCCAGCCTGATAATGTAAAATCCTTTAGAGTATGTTCATTAGATAAAGTGTGTTAGTCTGTGGCACTTTTTTTCCCCTCCCCATAGCATCATGTTCTGCCTTAAGGCCCATGATAAATAAGAATTTATAAAGAAGCCTTGAGCATGAGCGTTTGCTGCTCATTGGTGATTACAAAGTTATTTTACTTTAACAATTGCCACGATTTCTGAAACATAAGCGACTAAGATATCAGCGTACTTTGAAAATGTGCAGCAGCACTACAGCATTCTGCCTGGGCCTTCCTCTTTTGTCGCCTACAAAGGGTTCCTGTGATTGGCGCTTTATTAAAGTGGTAATAGAACAAAATTTTCATGGAACCTGTTTTTCATCACTTTTTTTTTCCCAATAGAAAGCTTACCAATCATACAGCGATAATACAGATAGTGCTGGGGTACATATTTTTTTATCTGTATTTTTCTATTTACTGTGTAGATGAAGTCTTGTGCTAAGAACTGCGTATAATCACTGTGCACTCACTTCACAGACTCTGTAAGAAAGCAGGCAAGGGCATACCTAGCTGTAAGAACGTAATATTTCATCATGCCAATGTTGCTATAGTCCAGTTTCATGAAGAAAGCTTCACTTTGAGTAAGAAACCGTGAGTGTGCCACTGAGGACACCACGGCTCGTGAGCGGTTTGCCATTCCACTTGTTATCATTAAGGCAGTGCTGCTTTTCAGTGCAAGGTCTCTTACCTTGTAGGGAATATTAACAACCCAACATCTGACTATGAATTTTAATCTGGCAACATTCATACTGCTTTTCTCCAAAGCTTTTCTGCAAATTAGTGTGACTTCTTTTTTTTAACTTTTTTTTCTGACTCAATTATGCTCTTTCTAGTATTTCAAAGAACATGCTGCAATGCATTCTGGGGGGCCATTTGCCCCTTCAACATTTTTTAGTGCTAGGTATTTGAGCTCTCTGTTCACTACACTATGTGTAGGATTTTCTCCATCCATTATATTGTTTTCTCCCAAAGAACACAGCACTTGTTTTAAACTTGTGTGGTATTCTGTGATATAAGTACTCAAAATACTTGTGAATCATTTGGGCTCTTAGTTGCCATCGTCACGACGACCTGTCAAATTCATTATTGGAAGTCTTCGTTGGTTCATAAGCTCTAGTATTTAGTCATGAGAAAAGAATGGGCTGAATAAGGTCGGTAGTAATTGCTAGTTGTACTTTTCTTTTCTTCAGACACTTCTTCTCGGCCTCCGATCTATTTCACTTTTATCGCTTTTGTCGAATTTATTTGCCTTAGCCTGTTTGCGAGAAAAACAAATGCAGTTAATCTACCAATTCTTTGAGACAGAATGGGTTGTAATAACCAAAACAATAAATTTGCCTGGTTCTTTCAGTGCCCACGAGTAGCATAAAAAGTGCCAGCTTACATGAACATTGGAGTGTCACATTTACATCTGGTCATTATACAAAGTGTTAAAGTGTAGGCTGAAGGCACCATTTTAATAATTTTTTTTCCAGATTTAAAGTGAATGTCTTGTTTTAGCAGGATGTGAATCCCTGTGAACAAAGCATGCAATATTGAAATGCGAGCACCAATGCAGGTCTGCTTGTTCCTAGGTGTTCTCATGTTTTCATTTGCTCCTATGGTGCACTTGATCCTCTGTTGAATGCAAAATTTGTAAACAAATAAGTATGTGAGATCTCTTACTGTGCTACACAGCATGTGTGAAGTCACACAACTGTGTGACTTCACCTTTGGAGCTCACCAACATCGACGTGGCTGATGCAGTTCAGCAGCTGATCATGTGTGTTATGGTTGCAGTGAGCTTGATGGCTGTGTGGCTTTTAAACATATGCACTTCTACAGATTGTAGTGCTGCTGGCAATTGAATTTTCAGCCACCCCTATCAATGTCACGTATGGGTCAGCGACATCATATTGGTGATTGACCTGACTGGCTGTCCCACTTACCTCGCAAGTCATTTTTCCATTATAATTATTATGTTTGTGAGAGTCAGAACACTATGTTAATACACTCAAACCTCAGTATAACAAAGTAACACCGTACAAAAAAAAAGTTTATTGTATCCAAAAATTTATTTTAAGATTATTCTTGATGCTGTACTTATGGCAAAACTATTTTACTTTTACTTCGTTATAACCGATGTTTCATTATATCGAGGTTTTAGTGTGTATCCACTGTCGTTTCACGTCTGTTCAGTGGCCACTGACCTTTTTTTTTCTTGTTTATGTGGATGTGCCTGCCTCATGATGATGATACTTTTTTTTTGTGAGGAACATCAAAAAATTTCTACTGACTGGATGTTGCAGCTTTGCTGTAAAAAAAAAAAATGTTGGGACTGTAGGTTCAGTGCCATGACAATCAGGACTAACTGTGCATTGTGGGAAGTACACAAAATAAATCTTATTGTTGCAATAAACATTTGGCAGTTGGTTTAGGCGGGGTTCATTCTAGTAGCATACTATATTTGTTTAAGAAAAAAATGTACCTGCTAATTATGGGTGCTAAGATGTGCAGCCTAGAGGAAACGAGGAAGGTGGTCAAGTGTACCTTATTTGACAATATTCACAAAATGCATTTTTTTGTGTGAAATTTGAAAAGTAGAACGAAATTCTAGTGCAGAAACAGTGCTATTGGCCAAGGCGACCAGCTGTTTTTCAAACTGCCTGTGCAAGAGCTTGTCTGTATTTAGTGAAAAAAAAAAAGTTTGAAGAGGCACAGAATTGTACAGAAAGGGCATGTAGTTTTTGCTGCTTTTAGTTGGCAGTGCAAACTTCATCTTATAACAGTTGAAAGACCAGGACTTGTTGAGGGAAGGGTGCTTGATTATAGTCGATGAGTTTTAAAAATATCAAGTGATGCGTGTGCAGTGAGACATTGTCGTGCAGTGGTGAACTTGTCAGCACGTGTTGAGAACTTCGATTCTGAAGGATGTAAGTCAGCATGTGCGTGATAAAGTGTTTGCATAAAGCTTTGTAGCCTGCTTATGTTGAATATATGCATTGTGCCTGAAGTGGGCATGGACGGGTGGGTTGGTCTTGTGCTGTCATGCTACAGTGTGCTGGTACACTCTGCTCTTGTTAAGGGAATAGATTTTTTTTCAGGCTATTTAAAACTCTGTGTAGAAAATGCTTTGAATTGTATTTAGGCTACAGCAAGAATACTTCTTTTCGAACATTTTCAAGATATTAAAATGCATTGAAAACTGGTACTTGAAAAAGCGTAACCTGAGAAGAGTATTATGGTATTGTAGTGGCATAGGATTGATGAACATTCAGAGTACTTATCATAAATCAACACACCTTGTAAGTCTACAGAAAGATGTCTTTGTCCTGGCCTGCTCCAAAAATGCAAGCGCTGTTTCAATGTCGCCAGTACAGCTATGAACTAGCTAGAGTGATCTAGAATGCTGTGGGAATAGTCGGAGTGCTGCGTTCTGCATTGGGATTTTACGGCAATCTGTCGCTCCCCACACTTGGTGAATCAGTATTTGGAGTTCCTGAATATGGCTCCAAGTATAAGAGACATAATTTTAACAGTAGCGTAGTGATCACGACTTAAATTGAAAGTAATAAGCCCCCATCGTGGTGGTCTAGTTAGCAAGGTACTCGGCTGCTGACCCGCAGGTCGCGGGATCGAATCCCGGCTGCAGCGGCTACAGCATTTTCGATGGAAACAAAAATCCTGTAGGCCCGTGTGCTCAGATTTGGGTGCACGTTGAATAACCTAAGGTGGTCGAAATTTTCGGAGCCCTCCACTATGGTGTCTCTCATATTTATATGGCGGTTCTGGGACGTTGAATCCTACATGTCAAATTGAAAGTAATAAAGTTCCGGAAAAAGCACCCTGTACCTTATATCCCTTACATCTCCATTACTTTAGAAGTATTAACTGGTCAACTGTTAATAAAACATTTGGAATATTAGTAGAAGTGAAAAGCAGAAATGAGATTGATAGGACAGCATCACTACAGGTGCAAGTAACTGCAATAAACAGAATCTGGAATTATATAAAGAAAAAAAACTTGCACGGTCAGCAAAAGCTACGCATAAGAGAAACGAGATAGTATAAAGGGGCAGCTAGCAGTAAAGACAACTTTATTTTGGGTCACGAGCAGGAATGAGCTTTGTTGTGCACAGACTAAATTTGGACACTAAAAAAAAAAAAAATCTCGTGCACACACACACACACACTCCTTTTTTTGCAAGTCTGAATGCTTGGAAAGTGCTCCATCAAAAAAGTATATTTAGAGGTCGCATAAATTATAATTGCAAATACAGATTAAAACATTTTGTGGTAAAACTAAGCTTCTTCTCAATGTACTCGATCCTCCTTTATGTAAAAGAACACGGAAGTGCATGGCCGGCGCTGTGTGGCAGCTGCCTACAGCACCATAAACCAACAGCGAAAGAAAACTCCTTCGCTGTAGGCGGCATCTATTGGCGATCAAGATAGCCAGGCACGGCCGGTAGACAAGGGCAGCTGGATTACGCTCTCGCTACGATAGCGCAACCGGCGATGCCTGCAACGCGTCGTCTGTTGCGAACAAATCGACCGTGGTGCACGGATGACACCTGGCACGAATAGCCAGTCACGGCCGGCCACGGCGAGTCTGGAGGTGCGCGCTTGCGCGAGCGTGTGCTTCGAGATCGGTCGTGACTGGTTTTGTTTTCACTGAAAGCAGACATGTTTTCTATCGCTGTTGGTTGTTGGCGCTGTAGGCGGCCGCCGCAGAGCGCCGGCCATGCGCTCCATTGTTTCCTTTCATAATGAAGGACAGAGTACATCTTTTGACTTTAATCACTCTTCCCACAAAAGTCTTCAATGTCACTTCATTTTTTCAATGTCATTGCATACAGTCATTCGACAACAATATTACCTTGTGTGTATGATTATATCAAGTACACTCGTATGCATGGAACTCATATACTACTACTTAAACCTGAATAAGAAACTTTTGCTTGCCTCCACCAGCCACTCAAACAAAAATTATCTCTAGTACATACTGTTCATACATTCTAGAGTGCTTCCACAGTCCACCATTAAGGGCGAGCACCACGTGTTGGTCTCAAGCCCATGTGTCAAGTCGTCCTTGCTGGAAGAAAGGTGATAAGACAGAAGAAGGAGACTTTCTTTTGTAGTTGCATGTCTTGTGTGTTTCAGTAAGCATGTACCAATTTGCCCAAGAACAAATTATTAGTACTTACGTCGTTTCTTAGTCCCGCTTAGTTCATTCATGGTGTACTTACCAACAAGAGTTTGTACACTTACCAATTAGCCACACATGCTATCAGTTTAAATATTTCTATGATCAAGTCTCGAATTTGTTGACCATACAGTTGATTTGTACTTGGCAGAGGCCTCAATAATATGATGTTCAGGCTTAGCCTGCCCCTCGATCCCAGCGTAGAAGAAGCCCACTGCGCACTACGTTTTTCAGGACTCTTGGTTATACCATCCATCAGTGGCTGCCTAACAACACGGGCAGGCACATTCACTTCTCCATGTGTCCTTCCCACACATGCTACTAAAATGCAAGTGCGATGAGCACAAACTTAATTTAGTTAAGGCTACAGTATGAATACGGTGCGAAATTTGCACACAATAAAATAAACATCTAATTTTGGAAGAACACCAAGGGAACAAATGTGTTTTGTTAAATTGAGGTCAGTGAGACATCTTGCTACAGGACTCTAAATGCTACACAATACTGGGCAACATTCCAATACATAATAATGTCCGAGGCTTTACGTTCCAAAACTACAGTACGATTATGAGGTATGCCATAGTAGAGGGCTCCGGAAATTTAGACCATGTGGTGTTCTTCAACTTGCACTGACATTGCACAACACACCTGCCTCTACCATTTTTCACCACCGAAGTGCAACCGCCACGACAGGGATTGAACCCATGACCTTGTGGTCAGCAGCTGAGTAGCCGAACCACTGACTCACCATGGCATACTGCACCATTCCACCTTATCGTAAAAAAACTTTGTTTCAGAAATGCTAGCCAATCACACCATGCACTGCTCGCACTCTGGATGAGTGCAGACCGAACTGAAATTCTCAGCTAGCAAGGATTGTCGCATGGAAAAAGGCTTCATAATTTTAAATCTGAAAAATTACCATGCACTTTTCCCCACTTTTTATGCAAACCGTTCACAAGAAAACAGCCGTGCTGCGCAACGCTTGCTATATGAACACTCCACAAATTTTTGCTGTTGTCCTCATGTCCCAGATGTTTGTGTGTGCTTGTACACCTACTGTATATATATATATATATATTGAAGTAAGGCGAGCATCCTACACATAATAGTAGGAACAAGATGGAAAGACAAGGGGCAGTTGTTGAAGAGAATAAGGAAGTTCGATAGAACAAGATAAACTGTGTTCAGTGTCGGTGATTACGTGAAGTTTTATTACATGTTTTGGCGCAGCCGGCTTTGAGGATCCATGATGTAAGTTACCTTCTTCGTTCAGTTAGCCACAGCCAGCCTGGCCTTCACAAAGTGCACACTTCCTGAAGACCAGCCTGTTTATCTTCCCGTCGACGTGATAACAGGTGAGCTGGTCTGTACAGTTCTCAACATGGGGTCTATGTCTCTGGACGAACTCTTGGAAAAAAAGTCCGTGAAGATCTGCAAGTCTCCCTTTTCAACCACCTTGTAACATTGAAACTGAAGAAGCCAGCTGCATCAAAGCCAACCTCCCAAACAAACCTATTTGTTACTCTTCAGGCAACTCAAGCTCAGCAAAAACAAGTTTGTCAACAAAATGGAATGATTCAGACCTTCTCATTGGCTCTGAGCCTGAAAGAAAGCCATACTATCAAGGTGAAACCAGAACTCTTTGATCTTTGAGGAAATTTAGAGGCATGGATTACTTTCTTTGAATACGCCTGTAGACAAAACGGCTGCGATAGAGATGAACGGATGAAACATACACTCCCGTTTTTAACTGGCAGTGCACAAAAATGATACAAACTGCGTCTTATGGAACAAGAATATGATCCATGGAGAACATTGATGGCTTTATTTCATCATTTCATGGGAGCTTGCTTGAGCAATAGAACCAAGCCATTCCGTCAATATTTTTGTCGATATCCCGTCAACGTGCACCAATTTTCCCACATGAGTAATGTTGTGGTTCAACATAGTAATGTTGTGGTTCGAAAGTCAGATCAGAGTCCGTCAATATTTTACTGGTCATGAAGCTTCAGCGAAAGTTTGATATAGGGACAGGAGCAACCGCTAGGGGCGCCCTCGCCCACGGCTGAGGATCGGAGCGGCTGCGATTGTATAGCATCCGCCAGAGCTGTGAAACGCCATCAAATGTAGCCGTGAAGGTTGAATAAGTCTTTAGAGTGATGTTACCTTAGGAAATTCGGGGAGGCCCTGATACAGTGAAATTTAGGGTAGAATGAGGCCTTGAAGCTAGAAATTTGACGGCATGCTGATTCCCCTGTGAGATATGCTATGGCTATAAAAGCATGCTTCTTTAATTTTTCCTGAAGCACCTAGTGAGAACTTGTCGACAACCCAGAGTTCCTCAATGACTCTGGGGGTTCCTAACGCATCGCCCAAGTGTAGTGGTTCCAACATTTAACAGCACATATACAACCTTTCAGGCTACATATGCATTCGGTGTTTCTAT
Organism: Rhipicephalus annulatus; assembly: GCA_013436015.1. Lineage (NCBI taxonomy): Eukaryota > Metazoa > Arthropoda > Arachnida > Ixodida > Ixodidae > Rhipicephalus > Rhipicephalus annulatus. The sequence goes on from WOVY01009881.1 coordinate 708,724, forward strand.
GTGAAGATATATATCTTAAAATTTGCCTTGTATTTATTAAAAAGAGCCACTTTGAATGAATCAGTGGTTTTAATTGAAGCGATGAGGATCAAGCAATACTTCATGTGACTTTTACCCCATTTTCCTATCCTGTTTTGAGTTGATTTATCACTATGGTGCCTTAGTGCGTTCTAAGTTAGGCTGGCAATGTAATTTCCCAATCGTTTACTCTGCTGTGTAGTTTACTCGTGCTGTGTTTTCCCTGTTGTTCTTTATTGTTTTCACTGTTAAGTCGAAAGCCTTACACACTTCCGCAAACGTAAAAATTGGCCGACTGCGTCCCGCGTTGGCAGTGTCAACATGTAACTCAAAAAGTTTTCTCCTGCTCAAGACACATTCATATTGAAAATTAACTTCTCGCGCTTTTATAGCTTGCACACATTTTGCATATCATTTTGGTGCAACCTCTCTTGCGCTGTCATCCTAGCAAGCTTCTATTGGTAGCGCTGAAGTCTCTGTTGCATGCAACAGATGTGTGCTTTGATTTTTTCAAGCTGTGAGGAGCTGCATGTAGCTCCAACCTGTTAGGCATATCACCTCTACACATTTGGTCACCTCAGTGCCTTTTTAAACGAAAATGATGAGCATTTCACTAATCGGGCTTCTGTATTACCTACTGGCATGAAACGAGGAAGAGGCGGCCGGTATGCTCACCTTTATTAAATGCGTCATTATCTATTGCAGCTATGTCAAGAGGGCTCATGCACAGTTCATTGCAGCCTCAACAGTATCCAGCTCGTTGATGGTTCCCATCAACACTTTTAGGCGGGTGAGTTCTGCATCTTGTTGCACTATAACAATATGCCATGAGGCCGTGAAAAATCCTCAGCACAGCATCGGCAGAAGTTTCGGAACGTCACACGGTGACTTCACACCACCTCTGATTAACCACTGGTTCAGGCGAATGATGTCACTCTCATTGAAGTGCTTTTCGCACTCATGCACATTCGGGGAATCATATGTGAAACCCCCAGTGTCTTGTCGTGGCATTGCGCGCTTCCACTTTTCCCCCGTTCACCATCTCTAAGCCGCAAGAACTTGGAGACTTTTTCATCCTTTCTTTTATAATCGGGTTGACAACCAGGTACACAGCAGGTACACGGCATCCTTGTCGATCTTCAGGCACAGAACACTAGGCAAAATAGTAATCACATGGTGAAAACTGCGCGATGACACGCCACGATAATATGCAGTGAACCCAAAATGGCACCGGTAGCCAGCTTTCCTCCAGTCTGCCCGATGTCCCGCACGAGGATGCAGCGCCGCCTCCGCTCGCGCACAAAGCTCTCCCACAGAGTTACGGCGAAGCTTCATGACCAGTAAAATTATTGAAGGACTCTGCTATTACATTGAGAAGTGTCGATTGCTGCTACTTCCAAAGCCAGATCTTCCACCGACTTTTGCTGTAGCACTAGTCATACACAGCTTACCTTAGGAATTGTAACAACGGTTCAAGCTAGAATGCCAGAAACTCTGGAGACATTGCTGCAGTCACTCCAAGATATGGCCCGTCATTAGATGGAGACGAAGGCAAAGTCTCATCAAGATGTTCAAAGGACAGGAGCATCAGGAGTTTCGTGAGCAGCTACCAAAGTCTTCCCAAGTGACGGGTCACTACGAGTCGTTGCACACCACCAAGATAGAGTCCATGATTGAGGAGTGCTCATTGCACAAATTTGAGAAAAAAAAAAAAAATAAATGGAGAATTCTCAGTCTGACCCTAAGGCGCAAAACGAGGCTGTTTGTCTGTTTTTGTCAGGCCTGTCTGAAAGTGATGTACCAGTCTAAAACTGCGGAAGTTGTAGCCTAGTTTTAGACACTTTGGTGTAGACTTTTTCTTTGCTTGTCCGGATATGAGGCTGTTGAGGCTGAATTGAAATGATGCAGTGTGTTAATAAAGAAGATGACAAAGCGGAGCCAAAACGCAAAGCAGACCACCTGTGGATATCGAACAAAAACAGTGAAATTTCACAACGGTACCCCAAACTAGTTTGCTTGGGAGGGTATCCACCAACAACTACAAAGTTCAAGGTTCTGTTCCTGCTTTACAACCAAATAGTCAAGATAAAGCTTTATAAGTTGACATGAGAGAAGAAAGCATGGCACAAGAAATGTTAGATGCCAAAGTAGCCCTTCAGTGTCTCCATTTGCCCAGCCGCGGTGGTATAGTGGCTAAAGGCTCATTCACACCGAAGGTGGCGCGGCAAAGCGAGATTTCTGAGGCAGCAGGCGGCGAGGCGAGTGTGTGAACCTGTTGGGACCGCATGCCTCCTTCGTCTGGTCGCGCGGCAGAAGAAGCGGGCATCTCGCGATTTTGCGCACGTGTCGCTATGACGTGTCAGTGCTTCTCCCAAACGTACACCTACGCCTCCGCTGCGTGGCATTCTGATTGGCTGCGGCAAAGTGGCGAGCCTCGGCAGGCGACAAAAAATTGCTGAGAGCAATCAGCCTTTGCCGCCTAGTTTTTCTCCCGCTTTCGCCGCCTGAAGAGAAGGTTGTTCCCGCTTACCGCGTTGCCCGCTCACCATTTTGGCCGCCCCGCTTTCGGTGTGAACAAGCCTTAAGGTACTCGGCTGCTGGCCCGCAGGTCATGGGATCGAATGCTGGCTGCGGCGGCTGCATTTTTGATGGAGGCAAAAATGCTGTAGGCCCGTGTGCTCAGATATAGGTGCACATTAAAAAACCCCAGGTGGTCGAAATTTCCGGAGCCCTCCACTGTAGCGTCTCTTATAATCTTGTAGTAGTTTTGGAACATTAGACCCCACATATCAGTCAATCAATCAGTGTCTCCATTTACCTCACCTGTCATCATCGCTCCAAAGGAAGATGGTAGCTGGTGCCTGCGCACAGATAACAGAGCAATAAATAGCCAGACACTGCTCATTCCTTTTCCAATGCTGAGAATCAACATCACATCATCATCGATTAAACTGGAGGCTACACCTGCTTTTCTCACAGTTAACACGTGCGTCATACTATAAAGTCACGAAATGCTGGTCATGACTGCCATCACGTTTTTCTGCCCGTGGTCTCCGCGATTACCGGAGCTATCTCGGAGACTTCGGTTCTGCTTTTCGTCGTACACTGAGAAAGTGAAAACGCTTGTATTCTCTCTTGCAGTGTATACGAACAGAAGACAGCCGCCAACAGATCATTTGAGGATGCGTAATAAAACAGTTAAATGTCCAGGAAGCGAGAGATAGTAGATAGAGAATGCAACTGCAAAGGCGAAAATCGCCAAGGGCATTCATGCGTGATAAAGTGAGCTTCGTACCACTCATCGTAAGATACATTGCTCGTGTATGTCCTTCATCGCTCTGACATTATGTGTATGTCAATTTAACACACATTTATAGACATTACAGAACGCACGTCAGAGTGCTTGCCTCAAAGTCGATGTCATGCGGTGCTCACTGTTGCAGCACGCCAAAATAACTGAAACAATTTTTTGCATTGTACCTGCACTTTTATGAGCTTCCTACTTTTCTGAAGCAATGGTGGATTGACAAAAGAAGCTTTTCAGGTCCTTAATTTTCAGGAAACTGTGTCTCAACACCAGCGAAAGAAGGGGGGCTATGTACACTCGCTTGCGGATGGCTCAGTTATGGCAAGGGTGGTGGTGAGAGCGCTGGTGGTGGCATTTTTCACAGCGCCGCCTGGGCAGAGTCTGATGTTTATTTATATGTGCTGTTTTCCAATAATTGATGCTTTCTCAGTTGTGGGCTTCTCAGTAATCGGCCGTGTTAAATATCTTTTGTCAAGGTCACTTGTCATTTCATATTGCCACATTTTCTCGTAGCAATTCACCGTTTCACACACAACTGCCATTGTTGCCTGTAGGAAGGTAAAAGCTATAAGAGGGAATATTGCACAATGCAACAGAAAGACTCGTACTGAAATAATGGCAGTGGAAGCTAACGGGACACAAAAAGAGGAGACGAACAAGCGCAGTTTGTTGCACTTGTTTGTCTCCTCTTTTCGCATTCCGTTAGTTTGCACTGCAAATATTTCAGTATGAATCAATACCAACTAGCTCGCTTTTCAACCCTTCTGTAGAAAGAAAGAGAAAATACTAGGTCAGGCATGCTCTCCCAATTTTTTGAAGGACTTCAACAAGGATGCTAGAGATACACACCATCTTATCGCACACACGGAGGACACTGGGCAACACGCTTTGTTAGGGTAAGGTGCCCATTGGCGCGTAGGACAAGACATTTGATCTACAGTCTAAAAATTGCAGGAATAAGCAGCCTTTGAACACAAGAACACATGAAAACTTGAGGGTTTCATTTTTTTTTATCTATACATACTGCAGCCCTATTCAGGGCTGTAGCAGGAATGGGACATTATATAATTCTATGCAGTAGAAAAAAAATTCAAACAAAGAATACAAATGGTAATGCGAGAACACATGCAACAATGTAAAAGTGAAAATTAAGGTGATTACACGTTAGTAAAATGTTCATTGACAGCTACTATGAAGTCTTTTAGTGATGAGCGAATATTGCCAAAAGGCTGCGGCGATGGCGTAGTGGTTAGAGCATCCGCCTCGCATGCAAGAGGTCCGTGGTTCAAATCCCGGTGCCGCGCAGTTCCCAACCGGATAAAAAAAAAAAAAAATCCGCGTGTTGATGGAACTGCATTAAAAGGCCTGGGGTGCGGCCTCACCGGCAAACACCGCCAAGAACGCACTCGCTCACCAGAGAAGGATTGGCCACCCTGGTGCAGTATCTGGCCACTACCTCCCACATGCTTACGTCAAATAACTCACGGCCCTCAGTCCCCAGCAGCTGCGAAGCAACTGACCACGGCAGCGGTCAGATCTGCAACGCAGCAGAGGGTGCTAAGAATCTCTAGATCTTGGAACCATTGGAACCTGAACTTGGCAACCTTTTAACGCTAGACCCTTATCTAGTGAGGGAAGTCTAGCTGTACTATTCGAGGAGCTAGAGGGTGTTAAATGGGATATAATAGGGCTCGGTGAGGTTAGGAGGACAGATGAGGCCTATACGGTGCTACAGAATGGGCACATCCTTTGCTATCGGGGCTTGGCAGACAGAAGAGAACTGGGAGTGGGGTTCCTAATTCACAAAAACATAGCTGGCAACATAGAGGAATATTATAACATCAATGAAAGGATGGTAGGTATCGTAATTAAACTGAATAAAAGATACAAGATGAAGGTAGTACAGGCTTACGCGCCTACATCCAGCCATGGTGACGCTTCAGTTGAAAGCTTCTATGAAGACGTGGAATCGGCAATGAGTAAGGTAAAAACACAGTATACTATAGTGATGGGCGACTTTAATGCAAAGGTAGGGAAGAAGCAGGCTGGAGACCAGGCAGTAGGAGATTATGGCATCGGTACTAGAAACGCCAGAGGAGAGCTACTAGTAGAATTCGCAGAACGCAATAATTTACGGATTTTGAATACCTTCTACCGAAAACGAGAAAACCGCAAGTGGACATGGAGGAGCCCTAATGGCGAAAATAAGAACGAAATAGACTTTATAATGAGCGCACACCCTGGAATCGTGCAGGATGTCGAAGTGATTGGCAAGGTACGATGCAGTGACCATAGAATGGTACGGTCTCGAATTCGCCTAGACTTGAAGAAGGAACGACAGAAACTGATACGCAAGAAGCCAATCAATCAGCTAGCACTGAGAGGGAAAGTACAGGAATTCAGAGTGTCGCTGCAGAACAGGTACTCGGCTCTTTGTGAGGAAACCAACCTTAGCGTAGATACAATGAATGATAATCTGACGAGTATCATTACGGAGTGTGCAGTGGAAGTTGGAGGCAGGGTAGTTAGACAGGACACTGGCAAGCTTTCCCAGGAAACGAAGAACCTAATTAAGAAGCGTCAAATCATGAAAGTGTCAAGTACAACAGACAAAATAGAACTGGCAGAGCTTTCGAAGTTGATTAATAGACGTAAGGTATGCGATGTAAGAAGGTATAACATGGAGAGAATTGAACACGCTCTGAAAAACGGAGGAAGTGTCAAAGCATTGAAGAGGAAACTTGGGATAGGCAAAAGTCGGATGTATGCACTAAGGGACAAAGAAGGCAAAATAACTACCAATAATGGATAGGATAGTTAAAATAGCGGAGGAGTTTCACAGAGATCTGTACAGTAGCCGAGACAACCACGACCTTAATACTATAAGAACTAGCAGTAACCCAGATTACACCCCACCAGTAATGATAGAAGAAGTCAGAAAAGCTTTGGAGAGCATGCAAAGGGGCAAAGCTGCTGGTGAGGATCAGGTAACATCAGATCTGCTGAAAGATGGAGGACAGATTGTGTTAAAAAAACTAGCCACCCTGTTTACGAGGTGTCTCCTGACGGGAAGAGCACCAGAGTCTTGGAAGAACGCTAACATCATCTTAATACATAAGAAAGGAGACGACAAGGACTTGAAGAATTACAGGCCGATCAGCTTGCTCTCTGTAGTATACAAGCTATTTACAAAGGTAATTGCTAACAGAGTGAAGAAAACATTAGAATTCAATCAACCAAAGGAACAAGCAGGATTTCGAACAGGCTACTCAACAATTGACCACATTCATACTATCAATCAGGTAATAGAGAAATGCTCGGAGTATAACCAACCACTATACATAGCCTTCATAGATTACGAGAAGGCGTTTGATTCAGTAGAAATATCAGCCGTCATGCAAACACTGCGAAATCAGGGCGTAGATGAAGTATATATAGACATTCTGGAAGAAATCTACTGGTGATCAACTGCTACCATAGTGCTTCATAAAGAAAGCAACAGAATACCGATCAAGAAGGGTGTAGGGCAGGGGCACACAATTTCCCCAATGCTATTTACCGCGTGCTTACAGGAGGTTTTCAGAAGCCTAGAATGGGAACAGTTAGGGATAAGAGTTAATGGAGAATACCTTAGTAACCTGCGCTTCGCCGATGACATTGCATTGCTGAGTAACTCGGGGGACGAATTGCAACTCATGATTACGGAGTTGAACAGGGAGAGCAGAAAGGTTGGTCTTATAATTAATCTGCAGAAAACGAAAGTAATGTACAACAACCTCGGAAAGGAGCAGCGCTTCGAGGTAGGTAATAGTGCACTTGAAGTTGTAAAAGACTATGTCTACTTAGGGCAGGTAATAACCGCAGAGCTGAACCACGAAATTGAAGTAACTAGAAGAGAAGTAACTAGAAGAATAAGAATGGGGTGGAGCACATTCGGTGAGCACTCTCAAATTATGACAGGTAGATTGCCACTATCCCCCAAGAGGAAGGTATATAACAGCTGTATCTTGCCGGTACTTAGCTACGGAGCAGAAACCTGGAGACTTACAAAGAGGGTTCAGCTTAAATTGAGGACGACGCAGCGAGCAATGGAAAGAAAAATGGTAGGTGTAACCTTAAGAGACAAGAAAAGAGCAGAGTGGATTAGGGAACAAACGGGGGTTAAGGATATCATAGCTGAAATCAAGAAGAAGAAATGGACATGGGCAGGGCATGTAGCGCGTAGACAGGATAACCGCTGGTCATTAAGGGTAACTGACTGGATTCCCAGAGAAGGGAAGCGGGTTAGGGGGAGACAGAAGGTTAGGTGGGCAGATGAGATTAAGAAGTTTGCGGGTATAAATTGGCAGCAGCAAGCACAGGACCGGGTTAACTGGCAGAACATGGGAGAGGCCTTTGTCCTGCAGTGAACGTAGTCAGGCTGATGATGATGATGATGAATATTGCCAGGCAGGGCGTTCCACAGTTCTAGTACACAAGAAAGGTGCTATGATGTTCAAAGCCTGGCAACTACGAGTACAACTTTCATCAGTAAATGTGATGAGGTTATCATCAGAAAGGCCGGAGAAGGAGTTAATGATTCTGTATAAAAATGTTGAAGCTTCATTTTGGTATCACAAGAGTTGTAATGGAATTAATGATTGAAAGACTGAGGTCGAGGAGAATTTGGAGCTATACATAGCTATGAAAAGTAAAACGGATAGATTTTCGCTGAATGTTACCTAGAAAGCTTATTTTGCGATGTTTGTAAGGGAACTAGACAGCGGATGCGTATTCAAGAATGCGGTGAATGAGTGCTTTATATAAAAGCAGTTCAGTACCATTTGCTCAAGGAGCAAATGGTACTGAACTTGGTACTGAACTGAAGTTAAGTCATTTGCTCTACAAATGACTTAATTTTTTAGCACATTACTACATAAATAATCAATACGGCGGGTCTATGAGAAATGTTCTGTTTGAATTACTCCTAAATATTTGAAGAGAATAGTCATAAGGGGTTGCACCAATTGATAAAAGATGTCGCAACTGTTTAAATGCGGTTAACGTTCATTTACCTCATGTCACGCCAGTTGCTAAAAGACACGAGTGATTGTGCAGGAAGCAAATGGTACTGAACTTGGTACTGAACTGGTACTGAACTGAAATTAAGTCATTTGCTCTACAAATGACTTAATTTTTTAGCGCATTACTGCATAAATAATCAATACGGCGAGTCTATGAGAAATGTTCTGTTTGAATTACTCCTAAATATTTGTAGAGAATAGTCATAAGGGGTTGCGCCAATTGATAAAAGATGTCCCAACTGTTTACATGCGGTTAACGTTCATTTACCTCATGTCACGCCAGTTGCTAAAAGACATGAGTGATTGTGCAGGATGGTAATGATCGTCAATGGAATTGACAGAGGATGCAATCATCTGCTTAGAGCTTTATTTTAGATATGTTCTTCACTTAATAAAGCTGTGCGTCTGACGTCATGCATTAGGTGAGGTCCCCTTTTTTTAGTTTTAAACGAGCTAACATAATCTGCAGTCGAGGAAGAATTGTGGAGGGGCACTGGTAAAGTACAGTACCAGCAGCTCTGCCAGTGTCCCCCAACAGCTTTATAGCTTTTTTCCACACAACCCAATTATAAAAATGTAATCTTTATGGCACATGAATATTGTTTTAAAAGGCTTTAGCAATTGGCTATAACTGGCTCTAATTTTATTAAACAGTTAAACCTGCCTATAACAAACTTGTATACAACAAATTCTCCGATATTACGATTTTTTTCTTATTCCCCGCCGTTACTCCATAGATGCAGATGTATTTGTGACATCTATTAATTGGCAGCAAGAGACAACCCTTATATAAGGGATTTTCGCCATCAACAACCTAGGAATTTTGCCCTGAATTTTGTCATTTTAGCTCGACCATCGTCCCATGCGGTTGCCTCACTGACGACGAAGCGCAAAACGGCGGCGGCGCTTGAAGCCTCGGTGATTGTGAGACGAGAAGGAGCGCTCATTCGTGTGTGCGGGTGTGCGCAAGGCGGGCTGGCGCCGCTCGAGCCGGTGTGTCAGGCGTTGCCACCATTCTTCCCGCCGCAGGCGCATGCGCGGATGTTCCTTCCCCTCCTAACCAGAAACAAAGAAAATAAATCGACATTTGCATTGGCAGCGCCACTCTTCAATTGCAGCTCAGAAGTCTAAAGTCATGCATGGACGTAGCCAGGGGGAGAAAGAGTGTGGGGGTTAAAACTTCCAAAATTTTTTAATTGTGCTTTACATACATGCATTCACACATAAAAATGCATGCACAAACATACAAAGTATGGTTGAACCCCCCCCCCCCCTCTCCTCCTGAAATAATTTCTGGCTACTACGCATCTCATTATTATTGAGGCCCTGAAACAGTTTTTCAAGTAGTCATGGAATGGATTCCCTAAAGGAGCTTATTGCCTCACGGATTCACCACCGAAAAAAATCTTCAGAATCCATACAGTATCAACGGAGTTGCAAATCTGCTCGTTCCAACAAAAGCACTGGAAGCTAAGCCTGGAGGGATGGCACGGGGGAAGAAAATATGTCAGGCACACCTGGTAACCTTGAGCGCTTTCTCTTTTTTCTCTCTCTCTCTTCGAATATGCGGCTTTTCAGTTGCAATTGCACGCGAAGACAAGTCGCAGCTTCCTGTGGCTGCCGCAGTAAAGACAGAGCGCGCCTTGCTTAATTCAGCCAGCGAATGGCTGATACAATGGCTGTGACAAGTGACTTTTTTAGCTTGTAGCCCGATTTGCCGTGAGAACATAAAGCAATTTTTTTGCCGAGTTTCAGAATTTATTGTGCATTCCAGGCCGCGTGCTGCACTATAATACACTATAATATTTGGCTTGCGTACGTGTTGTCCGGAGCTTTGAGTATCAATAGGCAGCGTTTTCTGACCATGCTCAAAAAGTGTTGCAGGGCCCCTTTAATGTGACATCAAAAAAATATATACTAGAGTAGTGACGCTTCACGCTTGCGCCGCATATGAAAAACCACTGGAACGGAAAAAGTACCGCATTCCTTTTCTTTTCGTCGCCGCGCTCTCGGCGAACTTCGCCACATTTTAAACAGTCCAGCCCGCTCATGTCTCGGGCTCTCGCAGCTCTTTAAGTGAATTGATATATGGTAAAATTTCTATGACGAGATATATTTACATCGAATCCCGGCTGCGGCGGCTGCATTTCCGATGGAGGCGGAAATGTTGTAGGCCCGTGTGCTCAGATTTGGGTGCACGTTAAAGAACCCCAGGTGGTCGAAATTTCCGGAGCCCTCCACTAGGCGTCTCTCATAATCATATGGTGATTTTGGGACGTTAAACCCTACATATCAATCAATCATCGAGATGTAAAATTTACATGGCAAGCATAACGACAGGTGGCCACACGTGAATCCAGACATCATTTTATCTACTGCATGATATACGTGCGGCACTAATGGTGGCTTCACCGTCAGAGCCGGTTTGGCTGACTTATGGCAAACGTAGATTACAGGTGACTGTATGACAAACATGGATTACAGGTGGTAACATAAAATTTATGAGGTAATTTTCGTGTACACGATTTACATGCCGCGCTCATGGTGAGCTTGCAGCCGGTTGTCTAGCTTGTTGTACACCAAAATTTCTTATATTCTGCGAGGTGACTCTGTGACGAACGTGAACGAATAGTGGAAACACGAAAATAATAGTATGTGGAGTTTTACGTCCAAAACCACGATACGATGCGAGACGCTGTAGTGAAGGGCTCCGCAAATTGCGACCGTCTGGTATTTTTTAACGTGCAAAGACATTGCACTGCACATGGGCCTCTACCATTTCCCCTCCATCGAAATGCAACTGCTGCAGCCGGGATCGACCCTGGGACCTTCGAGTCAGCAGCCGAGCACCTTGTAGCACTGATCCATTGAGGGGCAGAGAAAACATAAAAATCACATGCATTTCATGACCATCGTACTGTTATGTCACATGCAATACCAACTGTGATGAATACCAACTGGCCGGGAGCCTGAGCACGGCCTATAACTCTCACTGTATACATGAAATGCATGTCACGAATTTCATGTTTCCACCTTTCATTCTAAGGCTTGCATGAATAGAAGTTTCTTTCTTTCTCGTACAGACACCTCGCAACACCAATTTTGGTGTAGTCAGCCAAAAGGTTGCAAGCCCACCATAATCGCGGGATAACATGTTGTACAGCAGTGAGCACTGTTAGGGTGAACATTCGAGCGCGTGGCTCACAGCACTATCAACATCGCATAACAGCTATATCGTTGCACACATTGCATATGCGCAGTGTTTGTGCTGCGATACTCTCTTTTCACTGCACGCATGTCGTCTGCTAACCGCATCGTGAAGGTTTTCAGCAAGAACTTTGTAACTCCGGGCGAAAAAGTACAGACTATCTCCCCAAACGGAACCTTGATGGGATGCGAAGCAGCAGAAGTACGCACGGCGTTGACCCGATTGAAACGGGCGTCCACGCGGGTTCTGGAAGAACGGTTTGAAGAGGAACTCGGTGTAGCGTTTACACAAGTAAACGTTTGTTTGAAACGCAAACCAACGGGAGGCGGGACGCGTTGAAGACGCTTGTACTCGGTTTCCTTTGCTCGTGTCTCGTCAGTGTTACCCGCGTGCCGCCTGTATTCTGGAATGTGATCGGTGTTCTTGACTCGGAAATGGTGTAGGCCTGTGTGCTCAGATTTGGGAGCCCTCCACTACGGTGTCTCTCATAATCATATGGTGGTTTTGGAACGTTTGATTGATCTTGACTCCCACCTTGTCGGTGTCGCTGCGACACTTGTGTTCGGCTTCCCTGGCTCCCGCCTCGTCAGTGTTGCGGTCCCCATTCGCGAACGCGATCGGCCGTACCCGCCGGCTGCCGGCTCACGCCGACAGATGGAGGGAGATGGCGCGGGTGAAGCGAGAAAGAGCTGACACGCGGCAAGCGCGCGGCAGGTAATGGAGAGAGACGTCACCGCGCACTGCTAGGAGGGCATGAGCTACTTGGCACTGCTTCAACACTTGCGGTGAGAGGATCGGTGCAGACGGAGGGACAGCGTTACACAGGCTTGTCAAAGAGTTGCTTCGCATCTAATAAAAATGTACAATCGTGAGCAACATGAGTTCGAACATGCGAGCGCATGGCAAATAGCCTCAAAACCGAGATAGCGTGATATGTGGATGGTGCTGCCGAAACATGAGGGGAAAGAAGGGGCGTTCTTCCGCTTACTGTCGACACTCCCGTTTCGCTAGTGTTGCTGCAAAACTGCTGCTGATTGCGTGGCATCGGCCGCGAGGAATGATAACACACACACACACACAAAAAAGGAATTTCCACGGAAATAAAAAAATAGGACAGGCGTATCAAAATCCCCAGTCAGCATCCCTCATAATCTATCGAGGTTTTGGGACGTTGAACCCTCCATATCAATCAATGTCAATGGATTTGCACAATTGCTTCATCAGTGGCTGTGTAAAGAGCCAGTCCGCGAGGGAGCCTCGCAACCGTAAATTTGATCGTGCTGAGGTTAAATGGCTCATAAAATTGACCTATTTGGCAGCCCCAGGATATCAAATAGCGATACACGAAAGCTGCTAAAACAAGAAATGATGATGTATGCTTTCATGCAAGGTGCTCACGCGGCAGGTCGTTTTTTAATCACACGCCCCCTTGACTGTCTGTTTTGTTTTAAGTTAACAGGGTAGTGCGTGTGTGTGTTGAGTACAGAGGGATTAGTAGTGACTGCATGCAGACTGTCATCGAAAGCGAGCCGTATTTGGCTTCAACACGCATCGGCCTGTGCTCGGCGCTGTTCGGCCTCCGGATGCAGTTTTTCATGACGCTGTTAACTGCGCACTATAGACCCTTTTCAAAATTGTAAAGTTAGCTTTCCTGCTACGCAGTTGGCTTGTCATTCAGTGAAAGTACCCTGTTCAAGCACGGTTTGCTTACGAAATGATGTGGAAAATCGTCTCTCTTGATGTAAACACTCATAGTAGACAAGCTCCATCACGTTCAAATAGGACCGCATCTCCACTTGAAGCACGACAGGTGCCACCATTACTTGATCAAATATGCAGTGCGGAGAAGCGCACTTGCGAAATGCAAAATTGGTTTATTGGCGCTATGTTGTGCAGCGCCTGCAAGCTTGAACCCAGTCTCGGTTCGTCTCGTCAAACAACGCGGACAGCTTTCCTGGGAGCACTAAGAGCATCTGTCTTAGTGTTTTCATATGCCCGTGGTGTATTGGCGCTATGTTGTGCAGCGCCTGCAAGCTTGAACCCAGTCTCGGTTCGTCTCGTCAAACAACGCGGACAGCTTTGCTGGGAGCACTAAGAGCATCTGCCTTAGTGTTTTCATATGCCCGTGGTGTGGAGCCACCTTAACACTCTTTCACATCACGTGGGAGTGTGCAGAGCACGACACCAATGAAACATGGGAGGAATGGGAGGGGCTGCTGTCTAGCGCAGCCCTGGTGGATCAGCTGCGACTGATCCACAGAGCTGAACGAATGGCTCGCGCCAGTGGGGCCCTGGAATAATGGCACCACCCTGCCGGACAGACTTCGCTCTTCATCCTGTATATTCCTCGGGGCACTGGAGTTCTAGCCTGTCTGGATTATGTACCTAATAAATTTTTCTACTACTACTACTACTCCATTAGGGGTGTGCGAATATCAAAATTTTCGAATACGAATTGAATACGATTACATAGCTTTGAATGTAAATCGAATAATGAGGAGGTGCAATTTTTCGCATTTTCGCAGCAGTAATATTTTACTCAATCATATATTTAGGTTGGAAGCAGTACAATTGTTATTAATGTCAGTTATTCCACACGAAAATTAAAAAAAACTGTCACCATCTGTACTTACCAGAAAGCATAATACTAATAGTTGAGCTTGTGACTGTGATGTTGGGTTCAATTCACATGAACAAACCTTTTGTATTTTTTGTTTATGTGGTAGCACTTTATTAAAAAAAAGAAAAGCTTTTGTACCCGCATTGATGATTAGTAGCCCCGCCGCGGTGGTCTAGTGGCTAAGGTACTCGGCTGCTGACCCGCAGGTCGCGGGATCGAATCCCGGTTGTGGCGGCTGGATTTCCGATGGAGGCGGAAATGTTGTAGGCCCGTGTGCTCGGATTTGGGTGCACGTTAAAGAACCCCAGGTGGTCGAAATTTTTGGAGCCCTCCACTACGGCGTCTCTCATAATCATATGGTGGTTTTCAGATGTTTAACCCCACATATCAATGAATCAATTGATGATTAGTGAGCATGAGGCCATTGGTTTGATTTCGTAACATTTAACACCCATGTACTTATGTCTAAGAGACTTTTAAAGCAGTCTAGGTGGTCACAATTCATCCTGTTTTGGCTCGAAAGACCCCGATTTTATACCTTTCTCTTTAATTTTGTCCCCTGTTCTCATATCCGGTCAAGCCCCTAAGGAAAATAGGAGTACTTGGGGCATTTTTCAACTACACAGTAATACTCGTTATCTCACTTGCTTCCGTTGCCTTTCTTAAGGACCGGGCTCACCATTTTCCAATCAATAATGCTGTGTAGTGCAGATAGCTGCACTATCGTGACTGAGCTGTACCGCGCCCGCAGCAATAACGTAAGGTAAGTGCACGAGATGGATGATTACTGATGTGTGATAAAAAGACGCCCCAAATACACCTTTTTGTTGATGGAGCCACAACACCCGGCGGCAAAAATAACTATTTTGTTTTGCAGCATCGCAACCCCTTTCGGCGCACTGGCTACAGGCGGCAGTAAACTGACGTTGGCAAAGGAGCAAGACCGTAACAATAGCTTAACGGAGGGTTGATTGCAGACAAAAATGGTCAATATTCATAATAGTACACTTGGTCACTTGTGTTTCACCACTGTGTGCGACAGTTTCCAGGAGTTCACACACAGCATTACCTTCTGGCTTCAGTCCCTTCGGTGTACCACCAGCCTTCATCTCCTGGGATCAGGCATGCCAATGTTGGATGTGGTCCGCTCCAAGTAGGCTAGTGGACCTGGCAGGCCTTGCGCTGCCCCGCCCATAGGCATACACTGCTGGTTCTGTGAAGGCATGCCTTGCTGTGCTCCGCCTCCCTGTGGTGCTTGTGGCTGTGGCTGCTGTCCTGTTGCGTTAGCTGTGTCATTCAGTAGGCTTTGCCAATAGTGAATTTTCTCATTGTATTTCTGCAGCAGCTGTTCTTTGCGGGCCAGCTCATTCTTGAGCTCTGTGTTATCCTGCATAAGCAGAGTTGATTAAGCTTCTAGTCACTTCTAATACGCCTCTCCTATTGCCACTGCCAGAAAGCACTTACATTAAATACACAACACCCTTCCTAACGAAAACGCACTCACTAAATCCCTATGCACAAAAAATACAAAATTTTTCTCGTAGCACGACAGTGTTTTCATTGTGCGACAGTGGTATTGTAGACATTGGAGCAGAATTTATTATCTGCCATAAAAGCAATGAGCCTACTTAACAACAGCTGATGATCTATGTTGACCACAGGATGAGGACTTGCCCCAACAATCAAGAATTACCATTGTGCATTGTATTAGTATGCCCAGATATTTATTCATTTATCTATTACCGTATTTACTCGCATAATCCTCGCACTTTTTTAGCCGAAAAAGCGATGCTAAGTTGGGGGGTGTGAGAATTACGCGGGGAGAACTTTTTAGGAGAACGCACCGAGCGAAAAAAAAAAAAAAAAAAAACAAAGTGGCCGCAAATCGGGATTCTCGCACCAGCAACTAACAGCAAGCTTTGAGAAGTACTAATTAAGAGTTACCTCAACAATAAAAGCAGAGGTTCAACACAAGGCAAGATTTATTTGAGACACAAAAAGTGCAAGCAAATAGTCGAGAATTAGAATACCATACGCAAAGCTTGTGGGCGTTGCGGGCGTAATGGTAGCGTTCGTCGCTCAACAGGAGCCCTCAAAAGGTAAGCGTAGGACGTCAGTATTGGGCTTATGGCTATTTAACAGAATCGTCCGCAGTTTCCTTCTGACGAAATAAAGTTTACCATCAATCCCAGTTTTAGGCCCACGGCAGGCCCAACGCGTCTTGGTGGCTTTCAGCTGTCGTCACCAGTAGCGATCACAAAAACTCGTAGACTCCGAAGGGCCTACCAGCGGCCCTGTTGCCGTCGTTTAGTGCCGTTGTCATCTATCACTTGGAACTTGAAGCAGCCGTATAGCTTCAGTATCACACCATAACGTGCCAAGATTACCGACATAGCATACAAAACACGCCGCAACGCGCACTGGCCACTTCAGCTTGGCTTGGATTGGATTGAATTTGCGTGCAATAGTATGCTTGATGCTTAAGAGATGGCGCCAAATGGTGCGCGCTATCATCATCAGTGGCTGAAACAAGCAGACGACATTTTTGCGGCAATTTTTGGGGGTGCGATAATTACTCGAGGAAAAAAGAAATCGTATTTTTCTTGGGCGATGTGGGGGGTGCGAGAATTATGCGAGTGCGAGGATTACGCGAGTAAATACGGTACTTCCTCGAATACCCTGTGAGGGGTACTACATGAGGGGTTGGCCTAACTGAAAGTTTCGACTGATGCCTTGAAGGATATATGAACGGAGAAGTGCACCACATCGGCAGGAAGACGATTCTAGTCCTTCACAGTCTGAATGAAGAACGATTTCGCGTAGGCGGTCGTGCGAGCTGCCAGGAATAAACTGCTTTTGGATGGTCATGACGGGATGAAGAACGGCACAAATGTGCGATATCAGCCTAATGACACAGGTTATAGAACTTACGAAAAAGACAATCTTGCAGTTTTGCAGCGCGGCTGAAGGGTTTGAAGATGACGACATGACTTCAGTTTGGTGATGCTGGTGCAATAAGAATGGCCCAAATGATCAAACCTAGCTGCACGATTTTGTATGAATTCTAGCATGGATGAGATGTTGGTTTGATGCGGGTCTCACGCTAAGAAAGTGTACTCAAGTTTTCGTCAAACAAATGTTGAGTATGCTAGTAGTCTTACCAGGGAAGGAAGAAGGCGCAGGTTACGATCCAGATGGCCAAGCGCGTGATTAGCCGAGTTTGTGACGTTCGGAATGCGAACGGACCAAATGAGGTTATTGCAAAGTTACCACCAAGGTATTTGTATTATGAAACTGCACTTATTTCCAAGCGATCTACTGTGTACAGTTTGGTGGAAATGAATGACTCGCAACGAAAAGTGGAAATGGATGATTGATGACAAAAAATTGGAGGGATGTTTTGCTAATGTTTAGAGACATTAGCCATTTGTAGCACCAGGATTCTATGAGAGAAAGGTAACTGCAGGGTGAGGATGCCAGCATTAAGTATAGAGCAATAAGCTACACAGTAACCAGCAAACAAACAAATTTTAGATGTACAACCGTTAAGTAAGTCATTATTGTGTATTAAATAAAGCAACAGTTCCAGGACCACGCCCTGTGGCATGCCGAAGACAACAGGTGATCATTTTGGTTAGCGTAAACCAATTGCTGGCGGTTAAGAAATCACAGAGCCAATTGTAAACAGGAGTGTTAAAATTTAATTGTCCGAACTTTAGACAGAGCCGCTTAAAAGTAACCTTGCTAAATGCCATTTGAAAGTGTAGGAAGAGGAAATAAACGGGTATATTTCAATCAAGGTGAAAGGATATGTAATGGGTGAAAAGAGAGAGTTTCGTTTCGCAAGACATGACCTTTGGAAACCATGCTGGTTAATATTGAAGAAATGACAAGATGCTGGGAAATTTACCACATCAGAATAGATGACATGCTCTATAAATTTGGAACAGACACTGGTGAGGGAAATGGGACGATAGTTACTACATGAATATGATGAGCCTTTTTTTCAGTGCTAAAATTATCTTGCCGACGTTCCAATCTGGAGGTACTACTCCAGATGACAGAGATTGCTGAAAGATGCAGAACATACCGGTGGCGTGTTTAGCATCTTTTAGCAGTTTAGAGTTGATTACGTCGATGCCAGCTGAAAACGTTAACTTAAGCACCTCAATTAGTTTAACAATAACGTTTTGCTTCAAACATACAGACACTGGTGGGTGGTCTAGCTAAGGACATTCAGGAAGCCGAGTGCAGGGCTGAGAAGTGAGTACGCTAGACAAAAACAGTGTTGAGTACATGGGTTACGTTGTGATCTGATATAGGAACACCACAATGACCATAATGAGGTCATTCACTAATGATAATGTTTTATGTGGCTTTGGGATAATATATTTCCAAAACCGTTTCAGGTTATTTTGTAGCATGATAGGCAGTGTTTCTAGATAAAATAAGCAATCAGCACTTGGGGACTATAAATTAAACTTCTTCTCCATTGTGCCGAGTATCTTCCAAGCGAATGCACAAATTCAGCATTTGGCTGAGTGAAATAACCTTTTCTTTTTGTTGTTTAGACATTTTAGTGTGCTGTCGAACCATGGGGATGGGGCGTTTTGTTATAGTGGTAATGGTTGGGATGAACATATCTGTGAGTTTTAATAGTTCTTAAACGGCGTCCAATTTAATCCTTTGGAAATTCAGTCATATAATGGCTGCAGAAATCAGTCAGCATGGCATTGATGCTATCTGTTATCATAATCGTCATAATCGCCTTTATCATAAAGCATTTTCGTTTTAACTTTTTTTTTGCGAGTTCAGCAAGTAATACAGAATGATCGCTTAGTCCTGAAAAATGTGTTACAGGAGATACACTGTCACGATGAGACAATAAAATGAGGTCAAGTATGTTTGAACATTTCCCATTTACACGTGTTGGATTTTATACAAGTCGAGTTAGTCCGAAAGTGAGGCACAAGTTGATAAATGTACTTTCAGGCTTCCTCTTGGCTAGCGTCAGGGTAGGTTCAAGCCAAGTTATATCGGGGAAGTTGAAGTCACCAGAGAAGCAACGGTGCATGACAGAATGAAGCAATCGTTTGCAAATCTTTGTGGAAATGAACCGAGAAAAAAGCATTTGCATCAGATGGCCGATAGCATACACAGATAAGGGTTTGAGGGAACATATCTGTGCATAACACAAACAACATCTTACAACATCTTGAGGGGTGAAGTGATGTTAATGATCTTGCGTTACAGGTTTTGATAAAAAGCTATCAGAATGCCACCACCTTGTTTAACCTCATAGTCATGTGTTAAGACGTTGCAATCTGGAAAGATCGAACTGAGCTCTGTGTCTTGGACGATTGAATTGAGCCACATTTCAGTTAGTACAAATTTGCAGTCAGTTCTAGTGAGCAGATTACAAAGCTCGTTGCGCTTTGATGTGCTTTTTATGTTAGTGTAGAGAAAGAATAAAGAGCATAGGGTGGGTTTCACAGATGCGGTAGGAGGTAGCTATGAAGTTGATACAATGCTATGTCTTATTATCCTACTTGTAAGTCTTGTTGTCTAGGTTGAGCTTGTTGTAGCATAGTTGAAACGGCTTTTGCTGGGACTTTCCAAATGTAATCAACTGTTTATGCACTAACCGGGTGTTAGGTGGAACCTTTGAATTGCTCAGTATTTGAAAGAATCTGCTGTTTCATCTTAAAATGAGACAGCATAACAATATTTGGTCTGTTTCTAGAAACATCGTACCTGTCAATTTTGTGAGCCCGCTCAGTATCTATGGGACCCATTCTGATGTTCGGCTTGGTAGTGCAAATCTCAATGACTTTACCTTCTGATTGCTGTCATGTTTCGCACTTGCAGTGAGCAATACCGACAAAATACAATATTCAAGTGGCGAGCCCCATCTTATGAATCATTTAGTCTAGATAATAAGTTTGCTATGGATTTTATATTTTTGTATACGACAGTAGCCACGACACTGATTTCGTTTTTTATGGCAGTTTCAGGGGAAAGATAGTTTTTAATATACTATTACTTCAGGGCTAAAACTAACTATTCAACACACATGAATATTTCAGGATTCCTAAAGTGCAAATGTAAACTTCTTTTAAGGAAAACTTATTACTGAAGCATAAAAGCTGCTGCATTGAATAAAGGGAAGCATCCATAAACCCTTACTTTTAATTGTTAACCAATACATTAAGTATGACCAAGGTACAGTCGGCCAAAAAAGGCATTTCATCACTGTTACATATGTGATCAACCCTTCGTAGTGTGCTCTTCCGGAGCACCCACCATCACGGAGAGTCAAGTGCAATCTACTGTTTGGCTCTGTTTGAAATGCACAATTTAAAACAAAGTTGTAATAAATTGTGCATGTTCTTGACTAAAAATATTCATAGTGCCATCCTATCTGTTAGCTAGTGGCACAAGTTCTTACGACAGCTATCTCATGGCATTTTCCTGGGGTGCTAGCACTATTCACGTTTTGAAAAAAAAAAAAAAAAAACAGCAAAGGATATTTACGGCCTCTGTTTTTCTTTACTAGAGCATGGCTGGCAGCGTTCATGCCGCATGCATTGTACACGACTGTTTCTCCTAGCTTTTTAGAAAGTGCTGACGACGCAAATTACTAGAAACCGGATTATAGGCAAATGCCTATTTTGTTTCTTGTGTTCCTATCGTGCAATTCTGACATATGAGCACGAATTAGAGGGTAAGAAGAGCTTTTATAGTGTTTTTATGGTGTCTATAAATGCCTGTATTCAAAATCTGTGCCTATCTAAACACTATTTAACTTCAAATTTTCCTTTCAAGTACCGCTGGAGTCTGGTATTCACGTTACCCGGTAAAATTGAGCTTTTGGAACACAGTGGGGTGCAGCCTATACTCCATCTTATAAGTTACTTTCAACACTGTCAAGCCTACAAGTCCTTTTTGCCAATAGGAAGGTCGATAAGCCTAAACACACGTATTAATCCGCGTCGCGTCATCTGCTAGGCATCTCTTCGCCACCTCCTCGCTTGCGTAGGGAGCAGGAGGTGCTTCTGTGCTGCGGCAGGACGATGAAGAACAAATGCGAAACCGTGGAGTGTCATCAGGGGAAAGTAAAGTTTACATTGAAAAAACGATATTCATGTGGTTTTTGTTTTATTTGTCATTTAGTTCTTAAATGGCGCTTCACTAGGTCACATGAGAATTTTTACTTAGACAGTGGAAGTTGTTAGGTGCCCAATGAAAAGCTTTGTATCACTAGAATTTTTTAATTGGTTCATTACAAGCCGTGAAAGCATAATGCGAGGAATGCGGGAGGTGAGCTTGAAACCTTCGCTACACACTCAATGTATACTTCGCAAGCCCAATTCCTTCTCGGCCCTATTTGGTATCGGAGCAACACGAAGCTGGAGGATCACACAACGCGGACGCATTAGCACGTCATGCACACAGAAGGTGCGCACGCCACGACGAAAACGGTGCTGGCAGTCACTTGGTATACTATTGGTTTCCAAATAATCCATAATATGTTTGTAAATTATGTGTTCAAGAAGTTTACATGAGTGAGAAGACACGGAAATCGACTAGTAGTTCGTTAACATCTGTTTGTCACCAGATTTGTGCAACAGTAGAACTTTAGCACGTCACCACGATGATGGAACACACACGGTTTCTCAAGGTGTCACTTGTCATCAAGGTGCAAGATTCAATTACAGGTTATAAAGCAGCCTACTGTATTACCTCTAAGTCTAGAGCTTTTTGCTAATACTACCAACAAAGAAACCTGAAATCAAAGTCATTCAACAACAATGTAAATAATGAATAATTCGTGAATTTCTGTAATATCACATGGCTTTATTAAAAATAAAACTGTGCTTTCTTATATTGTCCTTAGTTATTAATGCTCACACTTGTCACATACGATTAGTACATTTTCTTTACTTTAAAAGAAGTGTTTTGTGTTTGCAACTTCATTCTTTAAGGTCATCGCCAGTACATAATTCTCTACGATTCAGAGCTGCTATACACTGCTGAATAGCATTTGGGCAGTCAAGTCCACACTAGAATACTATTTCAGGTATTATGCACAAACTTTATTTGCGATGTTCTGAAAATTAAATGATGACAGAAATCAGAGATAACTAGTAATAATGCCATAGAGCAAAATTTGAGGTCCAAATGACATGCTCACTCAAAAATTCAGAAGAATGTTCAAAGCCAAAATGTCAAAGTTTAAGCAATCCACATACTATGCACTATTCAGATGCTGAACGAAGCGCCGCACCAGCAGTGTGAATAGACGTTAAACCATATTTTTTTTACAACATTTTTGGTATGTAACATTATGATTTCGATGACGGTTGTTAGAGCACAAGATCAGAACGACAAAGGGACAAGAAAATAAAATACTCTGAAAGATCACTGCAAAATCCAATTGATTTCCTCAAAAGGGGGCTCACCTCCATGACCATCTGCTCTGACTTCTGAGCTGACAGTACAAGCCTCTTCTGAAGGAAGAAACTTTCCATCTGTTTAGCAGCATCCAGGAACCGCTGTATGGTTTGCTCTACTCCTAAAAGCAATGAACCAAATCAGTAACAGTTTTATAACTCAGTGAATCCTAAAAACAAATTATAGAGTTAAGCATTATGCTGTGCAAATTTGGAAGAAGATATTTGTTTCCAATCTATGCAAATTTTAGTCCAGCGATATTATTTGTGTGAGGAAATCAGATCACCTACAGGAGCAGCTAAAAGCTCACTTTGAAGGGAAAAGTAAAGTATTTACACCAGTTAAAGCACTCACATTTTTTAACATTTAAGAGCATGTATATACTGCTGACATTTCTCTTGTCTGTTTCTTTGCCCTTCAGCTAACATCAATTTTTTAGTGTCCCCCCCCCCCCCCTCCTTTTTCTTGTGCCATTTTGAACTTTTAGTGACACCAATGCATATCAACATGCTGAACTGATGCAACTATTGTACAATGTAATGCCATGTAATTGTGTGTGAGAGCAAGTTGCTATCTTGCTCCTACTTATATAGCATCCATAATGGCGTTTCATACATAAGGAGGCTGCGTTTCATGTACTGTGTATGAGCATAACTTGTGTGCTCTGTGCGAAACTCTGGTTGCTTACGTAGGCAACGCTGTTAAGAACGCTACGTATGCAGTACTAAAACTTGCTAATACCCACGCTAACCACACGACAGCATGCCAACTTCTTCAGTACACCACTGCAGATGGCAACGTGACCAGCAGCAAGCATGACAATTCATGCTACTGAGCACATAGGGAGAATGAAAAGGGTTGAACACCTTTTGTATGATAGAAGCCCGATACCAAAGTAATTTATTTTGTACTTGTTTCCTGCCTGCCTGCTGGCTGAATGCTCTGTACGCTAAGCATTTGAACTGGACTAAAGTCACAGCCAAAAATATTTTGGAGGTCTTCGTGTCCCAAACTAGCAGCACGAGCAACGAGAGCACTAGAGTAATGTTCAACATTAATAAAAAAAGCTATATTCCCACTTTGTCTGGGAACACAGACTTCAAACCCTCTTTTTGAAACCTATAGACCTTTTCATAGACGACTACCTAGGTGCCGCCGTAATGCTCCCTAGGCTGCATTAAATAGGCGTGATATCAGCCTTTGTGCTCCGTGTGCAGCCCAGCATGATAGCATTTTTTTCTCACCTGCGAAAGATTGCCCAGTCAAACACCAGATTAAGAGTGTCATGTATCTTCAGTCAAACCCTCATCCAGCAAAGTTTTGCTGTAGAGTGTACATAAGCATCTTTACAGTCCTCACCAAGAACACCTGTGGCTGGCATTAGGTAGATACATCAAAATGAGGGATTAGTAGCACTCCCGTGGTACAAAGAAATATAAAGACATGTGAGCAGTGATAACCCTTTATTTAAGATATGTACTGACTTGCCCAGCATTTCACAGACAGAGAGCAAATGGCACATGACATTGAAGAGAAATACTGACTTTCTTTATTATAATAAAACTACCTTTTCACAAAAAATACTGAAAGCATTAACATGGCCACGAGAAGGCACTTGATAAGTGGGCAAATGCATAAAAAAAACACAGGTGGTGGCACCAACTTGCAGTTCCCAGATCAACCCACGTCATAGATTTTGATGCTGTATGCTAGAGCTAACAAAATTTTTTATTTGTAAAAAAAATTAAGCTCATAGTCTTCTGAGGGGACCAGGGAATAGCGACATTCAGGAAATTTCACTGACTAATTGTAGCTAAAATGCAAATAACAGGTTGAAATCCACGGAGTCATTCTGACATTCATATGTGGACGTTTCAATCTAAGATATAAAAATTAAACCTTAACCTTGGTTTTCTTTATTAATATTAAACCTAGGATGGTGAACTTAATAACAGGAGCATTTCCAAAGGATAGCTTAATAATCTGTTATTTCACTTTAATGTAAAAATATTTAAAGGGCCTCTCACCAGGTCTTTATGCATGTTTTGATGAATTGTTAGTAGTTGTAATGTGTCTTCTGAGGAGTGTCTTACTAAAAAATTTTTTCTGCTGGTTCATTGTTGAATACGTTAGAAGAAATTACACTGCTTGATTGCCATGCCTCCAGGAGGCAAGCTACACTGTCAGAGCCTACACTCTCCCTCCTTCGTTCAGTAAAAGTCCGCAAGCAATGCCACTCCACTGTGCTCTCCAAGTGCTAGGAGAGAGAAAGCATGTCATCCTGATATGATGAGAACAGCCTCCTTTTTTTTTGATTGTCCTTCTATTCTGCTTCCTCTTTTACAGTGGCTGCATAGCACACACTACATTCAATAAAAAACCAAAGCCATGTGCCATGGTCAATGAATTGACAGCGTCTATTATAGCACACTGAGGTGCATTCCTAGACCCTGAAAACACTGCCATATTGTGAAATTTCCTAATGAAGGCACTTTTCACCAAAGATGCTGCAGCAGTCCTCTGGGCCAATAAAAGTGGACCAGATGGCAAATATGACAACATGACGAAATTTGAGGACGTCTTGATTTGCACCCCGGTTGACTTTTATCACCCAGTGTGGCCAGACTTCAGTATTTTTTCTGCTGATAACCGGTGTATAAAACAACGGATGAATTTCGATCGTGGTAGTTGACTTCCAGAACAAAATTTTGACCTATAGTCCAGTTTTTACTGTAGGTGAATACTGCCCAAGTTCAGATATCAGATCCTATAACATCACAAGCCAAATGTGGTGGGATCCAATTCCGGCCATGGCAGCCACATTTTGATGGAGGCAATGAGCTAGAGGCCCCCATATTCAGATTTAAGTGCATATTATAGAACTTCAAGAAGTCGAAATTTCCAGAGTCGTCTACTACGGTGTCTCTCATTATCATATTGTTGTTTTTTTTGGATGTAAAACCCTAACAATTATTATGTCACATTGTAAGAAGATGCATAAACACACGTATAAAGAGACCCTTCTTTATTAAAGAAGGTCTGTGCACTGCTTGGTGTTGGTACATGAGATAGCAATTACAAGCTGCAAACATGCATTCAAAGTACTACTAATGAAGAATAATAATAAACCATCATACCTGTTTTTACTTCTTCTGAGTCACGAACATAGAAGTAA
Source organism: Rhipicephalus annulatus (assembly GCA_013436015.1). Taxonomy (NCBI): domain Eukaryota; kingdom Metazoa; phylum Arthropoda; class Arachnida; order Ixodida; family Ixodidae; genus Rhipicephalus; species Rhipicephalus annulatus. The sequence goes on from WOVY01009881.1 coordinate 734,569, forward strand.
TCTGGATTTGTGACTGCAGCCAGACATGCCTGATAAAAAAATGGATTAGCAAAGTGGTTGCTCGGTGAGGCATCTTAAAGGGTGTACAGTGGGACAGATATAGCAGGGACAAAACAGACAACTCCCATCTTCCCAGTAAAATTTGCAGTTGAAAACACCAAAATATACAGAAAAATAAAGTGGTGAAGATATAGATAACAACTAACAGGTATATACGATTCAGCCAGTTCCCTGCACACTACGCACTTTCCATGATGCACTGGACCTAGACACTCAATTCTCAAATGTGGCGCTATAGTGTCACAACCTAGCACCTTCTAAAACATGGGTGCAGCATTATGGTACAGGAAGACAATGCGTGCAGACTTAGGCAGCTGTCTGATTGCACTGGTAGCGCATACTGACAGCCAAGTGAAAATGCACTGGATTGTGGATGAGCTTGGCGTAATAGTCATAAACGAGAACGCTGAGCTTTACACTACAAGAGGCATTTCTGTAAAAACAAATGTATGCTTTACAGGTTGTCAAGCATGTCATCTACCATCGACCATCATGCACACATCACTATGGCAGATGAAACTTATTACATTCAAAGCTCTATTTGATTCAACATATCAATCAGACATCAGAGGTATTGATAGTTCTAAACATATTGCTGTGAGCACTCAGATGACTCAAAGCAAATGAACATATTTTCCCGTTGTGTTTGAGTGTTTACACCTTGCTTTCCAACAAAAAGCTTTAGAAGCATTGCACGAGGATTTCAAATTTCTCTCGTCAAATAACTGATCATAACTTCACAATGTCCAGGAATGCAATTGAGATTGATTGGGGCTAGTTAAGCATTAAATGAGGCATAAAACTGCATAGAGTTACACTGGTTGGTGTGACCATCAAACACATTGAGTGGAAAAAGTTTAGCACAACCGGTGCTAGTTCCAAGTGCCTCGAGTCCCAGCTTGCTTGCCAGTCGCAATCCCTCTTCCGCATGACCTCAGTAAATCGCCTGTTTGGACAAGCCCTGACTGGTCTACACATGGTATCAAGCAACCAATGCGCTGGCCTTCCTTGTAATCATCGATGTGTCATGGAAAAACAAAGAAGCAGAACTTCATCACTAAAGCTGTTTTTCTGCAAGTTTTATTCGGAAACACACCAACAGCGTAAAATTCTTGCGGTTTCTTGCAATGCAACTTGATTGGAGAATTTTGCGCCCCAAGATAGCTACACTTATGGCTTATACAATGCGATGTAAAGGCATCTTGTATTTTTCTTTGTTTGCTTGATATGCATGCACAACATAGTCAAACTTGTTTGGGTGCTGAATGTAAGCTATGTGGTCTTTTTGTATATCTGTATGCAAAATATACCATAACACAGATATTTGCTCTGCTTACCATAAAAATCCCAAGCAAGCATTCAGCTACATGTACACTTCCCAAAATATACTAGAACACTGGGACACCATGCTTTCTCAGCAAAGCAACACTCGCTGTATAGCACATGGTATACGTACAACCAGCATGCAATATTTTAGAAGTAAACAAGAACAAATAGCACTTCAAGTTAAAATAAAAACATTAAAGGATTCGTCCTACACACACGTACTGAATTACTGTAGCTAATACAGTCAATCAAGTAAGACCGTCGTCCAAGAACTACTAAGTCATTATTACTTTGCTTTGACTGTATCCACAAAGTTATCAACTATTTTATAGATAGAACTCAATAATGTAATCTCACAGTATGGCCTAGTAGTAATAGAAAACTTACGAAGTTTCACAGTATGGGTGACCTGAAATTGTTTGGAAAAATTGCGCTCAGCAACTACTTCAACTATACATAGCCCTTTCCTGTTCACTGCGATGACCACTCGAAGATTACAATTGTAACCTGAGTAAGAGGAATTGCCAAAAGTGCTTTGTATCAGGTTTGGTAGCAAGAAAAATTATTTGTAGCAGCTCCCCTTAGTTTCATAGCAAGTTGCAAAAATGAAAAAGCCATCAGATAGCGTTTTAATGCTCTTTTTATCTTATAGTATAAAGTATTACATTCAGTGTATGTATCAGTTCATTGAAGACACAATTAATGCAAGCTTTAATCAAGGATCACAGATGCATGAAGGAATGGATACTCTGATATACATAACAAACGCATGTCACTCGCATGAAACAGCACTAAGCTTTCCTCCATGTTTTTTCAGGACGTAAGTAGAACTCGGCTATCTCTCGTCGTGCTTGAGCAAGCACTGCTTGCTCGCTCTCAATGTCAGAGAAGTTAGACCTCAAGCCCCGCTGTATCAACAATGCAGCATATTTAATCATCCCTTCTGCTTCAGCCAGTTCTTTTTCAGCTTGATTATTGGTAACTCCCACAATTGGTGAGCTTTGCTCTGCACCTATATGCATACGCTTTGATGGTCGCTTTTAACATGAAGGCAACGATCTGCATACCATCTTGGTGCCCCCTTGGCAGCCTTGATAACATCTTAATTTACTGTAAATGAACACAAGTCACTGTCAAACCTCTATGAATATGACATTATGTGACATATGCCATTTACACTTGACAAAGAAAAATTTGACCTGTCGTGCAGGACTCTTGAGTCTTTGCTAAATTCATGCTCAACATCCCCGTTTCCATGTGGCAGTGATAGAAGTACCTAGACTAGCTCAAACAACAGCGGGTATTTTAACCCATACCGTTCCTCCTTCATAATGAAAACTTGATGTGAGTATTTGTCTAGTAGCATGAAAGAACCTATATATAACTCGATCAAGCTTAGCACCGTCACTTCACTAAGAAGAGCTGAAACTTCAGAGCATTCGACTTCGTGCTTTTATCCGATAGAAAAGCCAGCGAAGAAAGGAAGGAATCTTTAAATTTCGAGTAATTTATATGCGTATGAGTGATAGAGATTGATGAGGCTATCTGATTTTCATTTCGAAAGTTATCGGTAAGTGTTCGTTATGTGTTGCAAAACCAACGACTGACCAAAATGAAACATTAAAGTTGGAGCTTGCAAAAGTTAAATCCAGCGCTGAAGAAGTATGACGGCACATGTATGTTGGGCTTCCCAAATTCAGACATGAAAAATGATTATTTTGGGCCCAATGCCACAATCAGCGGCCGCACATATCAGTTTTTTCTCCCCATGTAATATGACAGGTGTTGAAGTAACCTGCTAATAAAACATTTCCTCCACACGTGGATATTGGAGTATCTAATGACTGAGTGTCATGTACACCTGAAGGAAAGTAAGCATTTACTACTGGAAAAACCTGCCCAATAGAGAGAGTTAAGCCTACAACTAATATTTCGTATGCCAGGGAAAGGAGCTCTAACGTCTGTTTGGTTTTATAGCAAAGTTTGTTCGAAATCATTGAGACTATTTTACCACCTCTCATAGAGCGGTCTAATTTGAACAAATGGTAATTTTCATAATAAAGATTGGTATCTGGAGCAATCCAAGATTCTTGAAGTAAGATTAAATGGAGATTTAGTTTATCACACAGACAATGTAAGTAAGTAATAGCAGGAAATACAGCGCGACAATTCCATTGCAGAACTTTCAGGGACGCTATTTTGGTGTAAGAATTGGTGCGGAGACAACTTTCTCCAAAATACTTTCTTTAAGTACTTTACTGGGTGGAGTCTTTTTTGATTTAGATGGAATGAAAGCAGAAACAACATGGTTCAACGGGGACCGGCTGCGTTTCTGTGCTCGAGCAACAAGCTGAACATCAGTAGACACATTTTTAAGACTTGGGGCGTCGCCCCAAGCCCGTGCCCCACTTCTTTATTTTCAACTCAATGTGGTTGTGTGTTTTAGGAGTAAAGATACAGCTACAAGTGTGTGGATTTTGGCGTCTATCGGATAGCGAGAGCCTGACGCTTACTACATCGACTAGATGAACTGGCTCCATCCACCACTTCCCTAAGGTGCCTCACAAGATGTCACAGCTTTACAAGTCACTAGACACTAGATTAGCAGCACACAACGCAACAAGAAAAAATTCATGAAGTTCGAGGAAAGAAACCTCGAAATAAATGTCGTACAGCTCACATTGGCACTATGCACATTGTAACACAGGCTGACGATGCTCGCTGTCCACCAGAGGTTCAGTGACATGGACAATCAGTTTACTGACAATCGGATTGATCACCAGTATTATATATAGTGGAACAGTATAACATAGAATTGAAGCGAAAGATGGGGAATTTCGAGGGCTTGTTTTTCTTTGTTAAACAAAACATTAATTAGAACTAACAGACAAGAAAACATTCTTTGGCTTTCTTGTCTGTGAGTTCAAATTAATAGAACGAAAGTGGGAAGTTGAAAGCTCATTCAGGCACCCGCTGCAATCTACAGCAATTTGCATGTTTAGAGTCTTATAATAAATTACACTTGATGCAGAGCTTAAATTGGCCTGAAAGTGATCCTTTGGATTTGCTTTATTGGCCCAATGTACAAAATTTTCAAAACCGTTTCAGCGTCCTTTTAAGCACACAAAAGTGCCTCACATCATGAAAATAAACTAAGGTATACTCTGTTACAGCCTACGGATAAATATAAGATGAACCCACAAAACATGGTGCGCCTGTGTCCTTTACTTTTATAATAGCATTTCGGATAATGATGACCACAACCAGCTGGTATTGGTAAAAGCACAAGTTCTTTTTTGCTTATCTAATGTAAGTACCAGACATGCTGAAAAATAATGTTCATTTTTTCCGACTAAAATATTTTTGGCTGAATGTCCAAGCTTCTGATAAATTCGTTCGGACATTCAAGCTTTCCATTTAACGCTAATGATACAAACTTTCCTTTTTATAATAAAATTTAACTACTTCAAATATGCTGAAGTGCTTGACAATACAAAAATGCAAATATGCACCTTTTCTGGTGTGAGATAGGAGTTTGGCTGCAGGTGGAGCTGATATTTTCTCGGATTGAAATCTACTACACTTGAGCAGCTAATTTACTACCTGCTGGTGAATTTTCACTAACTAAATTATTTGACTGCATTTTGAATATGAACTGCTGCCATTTTCGCTTTTCCTTCCCCCAGCAAACTTGAACCTGCGGCCCTAGTTTCAAACATGGAGTAGGACCGTACCTGAAAAGAGTTCTCAAAATCGTCCACGATGTGGTTGGAGGAAGCCATTTCTGGACTGGTGCCAGTCCCTCACGTACACTTGGTGAATGAAAATCTGCGAAGGCATTATTTATAATTATATTGTTTGCACTTGGTTCGATAGCATTGAGCATAGGCCTCAACAAAATGCAATGTCTTACATGGCGATCCTTAAAAAAAAAACACTCGAGCGTGCAGTTTGTGTGGGGTTCCATTTACTTGAAGCACAGACGAAAGCGACACATAGCTTTGATGTGCTAAGTGGGCCACTTGTGCGCTGCATTGACAAAAGACAGTTGCAGATAGAGGGCAGTAGAATGCAACACATAGCTGTAATGTGTCACACTTGACACGCCAATTCATTACACACATACCAGAACAGACGCAGCTATGTTGTCTACAGGAATAGATTAGAATACACAGTGCCTATTTTGTGGACCAGGCCACAAAATAAACTGGAGCTTCATTTCGTGGACCACACCAAAATCCACTTCTGTGTGACCAGACTATGCTGTACATAACCATCTCTCTTGATAACAGCTTTTATCACAAATGACAAGATTTTATTTGTGGCAATATGAAAATGACCGTACCAAGGAGGTTATATTCTAACAAAGGGCGCCTGCATCTAGCTATGCAACATAAAAAAGACATGGTGTACAGTTGTATGCAAAAAAAGTTTGAAGTGCAAAGCCTACTTTAAGAATGCTTTTATCTGTGTGGTTATGAACATTGGGGTTATGAACTGAAACAGTGACAGAAAGGTGTGTTTAATGTTACAGAAAGTCACCCTGATTACTTGATAACTCGCTTGATGGGTGAAAAACTCTGAACCTCATTTTACTTTCAATTCACCTGTCATGTGTAGATGGATCTCACTCGATTTGCCTCCGAAACTTGCAAATTTTGTGCAATCCTTCCATATGGGTGTAGACATAAGTCACTTAAAAAATAGTCCTCACGCTACCAAGAAAAAAAAACAAAATTTTCTGACGCTGATTCATCGAATGCCAAGTGTTTAAGTCACTTTTGAGCCAGTACATTTGTGTCACACAAAACAGCACAACAAATTTGGCCAGGTCTTCTGCTTGATAAAGGACACAGCACAATTGTCCCTTTATTACGCACGCATGCACCCGCCAGCATTAACCCCAACGTCTGAAAACTTTACTGAAATGTCCGCAAACGTGCTATACCCAGTGGCAGCTGCAGTTACATCTTGACAATCCTGGTCCGCTTTTTTGCAACATACCTATGTACATCGGTGCATGACCAACTGTACTCCTGATCTGTCCAGATGTCCCCACTTCCACCGCCCATGTCTAGTTCATACCTTCTACCAGTAGGGTGGTATGACGCTAGTGAGCACTTGTTCGCTGACGTCAACTTCAGCGTTTGTGTTTATATTTCAGTCAACAAAGTGATCACTTTTGTGTAATTATTATGCATAAATACAAAATAATTTGGAAATTATTACAGTAGAAGTGATCCTGAAATTTGTTGCAATTGAATGGACGTGATGCCACGTAGGCGGTCCTACACTATGAAAGTCTACGGCTGCCCATGTTAGTCATCCAGCGTGCAATATATTTGCACTTAATAACTTGCGTGACCAGGCGTCGAAGTTTGCAGAAACAGTCATATATATGCTGGCAGTTTGTCACAAAATGCAGGCGTTATTACTCCAGTGCCATTCAAACAGCTGCAGAGTAGCACATGAACACGTTATAGGTAGTCGCCAACGGCAAGTGGTTGAACGAGAGCAGGGACATGCGCTCCCATAAGAACCACACTATATGGGCAGGTCAGTACAGTAGGCCGTGCAGCGATGAACATGACGTGTTCCACACGTGATAGATTGATGGTTAGAAAAATTTAGGAATGCTGTTCTTTGTTATTATTCCCTTCTAACGATGGTGTTGGAGCCGTTTTGGGAGAGATCTAGGGCTGTGTCTGTACAATTGGGAGAATTACTCGAACTTTGAATCTTCTGTGCAAATCTTAGTGCACATCTTGGTGTGGCTGAAATTGAATGTATACAATATAATATAATAATATTTGAGGTTTTACGTCCGAAACTCAGGATATGACCATGAGAGATGCTGTAGCGCAAGGCTGCAGAAATTTTGACCATTTCGTGCTCTTTAACGTGCACTAAAATCACACAGTACTCGGGCCTCTACCACTTCACTTCCATAGAAATGCCACCGTCGCGGCCGGTATCGAACCCCCGACCTTCCGAGCCGTGCACCCTAGTCACTGACCAACGGAGGCGAACAAAATGCATTGTGGTGAAAGTCACTTAAATGTCCAGCACTCAATGGATCCGTGCGATAATTTTGTAGCCTGGTCCACAGAACAAATTGGGATTATATTCTGTGGTCTACTGCACAGAAATAGTCGTCAAGCGAGGCGGGCTGCTAGGGCTACAGCGCATTCTGCCCGGCCAACGGCCCACAGCGCACACGTTTATCGTGGGTTACACAAAATAAAGTTGCAGGTTTTGTGATATGGTCTACAGAATACAGCTAGCGTGTATCCTGTGGTCTAGACCACAGGATAGGCACAGCGATTAGAATACGTGGGCGTTGCGCAGCGTACACGACAATCGCGATCTCTGAGCGCGTAATTGCACAGCTGCGCACACAGCAAGAGCACGCGCCCAGACTTCTGCTAGGCGCGGTTCATTCCGCTAATTAAATTGGCCTCTTAATTGCACAGCAGCACCGCGCTCGACTACTGCTAGGCGCGGTTCATTCCGTTAATTAAAACGGCCAGCGTCGCTCGTTCGCGAAATGCACCGCGGACGGCACCAAATTCTCACGGAAAAGCCACAACTACAAAAAAAAAATTGCAGGCAAATTTAGCGGCAGTCTGGCAACCACTTATGCAACGCCAAAAGGAACCTTACCCATAACACATAGGTCACTCACCAGCGCCGCTAGCACTCACATACTCACCGAAGTGCAATGTGGGTTTAACACGAGCACGGAAATAACACTGAAACGGGTGGAATCGGTCTCTTGATTTGCGCAGTCCTCTGTCCTTTACGCCGCCAGAGCTACCGTTGACATCTTGAGGTGACGCCAAGGGCCCACAGACCAGCCAATCGACACGAAAATTATGCGAAAATTTCGGTGCTCCAGCAGCGACTAATATCAGTGAACATTTATACTAATATTCACAGATGCCTCGACGCTACTCAAGCTCCCGGCTACTTCGCTTCTCTTCTGTAACGTTGGCTTCCGTTGTTTCCCTTTATCTTGGCAACGTACCCGCAGACGTCCCGCTACGCACCGCCCCGTACCAACTAGCCGCCACGCGCGCAACCTCCTCTCTCCTTCCTTGCCCCTTTCGAATCCTCCCGTTCTCCGCCGCTGTATCTGCGCGATGACTGGTCTCCTTCGCGGTTGCACTTGCGCGTGGAGATGCGCGACTCTCGCGGTGCTTTTTCATGGCTGCGCGTGGCTCGCATAGCGAACATTTGTGTTTCTGGGCTGTTTGCTTCCGCTATGCCGTCCGGTTTCGCCTGTAACTATTGCAACCAGAATTCAAATGGCTACGCTTATTATTTTCTAAATCCAAGGTGGTAGGCCAAATTTCATAAGCGCGAAAATGCACGCGACAGCGACGAGCGACGAAACAGGGCGTTCGCGCGACGTGTCGCGTGCTCATTTTCGCGCGATCGCTCGGTTCTCCAGATTTGGAAACCGTCGCTCATTGCCCGGAAGTGCTGGACTCAAGCAGCCAATAGCGAAAAACCGGAAAAGACAAAGACTACATAGGTGCACGTGACCCTGCCCGAGTCACGTATGCGGAACAAAAAATAACGCAATGTTTATTACACATGTGCATATAAAAAAGTGCTGCAAGGCAATAATAAACACTTTCCGTTTCATTAGACAACAATTATCTTATTTTTAAATTTCATACCGCTCGCTACGCAGGTTTCTTGGTGCGAGTAGACGGCCTCATGCCAGCAACAGTGGAATTCGCTCGCCGAAGCCGTAGCGTGAATGAGGTTTGCCTGCGCTAGCGACTGATCGCGCGAAGACGATCTACGTCGCGTCGCTTGTCGCGTGCATTTTCGCGCTTATGAGGTTTGGCCCGCAAGCAGCAGTCGCTGCACTACATCGGCGAAATAACTTGTCAGATAACATGTTCTTTGCGAGTTAAGGCCGTTTCACATGACACAAAAAGTTGCGATTTTCAGGCTGCGAATTCGCTCGCAGCGAAAAAAAAAAAGAGTTGTTCGCTCCCGCCGCAGTGGTCCGCGGCGAGCTTCCAACATGTTGGAAATTTTCGCTCTGATCGCAGCAGCAGGAGCGATTTTTGTTGGGACCCGTCGAAATAGGGCTGGTCCGGCCAAGCCGTCGAAATAGAGTCGACGTGTTTGTTTTGGTAATGGCCGATGCTGCGCATTTTAAAATGAATTCAGACTGGAAAGTGTTCCTAAATAACGAAACAAGCAAGCCCTTCGTAACCGTTCACGGTAACGATTTATTTCGCTGCAATCGCGGCATATGAAACAGCCTTTATCGTATCAGAGAAACCGAAACACTGACCCCGTATGCAAAGCAGTTGGGGAAAATGGTCATTGGTTTTACGTACAGTTTTCAATCGCACTTTTTCTTCCAAGCAGCTGGTGTCGCTGAAGACTGGTAGCTCGCCGGTGTCACTTTCAGAGTCCCCATTTCGCTGACGATATCACTCGCACACAAATTCTCGGTGATTCCATGTGTGGGAAATAAAATATTTCACGACGCACCGCTGTCTTCGTTTCTCCCTGCTCGATGAATACGGATCACCTAATGAACACGCACTCAAGCTCGCTCACAAGCTTCGATGGTCATTGGTTTTACGTACAGTTTCCAATCGCACTTTTTCTTCCGAGCAGCTGGTGTCGCTCAAAACTGGCAGGTCGCCGGTGTCACTTTCAGAGCCCCCCTTTCGCTGACGACATCACTCGCACACAAATTTTCGGTGATTGCATGTGTGGGAAATAAAATATTTCACGACGCACCACTGTCATCGTTTCTCCCTGCTCGATGAATACAGATCACCTAATGAACAGGCACTCAAGCTCGCTCACAAGCTTCGATGTTCCTTCCTCCGTGTTCGATGTGAACCCGGAGGAAGGATGGATGTGAACACCGTGGTCCGTGGCTAGAATAGCCACTGTACCACGGTGGCTATTCCAGCCTACACTATTCCAGCCACTGTAACCGTGGATGTGAACTTGCTGCGACGCCATCGTTGTTTATCGGGGCAGGGAAAAGGTGGAATGGCACCAGAACGCTAGAAACAGCAAAGAACAAAAATCTGCACGGATAATGATGCCTAATAATTATGGTAACAATTTTAAACATATTATTTACACCTTTTATTTTTATATTTTCTGACATGTAACGAAGTGTACACACGTTAGCGTTCGTGGATGATATAATATACGGCAGCGCACGGAGGAAGGAAACTCTTAGCAACGTTTACAAATCTCTTTGTCCATCACGGGGTTTCAACAGTGCGTAGAACAAGTGAATATCCTTGTGTCGTGCGGCAGATGACGCGGATGAAGCAGTTAGTGTTCAGCGAAATGGCGTTGGGCACCATGACGAAGCTGAATGACGACGAACGCCTTGCAGGTCAGTGACGGTTGAGCAGTGCCCCTGCTTGTGACAACGGACGACGCTGTTGAGCCCAGCAAGACGCCGGGAGGACCATGTGCACATACGTAGTTTCGTGTTGTGTGTGTACAGTAACAACTTGCATGTGCGTATTAAAACACCTTTTCTGTTCCGCTTGGTACACTCTCCACCAGCATTGCATGTAATCTCAACGTACCAGCAACCACGTTCAACTGTCACTAGCACCGTGCTCAAAGTCACCACGGTCGCAGAATGCTGACGCAAATGAGTTTCACGCGGAACACGGACACAGTGGCAGGACGCTGCGTCAGTCGCGTGGCGGAATGCAACCGTAGAAGGCGCACGACTGATCGTGTTGTCTGTACAGTTGCTGAATTAATGACGTGAAAGCACTCGCCGTTGTCAATGCATCTAGCGCGCGTTCTCTCGTAGTTGCTTCGTTGTCAGCGAGCTGTTACTCTTTGTTATTACTCGGACGAAGCGATTTCGCTGAAGGTGTCCCGCTGGCTCTGAGTGATGAGCCCAGTTCCATTAGTTTCGGATCGTCACGACACACGCGCTGCGCAGCCCACGTGCTTTCCGAGCCGGAGAGGGAGTCGCGCCTTCTGCTTCGCATTCATATGTAAACAAGAGAGGAGAATTTGCCTACTCAATATGACCGACTTCTGGCTTCATCGCGGCTTCACAACGAGTGACGTCAGGGCCTCTCCTTACCTTTTTTCTTCCTCCGTGGCGTAAAAAATGTGGCGGAAATGACAGCATGGCGGCCATATTCAGTAGGCACAATGGCGGCGTTGTTATGGTTACGTGTTGCGCAGTGAAGCTGGTCTAGCAGTGAGCGGCCGCGGCTGGCGGCGGAATGTGTGCCTCCCCAGGTCTCGTGCTGAGCCGTGGCGGACAATATCTGTGCTCTGCGCCGCGTTATTGGTTACGCAGTGTTCGTCTGGCTGTTACATTACTCTTAGCAACGTTTACAAATCTCTTTGTCCATCACGGGGTTTCAACAGTGCGTAGAACAAGTGCATATCCATGTGTCGTGCGGCAGATGACGCGGATGAAGCAGTTAGTGTTCAGCGAAATGGCGTTGGGCACCATGACGAAGTTGAATGACGACGAACGCCTTGCAGGTCAGTGACGGTTGAGCAGTGCCCCTGCTTGTGACAACGGACGACGCTGTTGAGCCCAGCAAGACGCCGTGAGGACCATGTGCACATACGTAGTTTCGTGTTGTGTGTGTACAGTAACAACTTGCATGTGCGTATTAAAACACCTTTTCTGTTCCGCTTGGTACACTCTCCACCAGCATTGCATGTAATCTCAACGTAACAGCAACCACGTTCAACTGTCACTAGCACCGTGCTCAAAGTCACCACGGTCGCAGAATGCTGACGCAGGTGAGTTGCACGCGGAACACGGACACAGTGGCAGGACGCTGTGTCAGTCGCGTGGCGGAATGCAACCGTAGAAGGCGCACGACCGATCGTGTTGTCTGTACAGTTGCTGAATTAATGACGTGAAAGCACTCGCCGTTGTCAGTGCATCTAGCGCGCGTTCTTTCGTAGTTGCTTCGTTGTCAGCGAGCTGTTACTCTTTGTTATTACTCGGACGAAGCGATTTCGCTGAAGGTGTCCTGCTGGCTCTGAGTGATGAGCCCAGTTCCATTAGTTTCGGATCGTCACGACACACGCGCTGCGCAGCTCACGTGCTTTCCGAGCCGGAGAGGGAGTCGCGCCTTCTGCTTCGCATTCATATGTAAACAAGAGAGGAGAATTTGCCTACTCAATATGGCCGACGTTCGGCTTCATCGCGGCTTCACAACGAGTGACGTCAGGGCCTCTCCTTACCTTTTCCTTCCTCCGTGCTTCTAACCCACACAGAAGTGGCTCCTGCGCCGCACGGAAGTGACGTCACTTTAAAATTATTACCTAAAGGTAGCTAATTGTGTGAATTATTCGTGTGTAACGCGCAAAACCTACAAAAATTTTACAAATCAAGTGTTTAACAAGTCAATTTGCCCAGGTTTGTCATTTAAATACATATTGTCACGGGGTCGTGACGTGGCCGCAGACAGTAGACTTCGTGTTGGGATTTAACTGTTTATTTTGGCGAACCTGTGCCCAGTAAACGGAAACTCCAATTGCAGCAGCAGTCTTGCACAGATAGCAGTCTCGGACTGATAGCGGCGAACGGAGCGTCGGCTTTCGTTCAACAACTGACAAGCGGCGAAGCGCGTCGGCATTTATACTCTTGCCGTCGAATGTTCTAGCGTTATCGCTGGCGGTGGCGTAGGTTCCAGAACAATCTGTACCGTTCGCACAGTGGGCGTGATCTTATCGAAATGATCTACTACAGTCCGGAACGTTCTCGAAAACTGCAGGCGCGGTTTGCGCTGAGAATCGTGTGGTGTTTTGGGACGATAACAAAAACTTGGGAAATGGAACGTGGCATTGCCCCCCTCTGAAAAAAAAGGCATCCTCCCGATGCTTGATTGATATGTGGGGTTTAACGTCCCAAAACCACTATATGATTATGAGAGACGCCGTAGTGGAGGGCTCCGGAAATTTAGACCACCTGGGGTTCTTTCACGTGCACCCAAATCTGAGCACACGTGCCTACAACATTACCGCCTCCATCGGAAATGCAGCCGCCGCAGCCGGGATTCGAACCCGCGCCCTGCGGGTCAGCAGCCGAGTACCTTAGCCACTAGACCACCGCGGCGGGGCCGTCCCGATGCTTTAACTAAAGATGAAGATATAAAATAATAATGCAAGAAAGTACAATGAATAAATTACGATGCAACAATAATACAAAAAAACACTGTTTCAGTTTGTTAACGCGCATGAAACGGCTTGAGGCGCGCGACATGGACGACTTCATGTCGCAATCGGCGTCGTTGAGAGTTCGTGATGCCGTCGGGGACAACCTCGTAATCAAGTGGGCCGAGACGTCTAACCACCCTGTACGGTCCGAAGTAGCGTCACAGAAGCTTTTCACTTAGTCCACGTCGGCGTATCGGCGTCCACACCCAAACACGTTCACCGGGCTGGTATTCCACGAAGCGTCGTCGAAGGTTGTAACGGTGGCTGTCTGTCGTCTGTTGATTCTTGATACGGAGACGCGCAAGTTGTCGGGCTTCTTCGGCGCGTTGAAGTATACTCGCTCACATCGAGGTTTTCTTCGTCGGTGACGTTGGGTAACATGGCATCGAGCGTCGTTGCCGGGCTCCTTCCGTAGACCAATTTGTATGGAGATATCTGCGTCGTCTCCTGCACCGCCGTGTTGTATGCGAAGGTCACATACGGAAGAATGGCGTCCCACGTCTTGTGTTCGACATCGACGTACATTGACAGCATGTCGGCGATCGTCTTGTTAAGCCGCTCGGTGAGGCCGTTGGTCTGTGGGTGGTACGCTGTCGTCCGGCGGTGGTTTGTTTGGCTGTATGCCAAGATCGCTTGAGTTAAGTCGGCAGTGAATGCCGTTCCTCTGTCGGTGATAAGGACCTCCGGGGCGCTGTGACGTAGGACGATATTTTCGACGAAGAACTTAGCTACCTCGGATGCACTGCCTTTTGGCAGCGCTTTTGTCTCGGCGTAGCGGGTGAGGTAGTCGGTAGCTACCACGATCCACTTGCTTCCGAAAGCCGACGTCGGGAACAGCCCAAGTAGGTCCATACCAATCTGCTGGAAAGGTCGGCAAGGTAGATCGATTGGCTGCAGAAGTCCCGCTGGCCTTGTCGGCGGTGTCTTTTGTCGCTGACAGTCCCAGCATGTCCTCACATAACGAGTGACGTCGGTGGTAAGACGTGGCCAGTAGTACCTTTCTTGTATCCTCGCGAGCGTACGAGAAACACCGAGGTGCCCTGCCGTTGGATCGTCGTGCAGGGCCTGCAGGAGTTCTGGTCGCAGAGCTGAAGGCACCACAAAGAGGTACTTAGCTCGAAGCGGTGAAAAGTTTTTCTTTTGTAGAAGACCGTTTCGTAGAAAGAACGACGCAAGTGCGCGCTTGAATACCTTCGGGACTTCGGCGGTCCTGCCTTCGAGGTATTCTATTAGGGCCTTAAGTTCCGGGTCGGCCCGCTGTCGTTCAGCGAAGTCGTTGGTAGTTATCATTCCCAAGAAGTAGTCGTCATCCGGGTCGTCGGGTAGCGGTTGGTCGACAGGCGCACGAGAGAGACAGTCGGCGTCGGAGTGTTTTTTGCCGGACTTGTAAATGACAGTAATATTATAGTCTTGAAGTCTCAGGCTCCATCGTGCGAGGCGACCTGAAGGGTCCTTCAAGGTGGCTAGCCAACACAAGGCGTGGTGGTCGCTCACAACTTTGAAGGGCCTGCCGTAAAGGTTGGGGCGAAATTTCGACGTAGCCCAGATGATGGCGAGGCACTCCTTTTCTGTTGTGGAATAATTTGCTTCTGCTTTGGATAGCGATCGGCTGGCGTAACTAATAACCCTTTCAAGTCCGTCAGTCCTCTGCACAAGAACGGCGCCAAGACCTACGCTGCTTGCGTCAGTATTTATTTCTGTCTCGGCGAATTCGTCGAAATGAGCAAGTAACGGAGGCGTCTGTAGGCGATGTTTAAGCTCTTGGAAAGCGTGTTCCTGTGGCGTCTCCCACTTGAACTCCACGTCGGCCTAGGTAAGGTTAGTGAGAGGATCGGCGATGCTGGCGAAGTTTTTCACGAACCGCCTTTAATAGGCGCACAGGCCCAGAAATCGGCGCACGGCTTTCTTGTGAGTGGGCGGCGGGAAGTCGGCGATGGCGGCTGTTTTCCGTGGATCGGGACGAACTCCAGACTTGCTGATAACGTGCCCCAGAAACAAGAGCTCCTCATACGCAAATCTGCACTTTTCTGGCTTCAGTGCGAGTCCGGAAGTCTTGATGGCTTGAAGTACAGCTTCAAGGCGCCGAAGATGCTCGTCGAAACTCGAGGAAAACACGACGACGTCGTCCAAGTACACAAGGCAAGTCTGCCACTTCAATCCTGCCAGTACTGTATCCATAACGCGTTGAAAAGTTGCAGGCGCCGAACAAAGGCCGAAGGGCATCACCTTAAACTCGAAGAGGCCGTCCGGTGTTATAAACGCCGTCTTCTCTCGGTCTCTTTCGTCGACTTCGATTTGCCAATAGCCAGTCTTGAGGTCCATTGACGAAAAGTACTTGGCGTTATGGAGCCGATCAAGTGCGTCGTCTATTCGTGGGAGAGGATACACGTCCTTTCTTGTGATTTTGTTCAGGCGGCGATAATCGACGCAGAAACGTAGGGTCCCAACCTTCTTCTTCACTAACACCACGGGGGATGCCCATGGACTCTTGGACGGCTGGATAATGTCATCCCGCAGCATTTCATCAACTTGTCTCTTCATGGCCTCACGTTCTCGCGTCGAAACCCTGTACGGACTCTGACGGAGTGGTCTGGCATTTTCTTCGGTTATGATGCGATGTTTCGTGAATGGGGTCTGCCGAATTTTCGATGACGACGAAAAGCAATCTTCGTATTGCAGGAGCAGGGCCTTGAGCTGTTCTTGCTTATTGTTCGGAAGTCTGGGATTGACGTCGAAAGCTATGGGAGGGGCTTGGTTCCTCTGAGCAGGTTCCGCAGAATCGGCGAGGGCGAAAGCACTGGTGGCTTCGACAATTTCTTCGATGTATGCGACCGTTGTTCCTTTGTTCACGTGTTTGTACACATTGCTGAAATTCGTGAGCATAACCGTTGCCTTGCCTCCCCACAGCTCTGCAATTACTCTTACGACGTAAATATTTCGGGTGACCAACAGATGCTGACTGCCTTCAACGACGCCTTCCAAGTCAGGTGATTTAGGAGCGCCGACTGAAATAATGATGCTTGAGCGAGGCGGAATGGTGACTTGTTCTTCCAGCACATTCAAGGCATGGTGTCCTGACGGCGTGCGCGGCGGTAGTGCTTCTTCTGTGGATAACGTTATCGACTTTGTTTTTAGGTTGATGACAGCACCATGGAGGCATAAGAAGTCCATGCCAAGGATGACATCTCTCGAGCAACGCTGTACGACTACGAAGTCTGTAGGGTAAAACGGCCGTTAATGGTGATTCTCGCTGTGCAGATTCCTGCAGGCGTTACGAGATGACCTCCGGTTGTGCGGATTTCAGGGCCTTTCCAAGCTGTCCTAACTTTCTTTAACTTCGCGGCGAACGACCCACTGATGACAGAATAGTCCGCTCCAGTATCGACGAGAGCGGTCACACTGTGGCCATCGATAAGAACGTCGAGGTCGCTAGTTCGCCGTCTTGCATTACAGTTAAGGCGTGGCGTCGGGTCACGGCTGCGTCGGCTTGTTCCGCTGCTTCCATGTTGCGTCGTCAGGCCACCTTCAGTAAGTGAGCTATCGCCGTCAGGGCTTCGCCTGGTTGGCGTTGTGTTCGGAAAGCTCCGTCGCGGCGTCGTCGTCGTCGGAGGATCTTCGGTAGTTCGGCACACAGCATCCGCACCTCCACCGGTTGCTGCCCTTAGTTTCCCGGATACGGGCTAGGAGACCGGCCCCGCGTTGGGCCAGAGTACTGCCGGTGGTGCGGTGACGTGCGGCGGCTGGGCGACGGCGAACGGGAAGGACTTCGTGGTGTCCATTAAGTTTCTGTCAGGTAGTCGGCGATGTCACGTGGCCGTTCCCCTGGCTGCGGACGTGGTGCATCGACGGCGAAGCCATGCAGTCCCATCTGTCGGTACTGGCAACGGCGGTAAGTGTGCCCGGCCTCGCCGCAGTGGTAGCACAGTGGGTGGTGGTCAGGGGTGCGCCAAACGTCGGTTTTCCTCGGCGCACTGCGCTGGCGAACGGTAGGTCGTCGGTGGGAGTGGTGGCGGCGGTGGTGTCTGGCGACGGAAGTGCGACGGGGCGGCGTTTTGGCGTAGATGGGGAGGGGCGTTGTGGCGCACTGCAGCGGCGTAGCTCATAGTTTCTGGCTCGGGTAGCGGTGTTTGGGGAATTCGAAGCGATTGCCGAACTTCTCGCACAATGTCGGCGATCGAATCCACTTGAGGTTGCGCCGAAGGCAACAGTTTGCGCAGCTCTTCCCGCACGATCGCTTGGATCGTTTCACGCAGGTTTTCGGAGTCACTGGCTTGAGCAGAAGCGCATTTAGGAGTCAGGCGACGATTATACTGTCTGGTGCGCATGTCTAGGGTTTTTTCGATGGTGGTCGCCTCGGATACGAATTCTTGGACGGTGTTGGGTGGATTCCTCATTAGTCCCGCGAAGAGCTCCTGTTTGACCCCTCGCATGAGGAAACGAACTTTCTTCTCCTCAGGCATGTCTGGGTCAGCGTGAAGAAATAGGCGGGTCATCTCCTCTGTGAAAATTTCAACCTTTTCATTTGGTAGCTGAACCCGGGGCTCTAGTAGAGCAGCGGCCCTCTCTTTGCGAGCGACGCTCGCGAACGTTTGCATAAATGCGCCGCAGAAAACATCCCACGTTCGGAGCGTGGACTCCCGATTCTCTAGCCAGGTCCTTGCGGTGTCTTCCAGGTAGAAGTACACATGACGGAGCTTTTCTTCGTTGTCCCAGTGGTTGAGGCCGGCCACACGGTCGTATGTTTCTAGCCAGGTTTCCGGGTCTTCAAACGATGACCCATGAAACGTTGGTGGTTACCTGGGTTGATGAATGACGATCGCGGGCTGGGACGTTCTGGTTGTCATTGTCGCTGCAGTAGAGGTCATGGCCTTGGCCTTCCGCACCTTGTCTTGTAGAAGCCCGTACTCCGGTGGGAGACCTTGCTGTCGGCGGCTTGTTCGCTGCTCTTGGTTGGCGTCGGTGTCTTCTCCGCGACGTGGGCTGGGTTCACGGCTTGACGGGGGCGTCCGGTACATGAACGAAGCAGCACCTCCACCAGATGTCACGGGGTCGTGACGTGGCCGAAGACAGGAGACTTCGTGTTCGGATTTAACTGTTTATTTGGGCGAACCTGTGCCCAGTAAACGGAAAGTCCAATTGCAGCAGCAGTCTTGCACAGATAGCAGTCTCGGACTGATAGCGGCGAACGGAGCGTCGGCTTTCGTTCAACAACTGACAAGCGGCGAAGCGCGTCGGCATTTATACTCTTGCCGTCGAATGTTCTAGCGTTATCGCTGGCGGTGGCGTAGGTTCCAGAACAATCTGTACCGTTCGCACAGTGGGCGTGATCTTATCGAAATGATCTACTACAGCCCGGAACCTTCTCGAAAACTGCAGGCGCGGTTTGCGCTGAGAATCGTGTGGTGTTTTGGGACGATAGGTTCGTTCGATTCACCTGCACCAATTGGAACTGGTTCATGGCTGTGCACGCGAAGTTCAGAATTTGTGCAGCGTGCATTCAGCGGTGCAGGTACAGCGCGACCTCCGAAACAAATGACGATGTGCCAACAGGGTGCAGACCTTATTTCTGTTGGCTTAATTTACACCGTTCAGCTAACACTGAACGATGGCGAACCGCACATGCGGACAATTTATGAGGCGCAAACATCTTCGCAAAACACACAGCGTTGGTAGAGGCAGATACGGCGCATACGCCCAAGTGCTGCGTCGTCTGTTCAGTTGCATGCACGGCTGCACCAAGCCGGCACCATCATCGTAGGAGGTGCACGAAAATCGTGAACCAGTGCTGCACCTCTTCTGCACCTTTCGAAACGAATGACAGGATTCAGAGGTCGTCGATGCTGCACCATTGAAACGAATGGCAAAGCGCACCACACCATGAACTGGTTCCCGTGGTGCAGGCGAATCGAACAGACATGATAACAAAAACTTGGGAAATGGAACGTGGCATTCAAAACGACGACACAGAGACAAGAAGGACACGAAAGACACGAGCGCTAGAACAAAACGACGACGTTTTGTTCTCGCGCTATAACTATCGTCATGCCATACCAACTACCCCAAGCTGCCACACTTCTAACCCACACAGAAGTGGCTCCTGCGCTGCACGGAAGTGACGTCACTTTAAAATTATTACCTACAGGTAGCTAAATGTGTAAATTATTCGTGTGTAACGCACAAAACCTACAAAAAATTTACAAAGCAAGTGTTTAACAAGTCAATTTGCCCAGGTTTGTCATTTAAATACATATTAAAGTACATTAATGACAGTGGGCGCCATGGGCGCTGCGGCTGCGAAAGGTAAACACTGCGAGATGGTAGCCGCGTGCGATGTGTTAGGTGGTGAAAACTCCGATGAAATCGTGGCCATGGCCTAGGCTACTCCCAAGGAGTACTGGAGTGTCGTCGCTGCTTCATGTGATTGCTGGATGCTTAGTTGAACCTGGTGGTTGGAGCTACCGCAGCTTCATCTGAGTGTGTACGCAAGAAAGATTCTCGTATGATGTGCGGATTACAGTTGTTGGACGTACTGCATTTTCCAGATTGCAATGCCAAGCGTGGTGTTGTCAAAGGTGAAAGTGTTCTTGCTGCCGAGTTTTGCTTGTCGCGAAGGACACGGTCAACGATGAAATAAATGCTTTCGCACAGTTCACGTGTGACTGACCGGACGCACATGCATGAAACCCCAGTGCGTCGATGAAGTGTTCATGCGATGGATGGAAACAACTTTATTGTATTGTTTTTACGAAGCCTGTGATCTCCGAAGGCCAGAGCTACTGCATTGCCGTCTGTTTTGTCAAGTGCGAACGCGTACGGCCATTCTCATCAGTTGCTACGTGAATGCTCCCGTGCTGTCACAGGCCGCGCGTGTTATCGAGCAAGGCAGACAAGCTGTTTTGTAGTTAAATGGGCTAACGCCGTCGGCACTTGCCCTTGGGCATTGTTTATCAAGTGCTGATCGCCTAGAACATTGCGGTGACACGTCAGTATTTTTAAAGAAAGTGGCCTGCCGGTTACCTCGTCAGGTGATGGTACACTGAGCGACATAAAAAAAGTTGCCCGAGACTACGTTGCAGTGCACCTTTCTGTCATCAAAACTTTGATAAACCGTGGAAATCAACATTCCTGACACCTGTGCCGAAGAAACCAATGCAGCTAGCTGCATTCGAGTTTTTTGTGTCTTTTCGCGTCTCGCCGATTAAGAGCTCTAATTCGCAAAACACTTTATCATAATAAATATAGTCAATCCTGCAAGAGTCATCGGATATCCAATATTAAAGGGCCTGTGGACGGGACCACCAGCAGCAGCAAGTCGGGCTGATGAGGAGGCGCAAATGTTAAAAAAATACATGCGTGAACAAAGAAAAAAAACTACGAAAGATAAACTGCAATAGGACTTGAACCACCGACCTCACGAGTTGATGTGTTGCTTTAACCAACTACGCCACAGCTGCCGATCTGTTCGAGGTGGCAAACAAGCCAATTTTGTATTCTTGTCACGCTAAACCTAGCTGACATTTTTTGTTCACTGTTTCGTTTGGACGTAACTTTACCGGCTTTTATCTTTATGTCTAGACGTACCGCTAGACACTCCCGACTATTGAAACAAAGTGCCTAACCGGAAAAAAGCGTGACGTCATTTCCGTGCGGCGCAGCAGCCAGTTCTGCGAGTGGGGAGGGGGGTGGCTCGTGCGCTGCTCGGCGCAGCAGTCTCTGCCTAATTTTACCTCTCTTTTGCAGCTTTTTGTATGATTTGTATAAAAAGTTTTTGTTACATACACTTTGCCAAACATATTTGAAGTTTTCAGTTTTTTGTACTTGCATTGCTTTTATGTAATATTTTTTTAAAATTAGTGCAACTACAGTCGTTTGACGAGGTGGGATAGAAAAATAGAGTTGCGGAACGTTGAGGAAGTCTGCGAAAGCAGTATTCCGTACCTTAGGCGGTTTGAACGGAGTTATGTAAGTGGGACGGCTTCTTGCTCTCCCATAGTAGAGTACGACGTACTCTTAATCGTGACACTGTTGTAACGCACAGCTGCAGCTGTGTTGATTAATGCGAAAATTCAGAGTTCAGTGGGGCTGGCAAGGCGTTCCCCTGCAGAGGAGTGCTAAACATGAAGCTATAATTCAGGAGTTCGACAAACTCTGTTGTCCACTGACTGCAAGGGTAACGGTCGCAAGATCGTTACTCTTCTCGGTTTTAACTCACGTGGCTAGTGTTACGTCGGTGGCGAGTCGAACCAAGAATCGCTGGGAACAGACTCTCTTCCAGTTTCTGTGGAGCAGTTCATGTATTTATTTACGTGGGGAGCCCGGTCCTGAAGTTGCCCAGAGATCGGATGGGACTCGGAGCCCCCGACCTGAGGCTCATGGCCAGAGCGCTTCACGTCAGATGGACCCGTGTAACTTTAGATTCGGACATGACACTCACTCGAAGCTTCGCGTCGTTCTTCCTCAGCACGCGCTTGCGGCTGTTCTCGACGGGCGCCCTTTCTCACTGCGTGCCCCGTGCGGGAACCCCGTCAGCTTTTTACGCGAGCGTGGCTAGGGCACTCGCGGAGATTCAGCGCGTCGATCAAGAGTGTGACGTAGCCGAGGTGCAACTCCAGGATTTACTCGGCCTCATAACCCCGCCACTATTCGAGCACAAGGTGTTTGACCTGTCCCGGCACAAGCCGAACTGGCATCTCATCTCTGTCAGCTTTCTCGACGCCAGGCGGGCTTGTTTTATGTACCGTCTGGCAAGGCGGTGTCTAGAGGGCATTCTGGTGCCACTATCGTTCAGTGACCTGGGTAATGACAAGGAGTAAACAAATTTGCGCAGTCTTAGTATAGAGAAATGCATTTTCGTATAGAGTGGCCGCTTGAGCCTTTTCGTGGCCGAGCAAGAAATGCTTTGACCAACCGCTAGATTGCGTAATATTGCTCGGCTTTAGCCTCTTTTTCTAAAAAAGGAAAACACGTTGAACAGTCATTACTAGCTATAATGTGTGCAGATGATGTAGTATTAATAGCTGGCAACGAGGAAGATCAGCAGGGATTGACAGACATCTGCGGTAATGAGGGGGATAGGTTAAACATGAAGTTCAGTAGGGAAAAATTGGCATAATGATCTTTAAGGAAAACGAATGCTGTGAGCCTAAGATACAGGAAGTCAAACTAGAGATAGTGAATGAATACAAATATCACGGCATATTGATGAACAACGTGGCTGAGTACCTAAGGGAACACGAAAGATATGTAAAGACGAATGGCAACAGTAATGCAGCTGTAATGAAAAATAGGGCACTGTGGAACTACAACAGGTGTGAAGTTGTGAGAGGGATTACGAAAAGTGTTACGATCCCAGGTCGATTGTTGAGTAGCCAGTTCGAAATTCATTTGTTATCTGGTTGATTGAATTCTAATGATTTAATTATTCTGTTAGCAATAACCTTTGTAAATAGCTTGTATGCGACGGAGAGCAAGCTGATATCCGCCTGTAATTATTGAAGTCCTTGTCCCCTTCTTTCTTATGTATT
Organism: Rhipicephalus annulatus; assembly: GCA_013436015.1. Classification (NCBI taxonomy): domain Eukaryota; kingdom Metazoa; phylum Arthropoda; class Arachnida; order Ixodida; family Ixodidae; genus Rhipicephalus; species Rhipicephalus annulatus. The sequence goes on from WOVY01009881.1 coordinate 757,695, forward strand.
AAGATGATGTTAGGATTGTTCCAATATTGTGGTACCTTCAATTGCCAGCAGACACTTCGTAAACAGGGTTGCTAGTTTTTCTAACACAATCTGTCTTCCGTCTTACAGAAGATTTGGTGTTACCTGATCCTCACCAGCAGCATTGCCTGCCACCACAATACATAGCCCTGATAGATTACGAGGAGGCATTTGATTCAATAGAAATATCAGCAGTCATAAAGACATTGCGGAATCAGGGCGTCGACGAAGCATATATATAAACACCCGGGAAGACGTCCATAGAGATTCAACTGCCACCATAGTGCTCCATAAAGAAAGCTACAGAATATCAATCAAGAAGGGTGTATGACAAAGCAATACAATCTCCCGTATGCTGTGTACGGCGTGCATGCCTGCAGGAGGTTTTCTGAGGCCTCGATTGGGGGAAGTTAGGGATAAATGTTATTGGAGACTACATTAGTAACCTGCGCTTCGACGATTACACAGCATATCTGACTAACTAAGGGAACAAATCGAAACTAATAATTATAGATTTAGACGAGGAGAGCAGAAAGGTAGGCCTTGAAATTATTTTGGAGGAAACGAAAGTAAAGCACAACACACCGGAACAGAACAGCGCTTCGAGATAGGTAATAGTGCACTTAATGTTGTAAAAGAATACGTCTATTTTGGGCAAGCAACAACCGCGCACCCAAGCCATGATATTGAAGTAACTAGAATAATAATAATGGCGTGGAGCACATTCAGTAGCACTGTCAAATCATGACTGGTAGATTGCCACTATCCCCCAAGAGGAAGGTATATAGCAGCTGCATCTTGCCGATACTTACTTACTAAGCAGAAACCTGGAGGCTTACTAGAGGGTTCAGCTTAAACTGAATACGATGCAGCGAGCGATGGAAAGGAAAATTATAGGTGTAACCTTAAGAGAAAAAAAAAACAGCAGAGTAGATCAGGGGAATTTAGAGCGATCCTGGCAGCACATACCATCAGCTATGTACTGAACCTGCTTTTGGTGTGATTGCAGGCTTCTACCCATAAAGCTTCTGAGGGTGCATCGGAGCGGCCTATCTACATAAGGCTGATTGTAAAGGGCGTGATAACCAGGTGCGGGACTCAACCGGTGTACTTAGGTGGAACTGCCGCTCTTACGAATGATCAAGCTCCAACCGTTGCTGCATGGCATGGCTGTTCTGGCAAATGACGCATCTCGTTAATGCTACACATGCCCGGTATATTCGGAGCCGTAATAGCCTCAGAGCGATCCAGGCAGAAGAAAGCATCAGCTTAAGTACTAAAGCCACTTCTTGTGTGATTTCAGGTACGTAAGAGTTTTTACGTTTATAGAAACGTCCATTTATAGCTCGTGGATCGCTCTGCAACGTTACATTGTTACCCTGTTAAATGTATCTTGCATTGGGTGGAAACCCAATGAAATTACTTGGACTGGGTCTTGGCGACAAACCATCAAGCACCGTTCAGGAACTAGCCAAAGTTTTGGTCGACATGACTTCCAAGCTAAAAAGTATAACAACAATCATTAGATCGCACATTCAGTGCTTAGTAGAAGACAACAAACAGTCCCAGATAGACATGCAGGAGATCAAGAGTTCCATGGATGTCATGAACAGGACATTTGAACAACTTAGGACTAATATACACAATGTGCACCATGAACCAGCAGAACTGAAACACCAGCAGGATGGTATTATTGGGGATGTTTGCCAGCTATAGGGGGAAGTAAAGAAATGCGACTAGAAATAATCAAGCTTGAATAATACAGTCCTCGGAATAACTTGAAGTTAGAAATGTTCCTATGTCCGCAAATGAATCATTACCAGGCATGATGCATAAAATAGCAACTTCCTTGAAAATGGAACTTCGTGCTGAAGACATCGGTGTAGTGCTCCGTGATCTGACAAAAAATAAAGCTGAACAGAACATTGTGGTAACATTTACCTCTTATGCAGTCCGAGAGTAAATGATCAGGAATGCCAAGAAAAATATATTGTCTACATCCAAACTTGGCTTTCAAAACAATGAGCCTATATTCATCAAATGACATCTCCGCCAAGAGAATAAGATTCTTCTGGCAAATGCATGCCAGATGAGAAGAGAGAAACTTGAAGTATGTTTGGGTATCACAAGCCAAAATTCTAATGCGAAAACCTGACAATTCTCATGTACTTCACATCACCTCTGAGGACGACCTCCGAAAGGTAGTTTAGCGGACTCTCGAATTTCAGATCACTCCACCAAGTATGGCGTTTTCAATTCATGAAGTAAAACGCAAATTTCACGACACACAGTGCCTATGCGAACTTCATTGCGACATTCGAAGTTTTCGTAGAAACAAATATATGTTGTGTTCGTTTTTATCACAGCATAGTTTTGCTTTTGATGTTATGGGTTTAACAGAAACTTGGCTTAGAGAAGGTGAGTACATCTTCATCCGCGGATACAGTCTTATAAGCAATCCTAGGGATGATAAATCACGTGGTGGTGGAGTGGTTTAACTAATGAAGCAGGCGTTCCCTTATAGGGTACTCTCAGGTATTGAAATCAGTAACAGTTCACTTTAATCTCTCTTTATTCGTTTATATTCAAGTGTGGGTGTAGGTATAATATACCGACCGCCAAGCTCGAGTCCGCCCACTTTTTATCGATCGTTGGAATCTATCCTTTGCACCCTTCGTACTAAGGGCTGTGGCACTGTTGTTAGCGATCTTAATGTTGACGTCGGCAAAGACCTAAATTCTGAGTATATACACCAGTTGCAGTCGACACCAGTTGCAGTCGACGGCTTTTAGATTACAATCCGTGAACCTACTAGATTTTGAACCAGTGCACCTAAGACTACAAACCACGTTTTGTGCAACCGTGATGACAGTTTTTCAAGCGTATATGAGACAAGCCACTGCCCTGTTTTCGCACTATTATGGTAAGCGAAAAATACTTTTGCCAAGAATAACTACTCAGCAAATCGAAGGAATAATTATAAAAATCTGTAGCAGACAAAGAAAAATATTTTCAATATGTGTTTAACAGTGACACTCGTATCGAATGCGCAAGTATTGCAACTGACTCCCTACAGATAGTATCTAAGTACACAACAAATAAACACAGCAAATAAACTCACTGCTATCAAAGAAAATGATTGGTAGTACCAAAAATGGCATATGCAGAAAGACAACACTTAATATTTGCAAAATTTTCGGATATCTTGTAATCAAGTAGTAGCTCTTACGCAGAGGCGTAAAAAAGAATACAATGACTTACTAGCACAACAAGCACAAGGTAATTAAAAAAAGATTTGGGAGGTTTTAAAAGGAATAATGAATATCCCAATTAAAAAGCCGATCACCCCTGAACATGTTCACGCCAAGTGCACCAATAATTTCAATGCGTACTTCACTAGCATGGGTCTTAAGTTAGCTGACCATGTTCCAGCCACTGAAAGCAATGTCGATTGCCACGTCACTCATACGGCGTTTTTCTTGAATGAAGTTCACGAACATACAGTAACCTCTATTGCATCAGGTATGCTTTGTTAAAAAGCTATCGGCCATGATGGAATTACCGCGAAATCATTGAAAGACAATAGGTATGTTCTAGTACCAGTACTCACGGAAATACTTATCGACTCAATAAGCCGAGGCATATACCTTGACATTTTAAAAATCGCAAGAGTCTCTCTTATATACAGAAGTGGCGATATAAATGGCCCCGGAAGCTATTGGCTTATCTCTCTAATTAGCATTCAAAATACTGTATTTGAAAGGGTAACCGCGGCTCTGTTGAAGCAGTGCCTAAACGAAAACAAGCTTCTAATAAAATTTCAACATGGTTTCAGAACTAATACATCAACGTCATCTTCAGTGTTAGAACTAACCCAGAGTATATAAACAGTTTTAGACGAGAACGAGCCGTCGGGATATATTTAGATTAAAAAAAAAGCGTTTGACACGGTCTGTCGTTCCATACTTTGGAAAAATTGCGAACGTATACAATGAACCTTTTTTCAAGCTATCTAAATGGTCGAAAACAATTTGTTAGAATTGGTTCATTTGCCTCCCAATATTTCACTGTTGCTGCGGTGGTTCCGCAAAAATCAGTATAGGGGACCATTCTAATCTAGCTATACGTTAATGACCTCCCACCAGCACTAAAGTAATCTAAATCTGTTATTTATACCGATGGTACCACGCCATCATTCCGAGTCAGGGAAATCCCTTAGCGAATTTTAGAATACAATAAATAGCGAGCTATGTGGCATATCAGCATAGTTTGCATGTAATACATTACCACTGAACCGAGAGAAGACAAAATATGTATAGCATTCCGTTACCGTAATACCAAGTGTGACACAACAGGCTTGCAAATTGAGCTAGTAGATAGAAGAATAGAACAACTACAGATAATAAAATATTTAGGGGTATTATTGGACTGCAACTCCATCTGGAGACCATACATATCTAATATATGCACCAAATGAGGTTCTGCTTGCTTTTTGCTAATAAAATACAGAGACGGCTTTAATCTTAGCATACCTAAAATTGTTTACTTTTCCATATTTCACAATCACACCTTAAATTATTCTGAATCATGGTCTGGTACACCTAAAAAACACACTTATATTCTATCATTCGCTTGCAGAAAAGGGTCTTACGCATTGACTTACACACGAGCACCCAATGATAATAACTTGCTTTGCCATCAGCTCGGTATACTATCATTCCCCATGACTGGTGAACTGAAAGTAGCCGTTCTGATAAATAATATTTTGCGTGGGAATTACTCGTTATCAACAAGTGTGTTAATTACACCTAATATCAACCCAAGGAACGCAACAAATATTGATTTCAACTTGCCAGTTTTACAAACAAACACGTACGGCCAACGAATGTTCGAGTTTTATGGGACCCAAATTTGGAACGCAATACCCCATGAAGTAGGGAGAGAGAGATAGGAAAAGGCGACTGCCGATTCCCCTGGGTGGGTCAGCTCAGGGGTGCCGTCTACGCCTTTTCCTATCTCTCTCTCCCTACATCTTCGTCTTTATCTCTTACTATTTATCTGTCCTGTCTTCTACACTCTTCCGTTTACTTCCAAACTTCCTGGCGGCTAGGGTTAACCCTGTGCAAATAGCCTACCTTGGTCTAGGCGCATTGGGTTATAGTGGCGTTGTACGGCTGGCGTCTGCAGGTTTCAGCATTTGTAACCTTGTAGCGTCCCCTCGTTGGGCTCCGTGGTGGGTGGCCGCCAACGCTGCTGAACAACAATAAGGAAGACATGCATGGAGCATTCCCACTACTGTCTGATCGTACCGGCTTAAAGCCGGTACGCACCGATGATCTCACCAGAGAAGGATTGGCCACCCTGGTGCAGTGTCTGGCCACCCCCTCCCGTAGGCATTCGTCAATTGACTCACGGCCCTCAGTCCCCACTAGCTGCGGAGCAACTGACCACGGCGGCGGTCGGACCTGCAAAGCAGCGGAGGGTGCTAGGAATCTCTGGATACGGACAGGCCACCATTGGAACTTGAACTTAGCAACGTTTAACATTAGAACGTTATCTAGTGAGGGAAGTCTAGCTGTATTATTCGAGGAGCTAGAAGGCATTAAATGGGATATAATAGGGCTGAGTGAGGTTAGGAGGACAGATGAGGCCTATACTGTGCTACAGAATGGGCACGTCATTTGCTATCGGGGCTTGGCAGACAGAAGAGAACTGGGAGTAAGGTTCCTAATTCACAGAAACATAGCTGGCAACATAGAGGACTACTATAGCATTAATGAAAGGGTGGTAGGCATTGTAATTAAACTGAATAAAAGATACAAAATGAAGGTAGTACAGGCTTACGCGCCTACATCCAGCCATGATGACGCTTCAGTTGAAAGCTTCTATGAAGACGTGGAATCGGCAATGAATAAGGTGAAAACACAGTATACTATAGTAATGGGCGACTTTAATGCAAAGGTAGGGAAGAAGCAGGCTGGAGACCAGGCAGTAGGAGATTATGGCATCGGCACCAGAAACGCCAGAGGAGAGCTACTAGTAGAATTCGCAGAACGCAATAATCTGCGTATTTTGAATACCTTCTACCAAAAACGAGAAAACCGCAAGTGGACATGGAGGAGCCCTAATGGCGTAAATAAGAGCGAAATAGATTTTATAATGACTGCACACCCAGGAGTCGTGCAGGATGTGGAAGTGGTTGGCAAGGTAAGATGCAGTGACCATAGAATGGTACGGGCTCGAATCCGCCTAGACTTGAAGAAGGAACGACAGAAACTGATACGCAAGAAGCAAATCAATGAGCTAGCACTGAGAGGGAAAGTACAGGAATTCAGAGTGTCACTGCAGAACAGGTACTCTGCTCTTAGCGAGGAAACCAACCTTAGCGTCGATACAATGAATGATAATCTGACGAGTATCATCACGGAGTGTGCAGTGGAAGTTTGAGGCAGGGTAGCTAGACAGGACATCGGCAAGCTTTCCCAGGAAACGAAGAACCTAATTAAGAAGCGTCAAATCATGAAAGTGTCAAGTACAACAGACAAAATAGAACTGGCAGAGCTTTCGAAGCTGATTAATAGACGTAAAGTATGCGATGTAAGAAGGTATAACATGGAGAGAATTGAGCACGCTCTGAAAAACGGAGGAAGCGTCAAAGCAGTGAAGAGGAAACTTGGGATAGGCAAAAGGCGGATGTATGCACTAAGGGACAAAGAAGGCAAATTAACTACCAATATGGATATGATAGTTAAAATAGCGGAGGAGTTTTACAGAGATCTGTACAGTAGCCGAGACAACCACGACCTTAATACTATAAGAACTAGCAGTAACCCAGACGGCACCCCACCGGTAATGATAGAAGTCAGAAAAGCTTTGGAGAGCATGCACAGAGGCAAAGCTGCTGGTGAGGATCAAGTAACATCAGATCTGCTGAAAGATGGAGGACAGATTGTGTTAGAAAAACTAGCCACTCTATTTACGAGGTGTCTCCTGACGGGAAAAGTACCAGAGTCTTGGAAGAACGCTAACATCATCCTAATACATAAGAAAGGAGATGACAGGGACTTGAAGAATTACAGGCCGATCAGCTTGCTCTCTGTAGTATACAAGCTATTTACAAAGGTAATTGCTAGCAGAGTAAGAAAACATTCGAATTCAATCAACCAAAGGAACAAGCAGGTTTTCAAACAGGCTACTCAACAATTGACCACATTCATACTATCAATCAGGTAATAGAGAAATGCTCAGAGTATAACCAACCACTATACATAGCCTTCATAGATTACGAGAAGGCGTTTGATTCAGTAGAAATATCAGCCGTCATGCAGACACTGCGGAATCAGGGCGTAGATGAAATATATATAAACATTCTGGAAGAAATCTACAGGGGATCAACTGCTACCATAGTGCTTCATAAAAAAAGCGACAGAATACCAATAAAGAAGGGTGTAAGGCAGGGGGACACAATCTCCCCAATGCTATTCACTGCGTGCTTACAAGACGTTTTCAGAAGCCTAGAATGGGAACAGTTGGGGATAAGAGTTAACGGAGAGTACCTGAGTAACCTGCGCTTCGCCGATGACATTGCATTGCCGAGTAACTCAGGGGACGAAATGCAACTCATGATTACGGAGTTAGGCAAGGAGAGCAGAAAGGTGGGCCTTAAAATTAATCTGCAGAAAACGAAAGTAATGTACAACAACCTCGGAAAGGAGCAGCGCTTTGCGATAGGTAATAGTGCACTTGAAGTTGTAAAAGACTATGTCTACTTAGGGCAGGTAATAACCGCAGAGCCTAACCACGAGATTGAAGTAACTAGAAGAATAAGAATGGGGTGGAGCACATTCGGCAGGCACTCTCAAATTATGACAAGTAGATTGCCACTGTCCCTCAAGAGGAAGGTATATAACAGCTGTATCTTGCCGGTACTTAGCTACGGAGCAGAAACCTGGAGACTCACAAAGAGGGTTCAACTTAAATTGAGGACGACGCAGCGAGCAATGGAAAGAAAAATGGTAGGTGTAACCTTAAGAGACAAGAAGAGAGCAGAGTGGATTAGGGGACAAACGGGAGTTAAGGATATCATAGCTGCAATAAAGAAGAGGAAATGGACATGGGCCGGGCATGTAGCACGTAGACAGGATAACCGCTGGTCATTAAGGGTCACCAGCTGGATTCCCAGAGAAGGGAAGCGGGGTAGGGGGAGACAGAAGGTTAGGTGGGCAGATGAGATTAAGAAGTTTGCGGGTATAAATTGGCAACAGCAAGCACAGGACCGGGTTAACTGGCGGAACATGGGAGAAGCCTTTGTCCTGCAGTGGACGTAGACAGGCTGATGATGATGATGATGATGATGACCCCATGAAGTAAAAAAAAGCTAGTCGTTTCACGCCTGCTGTGCAAAAATGTATCTCTAAAAAATTATGTGATTTTTCGCAATATACTTCGGTTGTACTTCGTATTGTGGCAAATTATGTTTTTTTTTCGGAGTTAGTGTAGAATGTACTCTTTGCTTTTATTTGATGTTGAGTTTATGTATATTGCCTCCCCATTAAGATCTTGTATCTGAGAACTAGATATGCATATGATGTTGTAGCTGCTCTATGTATATTGATTATGGACCTACACTAGCTTCTGGCTACTGGCCCAACAGTTCTTTTTTAGAGGAAAAAAACCGGGGTTAAGGATATCATAGTTCAAATCAAGAAGATGAAATATTTACCGCTGCTCAATAAAGGTAACTGACTGGATTCCCAGATAAGGAAAGTGATTAGAGGGACACGAAAAGTTACGTGGGCATATGAAATTAAGAGGTTTGTGGGTATAAAGTGGCAGACGAAAGCACAGGATCGGGTTGAGTGGTGGAACACGGGAGAGGCCTTTATCCTGCAGTGGATGGATCAAAGCGGAGCCATGATGACCTAGGAAAAATATGGTACGGTCGCGGCGGTGTCTCCGACAGAGCACATCGTGCCGACGAGGCTGTCGACAAAGAGCAGTTGGCTGGCTGTGCTGATGCGGACGACACCGTCGACGAAACACCGACCTAAGCGTCACAGTGCGGCTGCCGTGTCGGTGCGGGTGGCCGAGTCGACAGACGTGGAAACACCGTGCTCGAAGAAGCGCACGAAGGTCATGGCAGGCAAGCAGGTTCACAGCGACTGGTCGGCCGATGCGCCACGGAGAGGTAGTGGACGCCTCGGCCTTGGTGAGGAGCACGTCTCAATTCAAGGTGCATGGTTGCGAGGTCGTGTCACCCTACAAGGACTCCGGAGGGCGGTCATGATACTCAGTAGGAGTGAGCTCTACCGGAAGGTCGGCTGGCGTACCCGTGCTCGTCGTGGCAGCCTGGTGGTTGTCCGCCTGTGTGGGTGGTACACAAGGTGCGGTCTCTTGTGTCATAGGCGGACCAGGCACGTCGTCCTCAGGAGCGTCGGTCAGAGTCGCAGCGTCTCGGAAAGTTTGGCCATGCTTGATGGCTGGTGGCTTTATCGTCGGCTGCGGGAAACTGCGAGCGCGATGCTGGTCGCTGCTGGCAGGACATGCAGAGCGTTGGGGTTGGTAGAGAGTCGCCCTCTTACAACGGGGATGGTGAAGGTTCCACGACTGAGAGGTGAACAGCGGGTGCAAGGATTTCTGCGCCAGACTCCGAGGCGTGCGGCAAGGTAGCTGTCGTGAAGTCGGGTGAGGCCACGGTGTCGCGTGCCGTCGATGTCGCGGAAGATGTGCAGGTGCCAGGCACGTGTGACGGAGATGCGTACGCGGGCTCCGAGGGAATGCGCTTCTCGGAGAGGAGGTCAGTCGCGCCTCCTACCTCGTGGTCGTGGTCAGGTGCAGGATTGGATATTCCTGCGACCGGATCAGAGGTAGAAGTAGTCGAAGCTGGGGAAGGGAGGTCTTTGTCAAAGTAGAGCTGCGGGCCGTCTGGTACCGCTCGCTGGGGCGGAGGGGAAACCTGTAACTCGCGGCTCCCCGGAAGCGGGCGGTAGGTTTCACCGTAGCTGGCGGGCACCGCAGCGCAGAGGTCATCGAGGGGTCGCGGGCTGGAGGACAACTCGGCGGCTAGAAGACGCAGCTCAACCGGGAGGGCGTCCAGAAAGACAGTGTGCATCATCGGCTATGTCTTGATGCCATTGACCGTGAGAATGACATCGAGCCGCATAAACCACGCTCGGGGTTAGACTGCGTGGAACTGGAGGGCAGAATTGCGGAAGCCTGGCAGGGGGCCGCTCGGCGAAGGTCGTGTTCTCCGGGCCACCAATGTAGCGAAAGAAGAAAACGGGATGGAGGCCAACGTGGTCGTGTCATTCGCACGCCACTTTATTATCAAAGGGGATTTGCCGAAGCGGAGAGGTGGCGGTTGCAGCTTCCAAAACCACCAGGAGCGTGGGCACGATCTCATCTAGCTCGTGCCTCGAGCAGTAACATGAGCTGCACGATAGGCGCAGCGCGGTGCTAAGACAAATGACGGTGATGATGAATGACGAGGATGATGATGCTACAGTGTAAAGTGGTGAGGCGTAACTTTGCTGATTTTCAGCTCGTGTCAAAGCAACTCCAAGCCAAATGCAGCCGAAACTACGAAATATTAGACACATTGGTGTACTATCATTTCCATGGTCACTGAAGCGCCGTGAATTGCAGCTAAATATGAATATCGTACTGGTGTGAACTACGTCTTGTGCCAACGAGATAGATGCGAAAAATACAGCAAGTTCTTTTTATATCTCCGTAAAAAAATTGGCCCCGTATCTGCATTGATTCTAGAAAAGTCGCCGAAAGACGATAGTTTCACGTGTGGAGAGAGTGAATAAGAGATTTATTTGATGTTCTGCGCAAAAAAATTGTTGAATAGTATTCTGAAGGCGCTGGGTTAGAGTGTCTCGAGTGTGCAGCGGAAGCGAACGAGCGCATCAAGGTACGTCACACGTTAGGGTCCCTATATGAAACATGGTGATGACACTCATTGTTCTCAAGCCGTCCTCCTCACTCTCTCGATTACTCCTCTTTTTCTCTGCCATCCGCGTCTGTAATTGGTGCATTACTTGCACGTGATCTTGCAAATGGCTGGTGGTGTTATTTATTATTATGCAAAAGGTTCAAAACGAGTACGCATGCACATATGGCTCCAGCCGGATTCTCGCCGTGACCAAAGACAAAATCGTAGCCAGAACATAAACTGAAGAGGAGGAGCGTTTCGGTGTGCGCTAAGTCGACCAAGATTGTTTCGCCATGCTCGTTCAATGCAACATCTGCGTTTTTCAGCAATGATGCGTTGCCGTAAACAACAGAAAATGGTTTCACTCTCTTCAATTTACCTCGTGCTTTCCGAGATGAAGCGCACCATGAAGTGCAACTATGAACCATTTCACGCGAATGCTTTCGTGCAACTCCGTCAACGTATGTCGACGCGGATCTGCGAAGCGAGTTCACTTGTCGGTTTTATTGAAACGCCAGGCGCGCGTCTAATGCGTGTCTAGTGCATGCCAGTTGGTACAAATACATGTGGGTATGCACGTATACAGAGCAGCTGTAAGTTGTAATCAACGCACCTTCAGAAACACTTCACTCTTGACCAGTTCCCGCTTGAGCCGAAACGCGCTGCTTCGAGACATCTCACCAGTAGAACTCTCACTTTTCAGGAAGTTCCCAGCACCGCATCAGAATCACTTGGCATCACGATTGTCCAAATGGGCACATTAAAAAAAATGTCATCGCAGTGCTGCTGGACGAGTGTTCGTACCAGTCTGGTCGTAGTTTTTTTTCTTGCGTGTGCACAAGCCGGTTGTAATCAATCGTCACAACGTCACGCCCTGTGGCCACTTACAGGATCCAGCAAGAAGCACGTTCAATGTGTCACAGCACGAACAAAACACAATCGGAGAAGTGGACTAGTTAGAACTGGACGAAATACCGCGGCCGTGGAACTAAAATATACTACGCGAGACGCCATGGCTAGCGGTGTAAAGTATAGAACTGCACAACGTTGCCGGTTGAGTAACGCACATCCCGCTGGCTGTTGTGTTGTGCCGTTTATGTTCATAAAGGTAACTGTTTATTCTACGTCTTATTTCGTTCTATTTTGTTTCATTTACATCTATTCACCGTAGCAACGGAACCCAAACATTCGCTTTTGGATGAAAGTTTTAAACCTTATAGGGGGCGCTTCAGGAACATAGGCGAAGAGGAAAGGGAAAGGTGTCGCTACCTTGGAAACTTGTTTCATCTAGGTAGAGTGCCTAGAATACTTCTCCTAGTGTCGTGAACAGGCGCCTTCCCCATCGGCGACTGGGAAATTGATTTGGATTCAGCGTTAGGGGGTGCTACTTGCAACTGGCGCGTCAGTTTGCGTGCCGGCCTGGCCTTTCAACGTTGTGTCGGGTGACGACTTGTCTGTGTGGTGAAGCGTGTTCTCGCTACGTTTCGAATATGTGCCGTGAATTCTCGTGCAGCGATTGTGTGTGACCATGCCTGAAAAAAAGGAAGAGCGTGCTTTGTGCCTTTGTGCAAAGGCGGGTACAAGTCTTTCAAGGAGAAGGTGTCTCTGTTCAGGGCTCTGGCAGACCCTGTTCGTCTTCAAGAATGGGCGCGAAACATCAAAAGAGGTGACAAAGTTCTAGACGAAACTTTTGTAGTGTGTTCTCGTCATTTTGATGATCGCTACATCCAAAGAACTTTCAAGCATGTCATCAACGGCGAGGACGTCGAATTCAACCGTGAACGACCATCGCTAACGCCGGACGTCGTTCATACCATTTCCCCGGATGGCCCCGCTTACCTGACTAAACCAGTGCCTCGAAAAAAAAAGAGAGGAATATTGCTGACTGCACAGCTCCGCCTGCTAAGCGTAAAGCGCCGAATGAACCCACGACTTCCCAGGCCTGTGACGATGCTGCCACTGGCGAGGAAACAGCACAGGCGCCGCACCCGTTTCACAGCATAACGCCGCCGTCGGCATTTTGCAGCAAAATTTGCTTTCCCAGTAACCCAGAAGCATTGTGCTTCGCATGACACTACAATACAGTGCCGGGTGACGTGTGCGTGTTGAAACACGTAGTGTTTTCGTCAAGCAAGGAAGTAGGGGCTGCAGATGGGTACCTTTGCAGTACTTACTGCCGCGGCATAAATGTGGAAGAGCACTATGTCAGCACCGAAACTGACGCACTCGCTTCGCTGAAAAGGGCCGACGATCTGCTTCTTTGTTGCGGCTGCGAAATTGAGCCTGCCGCTGGCACTAAGTGCGTCCGTTTCGGAAGCGGATGTTTTTCGCCCAAGTGCTTGGTCACTACGCAGGATGGGAAAGCTTGCTTGAGGTGCAAGTACCTGAGGAGACTGATTCAAAATCAGCGGAACAGACTGAAGAAGAAACGCAGAGGCACATTCAAGCAGCGCATTTCTAGGAAGTATGTGCAGTTGTTCCGGGCCAAGAAGAAGCTGGCTAAGGCGCAAAGAAGCATTGAAGAGCTACGGGCAGTCAACAATGGAGTTGCCAGGGCTGCTTTAGAAAAAAAGTTGAGTGCTCTGCCAGTGAAGCAGCGTATTGCTGTCAAAACCTGCTTTCAGGCAGCCACTCGGAAGTCGACCAGAGGCATGTCGTATGACAAACTGTGGATATTGGAGTGCATTCTTATGCGAATGAAAAGTCCACAGCTTTACGAGCATGTCCGCAGGCACGAAATAATGGCTCTGCCAAGCAAGTCTTGCTTAGACAAGCATATGAAAGGTTTTAAGAGCGCATTTGGATTTAACTCCTAAGTCCTTTTAGCACTACAGGAGAAGACCAAGGAAATGGACGAGCTTAGCCGTCATGGTGGACTTGTATTTGACGAACTTAAACTTTCAGAGAACATTAACGTCAAGGCATCTGGGGAGCTGACAGTATTTGTGGACTTAGGACCATTTACGGATGACAGAAATAAGACAGAGGCCAGTGACCAGATGGTCACGTCCATGTTGATGTTGTCAGAGAGGCATGGATTAAGGACAGCAAGTCACTGACACTAAAAGTGATGCCGCACATCACGGAGTCACACGTGCAGCCAAAAGCATTTGAGAAAATGAGGGTAAACCTCGCATTTCAGCTTTTTAGTGAGGAAGTTTTGAAAGGAATTTTTCTTTTCAAGGACCACCTAGTTAAGACGTTTAAGATAACACAGTCTACGGAGAAGTTTATTCAAACGATGGAAAGACTGATTTTTATAATGACGGCACGAATCCCTTCGAAAGGCCTTAGATGTGGTTCAGCAAGTGCAAAGTTTCTGGAAGACTTTCTCCCATTTCTGCGAGAGTGGGAAGAGCATGCTGCCAAGCACGGTGGGGGGTTTTTAAGCGAGAGTACTGCTCTAGGGCTCCGGGTGACTATTCAGAGCACACTGTCACTCCTCAGCTACGTTACTAGCACACTGAAGTACACATATTTGCTAACTGCAAACCTAAGCCAGGACAAGATGGAAAATGTGTTTGGTGTCGTCCGGCAGGCCTTTGGGAGCAACGATCCCCCCTCCCCTGAGCAATTTTTGGTCGTCATCAATAACATGGCATTTTAAAGCCTCGCCAGATCCCCTAAATGAGGTAACTCTCCTCCTGAACTGGTTACTGCTCTTTTAGAGCCTTCTGATGTGCCCGAACAAAGGGAGCTCGTGTAACAGCCCTTGTTGATAGCCTTCTGGATGAAGGAAACCTGCCGCATGCTGAAGAAGTGCTGGAAAGGCATGCCTCCCTGCTTGACCATGATGACATGGTAGAAGAAAAGAGCGATAGCCGGCTAATTTTCTATATAGCTGGCTATGTTGTGCGCAAATCTCTGAAAAAATTTCCATGCCCTGATTGTGCATCTTGTCTCTGCATTATGCCTCTGCAAGCAGAATCGAACTGCAATGCCACGCTGACAAATCAGTTCAACCATGGGGGCCTGCTCTACCCATCAGACGCTCTTGAAAAGCTCATCACAAAGCTTGAAAATGCTTTCACTGTGTTTTTCAGCCGGAACAAGCTTCATGCCGAAAGCTTGGTTAGCTTCTTGCTTTTTTTTCAGGGTCATGAACTTGAAAAAGTTGGCTGCATTGAGCACGGTCGTAAGCTCACTACAGCGATTATTAAGTTTTACGCACTCACCAGACTGCACTTCTTCACGAAAGCAACAAATAAGAGCCTGTCCTCTAAGCGAGAGAAGCAAAAGCTCTTGAAAATGCGGCGGTGTCAGTAAGGTGTTCAGTGCTGTTCAAGTAAAAAATGTAAATAAGTTCCTGGTACAGTGGCTTTTGTAATTACGAAATCTGGCATTGTGAATCTGTTAGGAGTTCGGAGCTGCCAAAGTGAAAAATGTAAATAAATTCTTGACACTGACTTCTGCAATAAATGTTGATATTGTAAATTGACATTTTGTATTGGTTTGTTTTTCCTTACTGCTGGTAACTAATTCGCAGGGGGTCCTGTTCGCCAGTGGTTTCGTCTGGCGCACTGTCATTGCTTTGGCATAATTTATTTTTCTGATTACTTCGAGGCGTGAAGGGCCAATCGAAGAGATAATGACCCTTGTACGTGGGTGCGTCCAGGCCTGCCACCGAGTGCAGGGAAAGTAAGTGTCCATAATACATTGTATATATAAAAAGTTGCGAGAAGAGGGTTTGTACAGTGCCTGTGATTCTGCACATGACAACAAAGTCGCGACAGCAATGGTGGTCGCGGATGAGGAGAGAAATATGTGATTTTTTGTGTTGAACCGTCGTACCGCTGGGAGCCCCCGGTTGGCCACCCCTTAATTACCGCAATTTAAAAAGTAGCATTGGTAACGCGCGAGCGGCCAATCTATGAAGAGGCGGCACGGCAGGAGGACACAAAATCTCAACAAGGCAGAGAGCTCGCATACATTTCGTTCAAATTCACTCGCTTTATTTACAGTCTGCATGGAAAACGCAGGATAATAAGGCAATCGCGTGCTAAGCCATGAAACCACCACTGCAATTTCAACGCAAAGCGTCTGCTCCGGCTTGCTGCCTCCCCAGCTTGCCGAAAAAGCAGCGCGCCAGAGAGCGGTACTGCCACCTTGCGGCTGTATCGCATACCATTTCCCCTCAGCCGACCCGTTCACAACACTAGGAGAAATATTCTAGGCACTCTAATCTAGGGACCTTATCGTGGATGGATGGATATGGCTGTACCCTTTAGATTGGGCGGTGGCTAGCGCCACCAAGCCGTAATACTTAATGAACCAAAAACTACATTTTTTTCCTTAAAAACGAGTTTGAGGATTCCTACTTTGCAGTGAAGAGTTTATTTTCACTCGTGCCTTGACTTTAGCCACCAATCACATAACCTCCTTCTAGTTAAGTCTACCCGCTTAAAGTCTATTTTGCCCTCCCGGTCCTTAGACCCCAATGCTTTGAAAAACTCTGCGCCATCATCCTGAACTATAGGGTGAAGCCGTTTACAGAACATTATCAAGTGTTCGGCAGTTTCTTCTTCCTCTCCACACACACTGCATACTGTGTCTACCCCTTCGTATTTGGCCCGATGTGTCTTGGTTCGCAGTACTGCCGTCCTAGCCTCAAACAGTAGAGAACTACCCCGAGTATTATCATAAATCCTTTCCTTGGCAATTTTCTGCTTGAAATTTTGATAGATCTCTAGTTCAGACTTCTTAATCATGCCCATTCTCCACATGTCAGTCTCCGTTTCCTTCACTTTCTTCTTAACCAATAGTTCTTTTTGGTTTGGCCACCTGCTGTTTTCTAAGTATTTACCAGTCAACTTCCTGGTTCGCTTCCTCCATTTCGTATCGACATTCTTCATGTACAAGTAGCTGAATACCTTCCTAGCCCAACGCTCCTCCCCATTTCTCTCAATCGCTTCTCAAATTTTATCTTGCTGCTAGCTTCCCTGCCCTCAAATGATGTCCCTCCCATATCACCTTGTACTCCCTGATTTGGTGTATTCCCGTGAGCTCCTAAAGCAAGCCTACCTATTTCACGTTGCTTAATTTCTAATCTTGCTTGAACTTCTGATATCATGCACAAGACCGCATTGCCGAACGTCAGCCCAGGAACCATGACCCCTTTCCATATTCCTCTCACAACATCATACCTATTGTAATTCCACAGTGCACTATTTTTCATCACTGCTGCATTCCTGTTACATTTAGTCGTCACGTATATTTCGTGTTCCCTCAGGTACTCGGTCCCATTGCTTATCCATACACCCAGATATTTGTATTTATCTGTTATCTCTAGCGTGACCTCCTGTATTTTAAGCTCACTACCTTCGTTGTCATTGAAAATCATGACTGCTGATTTTTCCTTACTGAATCTAAAATCTAACCTATCTCCCTCATTACCACAGATGCCCATCAATCTCTGCAAATCTTCCTTGTTGTTGGCCATTAGCACTATATCATCTGCGTACATCAATGCTGGCAGTGCCTGATCAATAAGTTTTCCTTGTTTGACTAAAGAGAGGTTGAAGCCCAGTCCACTTCCCTCTAATTTTGCCTCTAATCCTTGTAGGTACATCATGAATAATAAGGGTGACAGGGGGCACCCCTGCCTAAGCCCCCGTTTTACCTCTGCAGGTTTGGATACCTCTTTTTCCCACTTTATAACTACCTTGTTACCTTTATAGATGCCCTTTAAAAGATTAGTGACTACAAGTTCCACGCCTAGTGTGGTGTCCAGTATTCCCCACAATTCCTCTTGAACGACGCTATCGTACGCTCCCTTGATATCCAAAGAAGGAAGGAAGGAAAATAGAGGGAAAAAAAGGGCAAGGAGGTTAACCAGCCTATAGGCAGCCGGTTTGCTACCCTGCGCATGGGAGGGGGATGGGGGAGATGAAAGAGAGCAGAGAGGGAAGATAGAAACAGCACATTCGGCAGCACATGCGCGCACACCTTGATATCCAAAAATGCTAGCCACAGGGGCCTGTGTTCCTTTTCTGCTATTTCGATGCACTACGTCAGTGAGAATAGATTGTCTTCCAACCTCCTGTGTTTCCGAAACCTATTTTGCAGTTCCTCCAGCACCACCTCAACCTCTATTCATGCCTGCAGTCTTTCCTTTATAATCTGCATCGCCAGCCTGTAAACCACTGATGTCACTGTTATAGCATGGTAGTTGTTTATGTCAGCTTTGTCCCCCTTTCCTTTATAGATCATGCTCATCCTGCTAAGTTTCCATCCATCGGGAACTTCACCATTGATTATTATTTTGCTCACTGCCTCTCTCAAAGCCTGCTTAGACTTTGGACCTAAAGTCTTTATCAGCCTAATTGGAATGCCATCTGGGTTTGCTGATGTACTACTAGGAACCCTTTTCTCATCCCTTTCCTACTCTCGTTGTGAAAATGGAGCCATTGCACCACTTGATTCGTCCTTATCTATTGTGGTGCATAAAGTACTTCTTTGTTGAAATTTTTCTGTCACCCTTGTTCTTATATATTCAATAGCTTCGTCCCCTTCTAGCCTAGCACCTTGGGCTGTAGTTATAAAACTCTGCTCTAGACTCGTCTCATTTCTTAGGGAGTTTAGATAGTTCCAAAATTTCGCAGCTGCCTTTCTATCTTTTTGATGTACTTCTGCCAGCCACTGAGCTCCCTTTCTTCTAATCTTTTCATTGATCAGAAGAGATGCATCCCTTCTACAGCTTAGAAAGGGTTCCCATTTTCTTTCAACATCATCTGTCGGTTCACCCCGCTGCTTAGCATGTCTGTGTTCCCTAGAGGCTTTCTGACGTTTTGCTATGGCTCTCTTAACTTCCTCATCCCACCAACTTTTGGGTTTGTGTCTTCTTTCCGGAGTGACTTGTCACGCGTCTTAGCAAGCTCTAGCTCAAAGAGTCTAATTAGATTCGTGTATGTCCACACTGTCTTATTATCCTCCGTGATTACTTTCTCAATTTGCTAAGTGGCTATTTCAATTTGCCTTTCTGGATAAAAATTCTCCTGTAGTTGCTCATCTTGTCTCCTTCCCACTTTCACTGCTCTTCCAAAACTTAGCTTGATACGTTTGTGATCACTACCCAGACTTCTGTAGCCACCTTCATCTATGTGCATTCCCCTGAGCTTATCATACATCCTATGTGACATCAGTGCATAATCTATCGTCGACTGCAGCCTTCCTACCTCCCATGTTATTTGCCCTTCACACTTCTCGGTAGTGTTGCAAATGATCAAATAAAGCGTTTCACACATATCCATGATCATTTTGCCTGTCGGGTCGGTATACCCATCTATATCTTCTATGTGCGCATTCATGTCTCCTAGTATAATTATCTCGCATTCTCTTCCTAACTCCTGAAAGTCCTTTGATATACACTCTACCATTGCCTGGTTTTCCTCTCTTGCCTTTGCTCCCGTCCACAAGTAGACGAAACCAAGGAGTCTCATTTGCCCTGCCACTTTACCTTTCAGCTATAAATGTTCCTTGCACTCCTGCTTGACCCTTTGCCAGTCTGTACTTTTATGAATGAATGCCCCAATACCACCCCCTTTCTGCTGCCTTCTGTTCTATTACAATATTCCCACGCGTAGTCCGGATTGTTCGGAGGTTGTTCCATGTCCCTGAGATGTGTTTCTACAAAACCGTATACCATCGGCCTCTCTTCCCTTAGCTGTTCTTCTATCTCTTCCCACTTCAGCCTGTTCCTACCAACCTGCATGTTAATATACCCTATGTCTGAATTGGCTCGGCGCTCGTGGCTACGTCTATTTGTGCCCCGGACTCTACCTATCTTAGATATTGGTGCCACTTTGGAATCGTATCTGTCCATACCACATGTCGAAGAGTCTCCCTGGTTTTCCTCGTTACTAGCTATCCTGCACTACGAAGGGCTCGCTTGCCCCCCAAAAAAGCTACTGCAAGTCGCCAACCCACCTCATGACCTAGCCACCCATCGAAGTGAATTCTGTCTCGTTGAAAACCACCCCACCTATGCACCTCTCTGTTTATTTCCACCACCTCAAAGCCTTTCTCTCGACTCATCCGCCATATCTCTTGGTTTGCGTTGGCAACCTCTCTTTGCAGGTTGCTATCACGCACCGGTACCTCCGGTATCGTGCATATCACTATCTGTATCTTAGGAGTGTCAGGTAAGTATCTCCCCAGCATGTGATGCACTAGTTATTGTGTGAATGTAAAAAGAAAGTGTGAATCGTTCGCTTCGTGGAGATGCGTAGTTTTGTAATGGGTGACCTTCTCTCCGTTCGTGCCTCCGTCCACCTGTTCTTCCGACCGTCCTTATGTCCTAGCTTCGCCCACTCGTCATCACTCACTTCGTGCAAATGCGTAGATCTCGCAATGGGTATCCAGCATGAAGTTGTTACGATCATGACACGCTCCGACTACCAATGGCAATATACGCTTGTAACTAGTACGCAATATTACCGCGATATGACATGTAGTATTCTGAATCCTCCATACGGGAGGTGTGTTTTTGTAAAGCATGAACATTGTTAGGGGCGTAGCTCCTAAGAGCCTAACCTTGTCTGCGTCTTCAGGACTAAACACCTAAATAATGAAAAACGAGAACATTCGTGTGAAAACCCAACTTGATGCGTACATCGACTGTGTTTATAACAGCACAATATGTGGTCACCTGTGCCGTCCATTCATCCGTGCATCTTTCCGTCCGTCCGGCCGTGCATGTGTCCTTACGTCCATCTGTGCTTCTGTCGACCTGTCGATCCATCCGTCCGTGCATCCGACCATACTTTGTACTAGTTGGCGACTTGAACGTCATACAGTTTTGGAGAGGATTTTTTCTCACTGAATTTAAAAGGAAGTCATTTTCAGTCTACTTCCAAGTAGACGCGTGGCTGCCTAGCAGAACACCTTTTTGCCACGCAGAGGGCCTGGGTTTGATTCTCTCTTGTGACCCGCAAAAATTATTCATTTTGTTTTATTTTTCTCAATTTTCCCGTTCATAGGAAGATAATGATTTTTCGCTCACAACTAATGACTACAACACAGACACCGAAAATTCCGCGTTGACATAGTTAGAGAAAGACAACACAATTTTGTTACACATAATAAAAACACAACACTTAGGATCCCCGTCTCAACCCACCGTAACCTGAAGGCGACTCACTTGTTATTATCCCTGGATGAGCAGCACAGGTATCCGTAGCCAGAAGGCTCGTCGGGGCGGTGAAACTGTAAATGTTTTCAGGCATGAAATGAAATCTCCATGATGGCGTAAATGAGAAATTGTTTTTTGAAAAAGGCATTCGTTTTGCAGTGGACAAAGATAAAGTGCTGTTCATGAGGGTACACATGTGCATACGCACACTCTGAAAGAAACAAGTGTGCATTTTAAGGGATCATTTTCTTAGGCGCTGTATTAGTCAGATCTAACCGACAATAATTTAAAGGAAAGTATAGGGAGTGTTATAGGAGGAAGAAGGAGGAAGAAAGTTTAAGCGGAAAGACAGGGAGGTTAGCCAGTTCTTAGACCGGCTGGCTACCCTGTGCTGGAGAAGGTGTGAGGGGAATGAAAGATGTTAAAAAGAAATGTTGCGAAGAGAGAGAGAAATTACAAAAAAAATTGTGACAGAGGAAAGGCAACATCAAAGAGTATAAGACACCAAAGTCTGTCTCTGAGGCCAGTTGTCCGCAAAAAGCGCAGCAAAGCTTTCAAAGCCTTCTGGGCTGAGGATGGGCTCGGCCAATGACCAAGAATCCTTTGTTCCGACAAAGGCCGATCGTCTAGTCTATCCAGAGCTGCAGTGATTTCTTGTCTTTGCGCGTTGAAATGGGTGCACTCACACAGAAGGTGCGTGATGGTTTCTTCGCAACTGCAGTAAGTGCATGTAGGAGAGCTGGCCATCCCAATGAAATAAAAGTATGCGTTCGTGAAGGCCACTCCAAGCCACAGGCGGCATAGAAGAGTCTCCTCAGCTCGAGATATCCTTGGGGGAAGACGAAGCTGCAGATCGGGATCCAAGTTATGCAGGCGCGCGTTTGTGAAGTATGTTGAGTTCCACTGTACCAGTGTGAGGTCACGTGTCATAAGTAATTGTAATGCAAGTGTACAGAAAGATAAGTGGACCAAAAGATAACTTGCCGTAGGCAGGGACCGAACGAGCGATCGTGGAATAACGCGTCCGATGCTTTACAAACTAAGCTACCATGGCGGCTTTCACCCGTTCGCTTTATGGGGTATTAAACGTGGGACCTCCAGTAGCCAATGCAGTGAGTGTGGAACACTCTTTATCAGCCTGTAGGGCGCCACGTAGCACGTGAACTTATCACGAGCTGGCAGCTGACCAATGATCCCTCGTATACTGCGTGAAGGTACCAATTAAGCCTTGTATATTTTGTCCAGCTCTTGTATTTTTTTGTCTACTAGGTACAACGCAGCTGCCCTTGAGCGAGTGTACAAACATCGTGTACTTATGGAACAGCTGGCTTACCTGCAAGAAATGGACGAGGTAGGAGTGGCCTTGGCGGTTCGACACCAGCTCGCGCGCATCGAGTGTCTTGAAGACTTCATGCGATACGCTGGGGTCGTCAAGGAGCGAGTGGACTTCCACCCAAGCCAGGATGGGAGTGCTCAACTGGACGTCCTCAACGAAGACTGCTGGCGTCTCGTGACACGTTACTTGATGTTGGACGACGTCAAGGAGCCGTCAGTATGACCGGCGCAAGACTCGGATGGCTCCAACCTTTTGTAACAGTTCAAGTAGGCGGGGAATGTGGCGATAAAAAAAGGAGCAACCTTCAGGGTTCTTGAAATATGCAGCATGCCTTAAGCCACTTCATGCCAATAAATACCACTTGTGGCTTTCCCAAGCGCAATAACCTTATAAATTTTATTTTGCGCTGGTAGATCATTTTTCGCTACGGGTAAGAGGAAGGAATCGCAATACTATTGCATTTGTTTTTAGCTCTAGAAGAACAAATGAATATGTAGATTGCCCAGCTAGCTGTACAGCCATAATCTAAATAGATGACGACGAATACCCAAACGCGGTGAGTCATTTTTTGCGTACACTACGATTCGTTGTTAAGAGGCAAATCATAGATACAATGCTGGAGTTTCGTATGTATAGCCCAAACTTTAAATGAGCAAATAATTGACCCACTGAAAGTGCCGCATAAGTGTTCCGCCACTCCAAGTAGTGTCACGGGCAGTATTGTATGCGTTACCACTAAAAAAAGTAAATACGTTACTCAATACGCTGAAAAAATTAGTTTTTGCAAAAAAAAAGGTGCTTGCTAATCACACAGCGAAACAGCCGTCGACCGAAACGCCTGCTGTAGAGATAAGCCTAAATGCTCGTGTAGCCCAGAGACGGCACGAAGCGACTTACCTTATACGTCTATCATCACTCTTCTTGCACGTTTTAAACAATATCTGAAGTTTTACGCCCCAAAACAACGGTGTGATTACGAAAGACGCCATAGTGGAGCGTTCCGTAAATTTCGACCATCTGGTGGTGTTGCACTCGCATCACACAGAAAACTCGCCACTACCATTTCACCTCCATGAAAATGCGACCACCAAGGCCGGGATAGCACCTGCGACCTTCAATTCACCAGCCGAGCACCGTAGCCACTGTTTCATTGAGGAGGACATTTCACGTGTAAATATTCACAGATTTTATACACGATGGCCGATCACCATGTATGAAAACTGTGCCACGTGATCGCCAACGCGCCATAGCATTTAATGATCGCCGAGATTTCCGTGAATGACCTTTGAACTGAACTGAGCGCTCACGAACACCCGCGCATTCTGTGACTACACGGTTACGCGAATCGAGAAAGTCGCATGCGCGCGGTAGACGACGAACATTCAGTCCTGCTACGAAATGGTTCTTTGGCTATCCACTGACACCCGATGACCGGATGCGGCTTACGATGGCTTCATCAGGTGCAAAACACAATGCAAGTTTGCTTATTCATAAACATAATTTGGGCGTTAATGAGGGTAGAACCGGGACACATAAAAATGGAAACTGGAGTGAGTTGGTATACGTTCATTTTGACTGACACAGCGGACATGAGACGACGACGAAGAATGAGAAGCAAAAGGATGCATGGAGTTTCTCACAAAATACAGAGAGACACTATGAAATGGATGAATGCGAAACTGTGTGGTAAGTCCTGAGGTGCATGACACAACGCGCCGTGAGCCACTCCCACGTTGGGGCAGTTGGGCCAAGCAAAACACATGTTTGGTTCCTGTATGTATATTCTTATATGCATATGCGTATGTATCATGCATATCAAAAGAAAAACTATATTGTCTGATCTGAATGTTAAAAATACAAGAATTGCACTTTTGTTAGTGGGAATAGAAAGTTAGTGGGAATAGAAATTCGGCCATTGCACAAGTAAAAAATAAAAGAAATGCCTTTCCCTGAAAGGGCGGAGCAGTGAATGCGATAAGAACACGAGATTATAACGAACTGAAGTTAGCAGCTATTAACGCGATAGCGTTACAGAGCTCGTTTCACAGAAATTTCGGCGTCGGCGTCGCTTGTTGTGAGGGAAAACTCTAAAATATCTCGTGCATCACCTAAAGATCGACAATGATGCCAATATATTAAATAATAAAACATTCTGGTCCTGAGTGGGTATTGAACGCTGGTCGTTTGCATGGCAAGCGGGTGTTTTACCACACTCACACGTAAGTACAGGGAAAATAACTTCCTCTGGTTGGAAATGCAGTGAAAGTAACTTTCGGGCTTTACAAACTCGCGCGTCCTGTATAAATTCACAATACAACATGAAATATTTCAGTAATAATTCGGGGTACAAGCGTTCATTGCCATCGGGCAGAAGAACATGATATCATCACAGCTTTTTTTTAATTTTGTTTACATTTAAGGGCCCGAAGACATTACATTACTGACCGTGTTTAATGCCAAGACACCACTGCAAGAGGCACACACATTACTGCGAGAATTCCCTTAGGTCACGTTGAGGATGCATAGCAAGTTAAAACATATGGCATTCACTAAGTGTTTGTGCCCAGGGACAGGATATTGCGATTCGTGTTCAGCTGTTATAACAGCTGAACAGACGCAATGCATGCATTGCGTTTGTCGCGGCCTTTGTGGCTGCCGCAGTTACAGCTCCCGTTCTCTCCTCGCATTTCCTCGGATTGGAGTCCCGCTCGTGCTTACTGAGCGTGAAGAAGCCGTAGCGGCATGCTCCCGGCATCTTGCTCGTTAAGATAAGCCACTGATAACCATGTTGAGAACCTCCTGGCCCGATGTGGTCCGTCTGTCGTGTGGCTTTGGTCGATCAGCTCACCTGCGCGCAGGCTCCATGTCCGCGGTCATCTTTGCCGTCGACTTTGCTACTTTGCATGAGCTCAGCCGCAACGGCATCTCAGGTCTGGCTACCGTCGGCGGCATTCATTTTGGTCTCCGCCTTTCTCGTTTCCGTGCCCTCATCTGGGGCAGCTTTCGGCATGACGGTACTTCACTGCAGCGGCTTGGCTTTCAACCTTCTTGCCCACGTCCATATCGTGGATTTTGCCGGCGTCCACTACCATGGCCTCCTGAGCCACGCCGCTCACGTTTACGAGATGTGCAGTCAAGTCTATCGTAGCGTTCTTATCGTCCTGACTTTTATCCATCACAGGGGCGGAATCTACTGGTATCTCCGCAACTGGAGCCTCTTCGTCGGCAGCAGTGTCACTTCCGGTCTGGTCTTGTGGTGGTGTACATTCCCACCGAAACGAGTGTGGCGGCAAAAGTCCGTAGTTTGTAGTCGGAACCAGAACTTTCCTAGACGCGCGATAGGCCGTAGACTGTGCATGCCCCCTCGCCCCACGCTACCTGTGGAGGAAATTTTGAGCCACTCCGTTGCCTCGGGGAGGCGATTCAACGCCGCGTCTATCCAGCTGGTCAGACGTAGCCATTTGCACGTTTTGCGCCATTTGTGGGGTCCTCGCCGTCTTGCCACTGAATGGAACAAAAACAGTACCTCAAAACTGAAAGATATACTAGTAGCAAGAAACGTTTAACGCTAACAGACAGGACAGATACAATCCTGCCGGACACTACACTGCGTCTCCTTCGCCACGCCGACCATCCAACACACGCGCGCACATGCTCATCCAGTGTGTCATCCCCCCCCCTCTCCCGTATCTCGTCGGCTGGCGCTTTCGTAGCTGGTCTGTGGCATGCTTGCACAGCACGTGTCATTATGGAGTGTCGATGCGCACGATTTGTAGAATTTAAAGGCCAAGCTTACAGGTGCCCCAATATTTTCACCCAATGTCACCGAATACAAAACGCTGATGTATTGGAATACGGCCTGCTCCCGGGGAAGAACTGGTTTTCACGCAGTTTGGCCTATCAGGGCTCACACCACGCAGCGGTGAGATAATAGGGAGATTTAGAATAGGGCACGGCGAGCCCTTGAGGTGCGGTCACTGCCACTGCGCATGCGTCGTAACGCGAGTCAGCGTTCGCGAACCGCGCGCAGGAAATCCGAAATTGCGTGCGGTGATGGCGGCCCGCATGTGGCCCGCAAGCGCTGGTTTCGAGGACACGGTGTCGCTGCGATCGTGCGTTGCGGTTCGCAGCTGGGCAAACGCTATTCTAAAACTGTTATGGCGCCCGCTTCGCCTGCAATGCCCGCAGTGCTTGCAAACGGTATTCTAAAACTCTATAGTAGCGCGTAGAAGGGTACACGAGCCGTGGCTCACGACTACACCTGTTTAATTAAAATTACAGTTGCGGAACGAGCTACGCAACGCCCCGCTACCCTCGTCCAGGGAAAGACTGAGAGAACTTTCTTTCTAGTTGAGGTGCAATCGACGGCATTGCCCGTGTACACGTGATGTTATCGCATGCTCCCTGAGTGTTGCGGAGATGGGCAGCTTGTTTTAATGTAACGCTCAGTCATCTTCTTACAAGTGCTCGCGAGCTTTTACTCGTCGGTACAGCACACGATACGCATACAACAGTATTAAGTATACACTTTACACAGATCCTGATGGCATCGATGAAAAGATGTGCAGAGTGTCCAGATAATTAATATCGCAATCAAGAAATTATACAAAGATCATGGTAGCCAGCTCACCTCTTTTACTTGAGAGCTGCATCGTCTCCGCTGCGAAGAGTTGGTTCGTTGGAAGAATCAATTAATCTGGTGCTTCTTCCATTGAGTTCGTTTTGACCTTCACCACATTTGTTAGATGCGTATTCTCTTGGGCACCTATATATTTACAAAGCACTTGTGCAATGTGAGGCGCTAAGCATTGAGCGTATAAGAATTTCGAGCTTGTCGGCTGCAATCGGTTATTCAATGCTCGCGCAATCGGAAACTCATAAAATGTCGTGAAATCAGTACGTCGCGCGGGAAAAGGAAAAACGCGGGGGCTACTACATGGCAAAGCACCGTAGGAGAAAAATCACAATTTAGAGTTCTCGTGTATTGGGACTATAGTGAACAGGTAGAGTCCAGATCACTATGGCAAAGCACCGTAGGAGAAAAATCATAATTTAGAGTTCTCGTGTATTGGGACTATAGTGAACAGGTAGAGTCCAGATCACTATATTATGTACCAATCGAGAGCATGCACCCTAATCATGTCTCGTGAATCACCAATCTGGCGTTGCAAAGAACACGCACACAAAAAGAAACACAAAGAGAGAATAAAGCGCTTGATTTTGTATTTTTACAGCGTGTATTGGAGGGACATTAATGTCACGGCCTCGAACGTTTAGCGTGCGGCCCACACACCCCGCGTGGCTGTCTTCATCCCCCCTTTTTTATAACTATGCTCGAGAGTGGAAAAGGAAGGACGGGTCAAAAGCAATTCGTGAAGCACCCTTCAGTCACCAAGTGTTGAAACATGACTATAAAAGAGATTTCACATTCAGAATTGACGTCCAGATCTTATTTGGCGATTTGTTCGAATGCTGGAGTCAAATCTTTTTCAGAAATAAAGGACAACCGAGAATTTCATACACGGCAAAAGGTTTTTAGTCTAATAGATAACGTTTTTAAAACATCTTTATTAACTACACTCCTCCCCCGTCCTCCCCCACCTGTTATCTTTTTGTCCGTCTCGGTAGTTGCGTGACTTAAACTGTGCGACTGCGGCCCACTGTCTGAGGTGAGTTTTAGGCCCGTGCTGTGTATTGGCACCCTCAAAAAGACAGGGCCTGCAGACACGCGCACAAGAGGGAAGTCTGGATAGCGGAAACACCGCTAACTGCCAAATCGTACAACGACGAAAATAAAGGGAGACAAAACAATATTATTGAATGAAAAATTGGCAGATCCTACGTACAGTGGTAATCGATGATATGCGAAGCACGAGTGAGGAAGGTTGATACGTGAGGAAGGTTAAGATAAGTGAGGAAGGTGGTGAGGAAGGTCAAGATCAGCGCAGCGTTACAAAGTGGACGTATATTATGCCGTAAATGACTTCCATGTCACGATTGTCATGTTGCTCGATTTGACAATAATGTTAATACTCACTCACTTGGTCAATTTGAATCAGGGCAATCGTGATGCGGAGCTCAACAAAAAATTGAGAAAAGCTCTCATACATAGTGATTCGCTCTGAGCATAAAATATTTATTTTGCACATATTTCCCAAATATACGATTGTAAACAAGTACAACATGGATATGTTGAAGTTTGCACCGAATCACAGCTTATTAATAACAACCCACAAGAAATGACGTATTTTGTTTGTTTAAAAAAGGCTGCTTTCTATTGGACTTTTAACTCAATATGAGGAAGGGTTCGGTAAATCATCTGGAGCCACTACAGACATACGGATGGTCGCTTTGTGTGGAACTGATCTTCACTCCCAGACTGCATATGTCATCCCTTGGTTTTACGGCCATTCTTTTCATTGCAGCTGCGTCCCTTTTAGCCATTGCGGAGACCTATTCTGCATTTGGGGCCAGTGTGCCTCGCTCTCGGGGCGATATTTCAGCTTTACCGACACGGTGACGTCGAATCTTAACGCCGTGCTCACGGGCCATATCAGGCACCTTCTGAAGCAGCGCTTCATGTGTACTATATTGCTCTTTAGCTCCTGACTTGAAACATGCATACAGTGAATTAGCGCCGTGCACAAATGCGGAAGCTATCGCTGAACGAAAAATTTCGCTCCGCTTAGCGTAGTCATACTACGTACTTACTTATACCCCTGTCACACGGCCACCACCAAACTTCATTGAACACCGTCAACGTAAATCTACCCTAGGGGGTTCGACGGAGAAGGAGTTGTGGCAGTGTCACACGGCAATGACAAGGTTGTAACAGTTGCCGCGAGGGAGCTTAGCTGGCGCTGTTTGATTTTCAGATAAGTATTCTAATTTGATCCGTATTGATTTTTTTGTGAATCCTCGTTATGCGGTTTTTACAAAAAACACTATTAAGTACGTATGCGACTAACAAACCATTAAAAATAATTTCAAATAAAAACGCATTTGCTAAATGTAGCAATGCTGCTAGTGACGCTGGCCACATTGTGCTTTTAGTTGTTTTGTTGCCTGTGTACATGCCTGGTACGAAAGTTCTTATGCTTCCTTGCCTCGTGAGCGCACATTTTGTGTTCTCCAACCAAGAGTGACACAGCGGACGCCGTGAGGAAGTGGTGCGATATTGCGCTGGTAATGACGTTGATCGGCTGGCGCCGGCCGGCCGGACTCGCGAGGCATAGTGTGTAGGGCATCGGTGTTGAGAGTAAGTGAACTCTGGTGGGTGTAAATATTGTAAACAAACACGCGTTGTGAATGAGTACTACAACGAAAGAACGTTTAATATTGCTAAAATGTATTATTCTTTCACTGCGGCCACTTAGTGCTCGAAATTTTTCTCCGATCTCTAGACTGCTGAGTACGAGAGTACCTCGTTTGGCTGCGAAGGGAGATCGTTGAACGTCCTTTGCGAAATGCTCCGTTCACCTTCGTTTGCGTAAGGGTGGCCGTGTGACAGCGACCGCATCTTCGTTGTCGTAAAGACGAGGAAGTTGAACGGTCTTCACGGGTGCCCGTGTGACAGGGGTATCACTTAGGTTGGCCATGCCCTTTTCATGCAGCTTAGTGCGACCACAGCAACTCCGGTCCTTTGCGAAAATTCCGGGCGTTGAATGACATGCCGGTAATCTCCTGTATCCTTGCAGCAATCACAGTTCACTGCACTGGGTCCACCGACGGATGCAAGATTCTCACGTAAGCAAGGAGCTCCAAATCAAGAAAAGTACCGTAACGCACGCGGGGTTTACTCACCGCCATAACCGCCGTGCCACTGTCAAACGCGGCCATTTTGCTTGTCTCCACAGGTCGAGATCTGGCGAGAGATGGGCTCGTAAAGTACACAAGAGCCGTTGCGGGCACAACGTAGGCGCGGAGATATAGCGAGCGCATCTCTTGCGCTCGCACCCATCTGTGTTACGCTCAGCGCATACACAGTCTCGCTCTCTATCGCCCGTCGTGTCCGCAAGACCATTGCGCGAGCCATACTAAAAATGTCTATTGGGAAGCGAAGCACCTTATACCCCTGCCACACGGGACGTTTTAATGTCATTCGAACTGAACGACATTCGCACCTAATGAGATTATGCGGCTGCTACACAGCGACATGTCATTAGAACCGAATGACTTAGGCGATCGAATGAGTCCGACAAACACATTCGCCACCGCACTAGCACCGAATGAATACTCTCAACCCTATAGCCTACTTGAAATGTGGCACTTAGCATTCTCAATGTGAGAAAAAAAATAATGCAAACATGCTAATAATTTTGAGTTTTTTTAAGGCATCTGTGACCTTAACGACATCAGTTGTGTGGAAGGCTGTCGCAAAATGTTTGTACTCTCAACCTCAGTGGTACAGTGACTATACTCAAAGGCTTCCAGCTGACGGCGTGGTCAGCCGGCGTTGTCTGGCGTTCTAACGCACATCCGCAGGCTTCCACCAAATACCTAAACGTAGCGGGTGACACACGAAAGGCTTGTTTGAAGTGATGGTCTCCAAGGTTTGGCAGCGTATCTTCGAACCATCGTTCGTTTCTTTGAATGGTCCAACGTTTACGGTGAATCATCGATGTAGTATAGCGACCACTGGTGCATTAGCGAACGCGTTCGCTTGAATGCGCGGCTGAATGTCGTCGCTGCATCTACAATCTTCGTTTATCTCATGCTCGAGGCTCTTCCCTTGGCTAACTCGTATCTCTTGGAGCGCCTAGTAGACATCAACTCAACGCTTTAGTTGCTGCAGCTTAGCGTCGTTGTTCAGTGGCTACCGCCATGTTGTTTGTGTTCATTATATCAACTGCGGCTAGAGGCTAAGGCTCGTGTTGGCTTGTAGTGGCCGGAAATTCCCATACAAAATTTCTATGCGCGTTTGTTTTAGCGAGGCGACTCTCTACGTGTCTTTAAAAATAAATAACTTACGTTTTCTATCACGCTCCATTCACTTTACTCCACTTTTCTGGCTCTCTTCTTCTAAATTGTCGACATTAATATCACGAACGAATGACATTACTTTTTTCTGTGTAGCACCACATCATATCGAAAGACATTCGTTGCGTCGAATGACCTTCGAATCAAATGACATTAACACCTCTAGTGTGGCAGGGGTATTAGAGCTGAGGCTGGTCCGTCCTGGGTGTCCGCTGACACGGCGTAGCACCGTGCACATTAACAACCGCATGTAACGAAAAGCGTTGCTATAGTGAAAGGATGATACGATTGCATTCTTTATTATAAAATCTCGGATAAAAGACACACGTAGTGTTTGTAACACTCTTGAATTATCTAATTGAAGATAAAACTGAACAAAAACAAAAGGCACCATGTTCCCGCAATGAACAGCCCTGGATGTCACAGCTATTAAGGACGTGCAGAGTGGGTTGGGAAAGGTATCGACTTGTTTAATACGTTCAGCATAATCCATAGCGAACGTGGTGCACACAGCGGGACGGCTCAGTGCTCTCCCATAGTTGAGTACGAAGTACTCAAAATTGTTAAACATTTTTTCTTAACACATCGGAGTTCTTACCCAATGGGACCGATTTATGCTCCCCCATAGTAGAGTGCCAAGCGCTCTAAATTGTTAACCACATTTTATACACACACCAAACAGTAGCCCCGTAATCCCCATTGTGTTTCACTGGGCCTTCGCCGTCCGGAGACAGGCTGTGACCGCAGCGTGCCCCACGTGCTACGTTCAACCCACCTTACCAGGGTACGTCCGCTTTGTGCGTAGTGATTGAATTACCGCACCAGAGGGTAGCCCCTATGTTGAATCAGCGCCTCTTATATTTTTTAAATGCGAAGCATTTCTTGGCGAACTTCGGCGACTTTGAGTGTTTCTATCTATCTAGCCCTCTGACTTTTAGCTGTCCTGGCCATTTCGATAATGGTCATCATCATCATCAGCCTGACTACGTCCACTGCAGGACAAAGGCCTCTCCCATGTTCCGCCAGTTAACCCGGTCCTGTGCTTGCTGCTGCCAATTTATATCCGCAAACTTCTTAATATCATCTGCCCACCTAACCTTCTGTCTCCCCCTAACCCGCTTCCCTTCTCCGGGAATCCAGTCAGTTAACCTTAATGACCAGCGGTTATCCTGTCTACGCGCTACATGCCCTGCCCATGTCCATTTCTTCTTCTTGATTTCAGCTATGATATCCCTAACCCCCGTTTGTTCCCTAATCCACTCTGCTCTCTTCTTGTCTCTTAAAGTTACACCTACCATTTTTCTTTCCATTGCTCGCTGCGTCGTCCTCAATTTAAGCTGAACCCTCTTTGTAAGTCTCCAGGTTTCTGCTCCGTAGCTAAGTACCGGCAAGATACAGCTGTTATATACCTTCCTCTTGAGGGATAGTGGCAATCTACCTGTCATAATTTGAGAGTGCTTGCCGAATGTGCTCCACCCCATTCTTATTCTTCTAGTTACTTCAATCTCGTGGTTCGGCTCTGCGGTTATTACCTGCCCTAAGTAGACATAGTCTTTTACAACTTCAAGTGCACTATTACCTATCTCGAAGCGCTGCTCCTTGCCGGACTGTTGTACATTACTTTCGTTTTCTGCAGATTAATTTTAAGACCCACCTTTCTGCTCTACTTGTCTAACTCCGTAATCATGAGTTGCAATGCGTCCCCTGAGTTACTCAGCAATGCAATGTCATCGGCGAAGCGCAGGTTACTGAGGTACTCTCCATTGACTCTTATCCCTAACTGTTCCCATTCTAGGCTTCTGAAAACGTCCTGTAAGCACGCAGTGAATAGCATTGGGGAGATTGTGTCCCCCTGCCTTACACCCTTCTTTATTGGTATTCTGTTAATTTCTTTATGAAGCACTATGGTAGCAGTTGATCCCCTGTAGATTTCTTCCAGAATGTTTATATATACTTCATCTACGCCCTGATTCCGTAGTGTGTGCATGACGGCTGATATTTCTACTGAATCAAACGCCTTCTCGTAATCTATGAAAGCTATGTATAGTGGTTGGTTATACTCTGAGCATTTCTCTATTACCTGATTGATAGTATGAATGTGGTCAATTGTTGAGTAGCCTGTTTGAAATCCTGCTTGTTCCTTTGGTTGATTGAATTCGAATGTTTTCTTTACTCTGTTAGCAATTACCTTTGTAAATAGCTTGTATACTACAGAGAGCAAGCTGATCGGCCTGTAATTCTTCAAGTCCTTGTCATCTCCTTTCTTATGTATTAAGATGATGTTAGCGTTCTTCCAAGACTTTGGTACTCTTCCCGTCAGGAGACACCTCGTAAACAGGGTGGCTAGTTTTTCTAACACAATCTGTCCTCCATCTTTCAGCAGATCTGATGTTACCTGATCCTCACCAGCAGCTTTGCCCCTTTGCATGCTCTCCAAAGCTTTTCTTACTTCTTCTATTATTACTGGTGGGGTGTAATCTGGGTTATTGCTAGTTCTTATAGTATTAAGGTCGTGGTTGTCTCGGCTACTGTACAGATCTCTGTAAAACTCCTCCGCTATTTTAACTATCCTATCCATATTGGTAATTATTTTGCCTTCTTTGTCCCATAGTGCATACATCCGACTTTTGCCTATCCCAAGTTTCCTCTTCAATGCTTTGACACTTCTTCCGTTTTTCAGAGCGTGTTCAATTCTCTCCATGTTATACCTTCTTACATCGCATACCTTACGTCTATTAATCAACTTCGAAAGCTCTGCGAGTTCTATTTTGTCTGGTGTACTTTACACTTCCATGATTTGACGCTTCTTAATTAGGTTGTTCGTTTCCTGGGAAAGCTTGCCAGTGTCCTGTCTAACTACCCTGCCTCCAACTTCCACTGCACACTCCGTAATGATACTCGTCAGATTATCATTCATTGTATCTACGCTAAGGTTGGTTTCCTCACTAAGAGCCGAGTACCTGTTCTGCAGCGACACTCTGAATTCCTGTACTTTCCCTCTCAGTGCTAGCTGATTGATTGGCTTCTTGCGTATCAGTTTCTGTCGTTCCTTCTTCAAGTCTAGGCGAATTCGAGACCGTACCATTCTATGGTCACTGCATCGTACCTTGCCAATCACTTCCACATCCTGCACGATTCCAGAATGTGCACTCATTATAAAGTCTATTTCGTTCTTATTTTCGCCATTAGGGCTCCTCCATGTCCATTTGCGGTTTTCTCGTTTTTGGTAGAAGGTATTTAAAATCTGTAAATTATTGCGTTCTGCGAATTCTACTAGTAGCTCTCCTCTAGCGTTTCTAGTACCGATGCCATAATCTCCTACTGCTTGGTCTCCAGCCTGCTTCTTCCCTACCTTTGCATTAAAGTCGCCCATCACTATAGTATACTGTGTTTTTACCTTACTCATTGCCGATTCCACGTCTTCATAGAAGCTTTCAACTGAAGCGTCATCATGGCTGGATGTAGGCGCGTAAGCCTGTACTACCTTCATCTTGTATCTTTTATTCAGTTTAATTACGATACCTACCACCCTTTCATTAATGCTATAATATTCCTCTATGTTGCCAGCTATGTTTCTGTGAATTAGGAACCCCACTCCCAGTTCTCTTCTGTCTGCCAAGCCCCTGTAGCAAAAGACGTGCCCATTCTGTAGCACCGTATAGGCCTCATCTGTCCTCCTAACCTCACTCAGCCCTATTATATCCCATTTAACACCCTCTAGCTCCTCGAATAGTACAGCTAGACTTCCCTCACTAGATAAGGTTCTAGCGTTAAACGTTGCCAAGTTCAGGTTTCAATGGCGGCCTGTCCGGATCCAGAGATTCTTAGCACCCTCTGCTGCGTTGCAGATCTGACCGCCGCCGTGGTCAGTTGCTTCGCAGCTGCTGGGGACTGAGGGCCGTGAGTTATTTGACGTAAGCATGTGGGAGGTAGTGGCCAGATACTGCACCAGGGTGGCCAATCCTTCTCTGGTGAGGGAGTGCGTTCTAGGCGGTGTTTGCTGGTGAGGCCGCACGCCAGGCCTCTTAATGCAGTTCCATCAACACGCGGATTTTTTTTTAATCCGGTTGGGAACTGCGCGGTACCGGGATTCGAACCACAGACCTCTTGCATGCGAGGCGGATGCTCTAACCACTACGCCATCGCCGAGTAAAAGAAAATAGCAAACGCTAAAGAGAGCATGATAACACGTCCAAACACAGAAAGAACAAGAGACGAAGTAACAAAAGTGACCTGATGGCCCCACTGCATCGAAAGGAGTGAAGAAGAGTAGCCAGACAAAAAATATCTATTTCACCAAAAACTGCCGGTGCCTAAACAAACATTTCTGCTGTTTACACTTGGCTGCTTCTGAGCATAATGTTGGTTTCTTGAAATAAAGCTAATATATTGCTGCTCGAACTAATATTTTTGCAGCAAAAACTTACATATTTTGATTGATTGATTGATTGATTGATTGATATGTGGGGTTTAACGTCCCAAAACCACCATATGATTATGAGAGACGCCGTAGTGGAGGGCTCCGGAAATTTAGACCACCTGGGGTTCTTTAACGTGCACCCAAATCTGAGCACACGGGCCTACAACATTTCCGCCTCCATCAGAAATGCAGCCGCCGCAGCCGGGATTCGATCCCGCGACCTGCGGGTCAGCAGCCGAGTACCTTAGCCACTAGACCACCGCGGCGGGGCGCTATTCTCACACACAGGGCTTGTGCTTGACGAGTTGAGGACACCTCTCATAAAGAGCACTTATGACAAGATAACGGATGTTTCTGAAACTCACCTTGAAGTTATAGTACTCATACTTTTCTTGTTCTTTGTAAGTAGCCTGTGGTATGCGCTGCCACGCCCTGCCGAACTACGTCAAAGAATCACAGGACCGCGAAGCAACTACATCAATTTTCTATTTCTATTCTATTTTCTATTTCTATTTCTATTCAATTTTCTATTTCTATTCAAAAGAAATAATATTGAGCAGGTTAGTTGGGTAATGATAAATATTTCCTTTTTTTATATGTCATACATACCATTCGAATTTGATTCGAAATTATTCGATCAAAATCACTATTTGCACAAGCCTACTTTTCGGTGATTACTTATCGCGCCCGCAAAGCAAGTCTGCGTTCGCGCCACGGTGCTACTAAAAATGAGTTCATCTCTTCTTGCAACAAAGAGGCGGGAGCAGTTTTCGCTAAGCGAGAAAGTGGATATTATTCGGCAACTGGAAAACAAAAAGCAGGCTGTTGTGACCAAAGAACCGAATCGCTCGACAGGAATGTGGATGAGCTGGAGGCCTTCACACTGCAAAGTTTCTGCTGCACGCGTCAAAAAAAAAAAATATCACAGACTTCTTTAAAGTAAACGTGCATTCTTTAGTGTTCACTTGTGCGTTTGTTTGTTTTTTGTGAAAAACAAGTTCAAGGACCCACCGTTGTAAAGGTAAGTCGTTTTGGTCAGTATAAAATAGGTATTTATGATTAATTTTTGGGCTTTCAATATAACGGCCTCCCAAAATAATGAACGAATTGCTGCAGCCCCCCGAAGTTCGCTATACCAAGATTTCACTGCATGATGTAAAACATGATCAAAGGATTACAGAAGAAAATTAACTGATTTTGACGAAATTCACAATTCCCATTGCCACGTCCCCCCTTAACCTAGTAAATACCAGTTCTGCAAAGGTATTTGAGGTTTCCAAATGACAACGGGAGAGCACAATTACTTGATTCCGTTATTTGAGCAGGTATTAGTTTTGCATGAGTAAACCCAGCTCTCTGCAGGCCTGACTGCACTGACATAAGCAAAATGTCGCCAGACCGATTTGCCATATCTGCAGCTCATAAATGTTTTCTAAAAAGCTTGAATATGTGTTGACTCGGCTACTACATAATTCATTCATTGTTTACTTTTGGCATGTAGTTGAAATGATGTGAAGCAATTATAGACTCCTTCCTATTCATGGAAATGCATATAGCCAATTAGAAACTTTGTGGGTTTTTGCTTCTAATACTGTCCATGAGATACGTGTAATGGACTCACTGATGCTTCGAGAAATAGTTGAACAGGGAATGTTGCTGGCACCTCCGTATTGACAAGTCTTCCTAAAGGAAATGCGTTGATGAAAAGAAGTCAGCTAGAGAAAACATTCTGTTATGGCATTTCATGTTTAACTGCTTCATCACTTTATGCCTCTATCTTCCCCCGACCTTCTGTCTCGTTTGGTTACTCAAGCTCTGAAAGAATATATGTTATACGGTTCATGCTCGTTTACGTGACAGAAATTTAAGGCTACATGTGTGAATTTTCAAGGATTACTTTGTTAGAAACCCCAGTGACACATCTTCAGATGAGGATGTAGGCTTAAAATAACTAGAGTTCAACAAAAAAGGGTTACATCATTGGAGCAAACACTGAAATTATGGCTCCGATATAAATTTTTTAGAGGCGCATAGATCAATGCTTTCAGTATGACACTAGATACAAAGTTTTATTTAGATAAGCAAAGCTCAGGAACAATTATAATGCTACTCCTGGCTGCTTCTTCTGAATTTTCATATCAATGTCCACTATCTCCTGCTGCTTGGTGTTGGCAGTCTTCCTGAGGCTATTTGACTTGATAATGCACGTCAGGTAGCTAGGTGCCTCTTCCTTTCATGCATATAAGTCTGCTGTAGCTGTTAATTCTGTAACAGTGACTTCTAATTTCTTTTTCGTTTTTGTAAGCGTTTCAACCTCCTCCTCATTGCAACGTTTTTTATTTCTAATCCTCCTGCTCCTGTTTCTTGCTAGTTTCCTAAAGCACAGTGTTATCCGCCGCGATGGAGCAGTCATTACGATGCTCGGCTGCAGACACGACGGTCGCAGGTTCGATCCCAATCGCGGTAGTTACATTTCAATGGAGGAAAAACGATAGAGGCCCGTGCAGTGTGCGATGTCAGTGCATGTTAAAGAACCCCAGACGATCAAAATTTTTGGAGCCTTCTAATACGGCATCTTTCATATTCTACTGGTTTGGGGACGTGAAACACTAAATATGATTATTAAAAATGTTTGGTGCTGGTTCCTTGCAGAAGCTAGTGATGTTCTCAATTTTTTTATGATCGGCACATTACATATGCCACCTGCTTCATTTACAGCATCACGAATATTGGTTGGTGAAAGGTTAGAAAGTGTTTAGTAAAAATAAAAATAAAAAGAAAATTCAAGAACTTTCAGGACATTGAAAATGAACTTTTCACATTGAAGGGGTTTCAAGGACTCTCATGAACCCTGATGTTAGGTGTCATAATAAACGAAATTCAGTCAAGTACGACAAGACCTGCTTATGAATGTTAACCATTTTTTAACGGGTTCAGATATTCTCAGATCAGTGTTAGCTCATTATGTACATATTTAGGTTGTGAAATTAAGCTACTAACTCTTCACACTATGTGTCTGTTTGTTTTTAGTACGACAAGTGTGTATAAAAAAGAACTAATTTAACTTGTGTTTATCCAGTTTTGTCCAAGAAATTGGTCTGTTTTTGTTTGTCCACTTCACAACATTTAAAATTGGTTCACTAAATTTAAAGAATGGCAGTGTTACCCGAGCAGCCAGAGGACGTCGCAAGACAGTACGAACACATTTACGCTTGCGTGCGAAGTGGGAAAGGAGGGCTTTCACACAACCCTC
Organism: Rhipicephalus annulatus; assembly: GCA_013436015.1. Classification (NCBI taxonomy): domain Eukaryota; kingdom Metazoa; phylum Arthropoda; class Arachnida; order Ixodida; family Ixodidae; genus Rhipicephalus; species Rhipicephalus annulatus. Next base: position 796,769 of record WOVY01009881.1, read on the forward strand.
CTTTCACCAGTTTACACCCTTTCCCTCTTTTTGCTGACCTTACCAGTGACGTCATGAAAGAATTGTGTCGGTGGATTATTTCTAGTAGAATACGCAGCAAGGCGCCAGTGGCGGAGGCTGCGCTGCCGCCACTTATCGCTATGAGAGTGCCCATCCTACGGAAAGCATACGGAGTTTTTCCTCCCTTCCACTGCCTCTGAATGAGTAGTTTCGTAGTTTAAAGCTGCACCCCTGTTCATCTATCAGTATATGAAACTCCTGTTGCATATTTTTCAGGTCCCTTCAGGTTTTGTTCAATAGCAGTCTTATGTATAGCTGAGCTGCAACAGTCAGTGGAAAGAAGATTCGCAACAATATTTTCAGGACTATTCAATCCACTGTGTACCATAAGAGCTCTGCCACAAAACATTATTTGCCCTGATACACATAAACATTATTTGCTCTGGACAGCATGGTGAATAACTCATGCTACAGTAAGCACCAGTTTGCATAAAATGTGGCAGACCCACCAGCTCGGCACATGCATCGACCTCCTGTCGAAGTAATTCCAGAGACAGCTGAGCCTCGCTTGGTGTTCTGCTGCCGACAAGGGTCGAGGATGCCACAAGTAGACTGAACAGGGCTCCATCACGACCAGGCAGCACACACCGAAGGCAACGCCAACGCTCCAGGCAAGCAGCAGGCGAAACACGCCTGCTGCTTGCCTAGTTTGGTATCTCTACATAATGGTAGAGATACCAAACTAGGTATGGCATAACATGACTGTAAAAAGAACACATTTGACTATAATCATAACATGAAAATAATGAAATATAGGTTATGAATGTCATGATTTACATTTCATAATACTGCAACCCATGCGGTGGTTTCGTTCACATGGCCTGTCTCAAAACTGGTATGGTATGGCATGATTGCATGGCGAACACAAGCCACAGACCCTAAAAAGAAAATCATGACATGCGTGTCATGTAACAACACAACTACGTGCCACGCTTATGATGCGCTGGGCCGTGTCGCTAGCTTCACTTGTACCAAGTTTAGTAATACGGGACGTGAATGGATGACGACGATATATGACTGGTGCAAGCATTAAAATCATGAGATGCGTGTCATGTAACAACACTACATGCTACGCTCATGATGCGCTCGCGGCCGTTTTGCTTGCTTCACATGTACCGAACTCGGTATTACGCGACGCGAACGGACGACATAGGTAACTGACACTATCATGATAATCACGACATACGTGTCTTGTGAGAACATGACTACATGCCACAGTCAAAGCGTTAATACATTTTGACGTGACGCAGTGCGTGTGCTCCCTGGCGTTCATTTCGTAGCGTCAGGCCGGCGTTGCTACGGCAGGCACCGGGCCTGCCATATACTCGCAGGGGCGCACCACGCGGCGTTGCTTTGACGCATGCGCGTTGAAGCGCGTCCAGCGCCCTCCGTCACGAAAAGAGGGTGACGCTGTGTTGTCTGGGTAACGCATCGGCGCGAAATGCAGTATGTCGCCTTTCGCGCCGGTTGCCTTCGGGCCGCGCCGACGGACGCAAGTCGCGCCTGCTGTCAGACTCGTTCTGCTAAAGTAGCGTCGCTGTGCCCAGCGTGCGCGCGCGTAAAAGCAGGACTGTCACGGTGAATGAACATGTTTTTTGAGCGCTCCCGATCGACTGTGCAGATAAGTTGTTTTGCATGTTTTGAGCTTGTCTTTATAATTACAAGACAGCAGTTGAAATTCCTGTAGCACTTATTTTATTGTACGACTTTTTCGGGGGTCAGTCACCAGGTATTTATTAGTTTGTGCGTGTGTGTGTGTTTGAATTTTTTTGTTTTTTTGTTTGTTACTCTTTTGCCACCCCGCGGGGGAGGTGCACGTGCATCGAACACGCATATTTTTGTATGAGAGCTTAGACTTTCTCTTTTTAGTAGGGCAGGGCTCGAGTTTTTTAATTATTGAGTGAGACACGTCATAGGGACAATTGGTACCGGAAAGACATGGTTAGAAAGACTGTAAAATGTTCAGGATGTGGGGTGGCTTTGAAAGTGGACCCAAGTGTAGAAGCGGAGAAAGAAGAGGCTGACGCAAAGTGTAGGCAATGTGAGGTCGAGAAAAAAATTGAGAAAATGGTGGTTGCCCAGAGTGACCTGCTGATGAGAATCACCGAACTCGAGATTGCTTTGGCGACAGAGCAAGAGAAAACGAGGGCTATGGGAGAAAGGCTGGAGTCCGCCGAGGAAGCACTAGCCAAGGTGAAGAGACGAGCGGCCTACGGAGAGAACAGTAGAGAACCGGCAACCGGAACGGCGGAGAAGAAAGAGCAAGCAAGTTCGGAAAAGCAGGTTCAGCCGGTTCAATTGTCGCAAGGCCCAGCTTCAGCGAAGTAGTGGTGGGGCTGGGAGGGGACAAAGCAGCGGCGTCACAGGTGCAAGTAACCCCCAGGTGCAGGACGCTTCAGCTGAAAAGTCGCCGAATGTGATAATCGCCGGGGACTCGAATTCAAATCGATGCACAGAAGCCATCAAAGAGAGGGTGAGAGGTGACAAAAGGGTTGCAGTAGGGGCGTTCCCAGGACGCAAGCTGGAAGCAGTCATGAGGCAAGCGAGTGCAAAACTCAAAACTACAGCTGATAGACGAAACCTCGTGATAATTTCAGGCGGTTTAAACGACGTCTTAAATGAAGATACAGCAGGACTAGCAACCACACTGGCGAAAGGCGTCGATGACATGTGCGCCACTTCTCCTCAGGTACAGGTAGTGATATGCACGATACCGGAGGTACCGGTGCGTGATAGCAATGATAGCAACCTGCAAAGAGCGGTTGTCAACGCAAACCAAGAGATATGGCGGATGAGTCGAGAAAAAAGCTTTGAGGTGGTGGAAATAATCATAGAGGTGCATAGATGGGGTGGTTTTCAACGAGACAGAATTCACTTCGATAGGCGGCTAGGTCATGAGGTGGGTTGGCGATTTGCAGGATGAGCAGTAGCTTTTTTGCGGGCAAGCGGGTCCTTCGGGGTGCAGGATGGCTAGTAACGAGGAAAACAACCAGGGAGACTCTTTGAAAGGTGGTATGAACAGATACGATTCCAAACTGGCAACAGTATCTAAGATAGGTAGAGTCCGGGGTAGAAATAGACTTAGCCACGAGCGCCGAGCCAATTCAGACATAGGGTATATTAACATGCAGGGTGGTAGGAACAGGCTGAAGTGGGAAGAGATAGAAGAACAGCTAAGGGAGGAGAGGCCGATGGCATACAGGTTTTGTAGAAACACATCTCAGGGACCTGGAACAACCTCCTAACAATCAGGACTACGCGTGGGAATATTGTAATAGAACAGAAGGCAGCAGAAAGGGGGGTGGTATTGGAGCATTCACTTCATAAAAGTACAGACTGGCAAAGGGTCAAGCAAGAGTGCAAAGAACATTTATGGCTGAAAGGGCAAAGTGGCAGGTCAAATGAGACTCCTTGGTTTCGTGTACTTGTGGACGGGAGCAAAGGCCAGAGAGGAAAACCAGGCAATGGTAGAATGTATATCAAATGACATTCAAGAGTTAGGAGGAGAGTGCGAGATAATTATACTAGGAGATATGAATGCGCACATAGAAGATATAGATGGGTATACTGACCCGACAGGCAAAATGATCATGGATATGTGTGAAAGGCATGATTTGATCATTTGCAACAGTACCGAGATGTGTGAAGGACACATAACATGGGAGGTAGGAAGGCTGCAGTCGACGATAGATTACGCACTGATGTCACATAGGACGTATGATAAGCTCAGGGGAATGCACATAGATGAAGGTGGCTCCAGATGTCTGGGTAGTGATCACAAACGTATCAAGCTAAGTTTTGGAAGAGCAGTGAAAGTGCGAAGGAGACAAGATGAGCAACCACAGGAAAATTTTTATTCAGAAAGGCGAATTGAAATAGCCACTAAACAAATTGAGAAAGTAATCACTGAGGATAATAAAACAGTGTGGGCATACACGAATCTAATTAGACTAAGCTAGAGCTTGCTAAGGCACGTGACACGTCACCCTGGAAAACAAGACACAAAGCCAAAAGGTGGTGTGATGAGCAAGTCAAGAGAGCCATAACAAAACGTCGGGAAGCCTCTAGGGAACACAGACATGCTAAGCAGTGAGGTGAACCGACAGATGATCTTGAAAGATAATGGGAAATCTTTCTAAACTGTAGAAGGGATACATCCATTCTGATCAATGAAAAGATTAGAAGAAAGGGAGCTAAGTGGCTGGCAGAATTACATAAAAAAGATAAAAAGGCAGCTGCGAAATTCGGAACCATCTAAACTCCGTAAAAATAAGACGAGCCTAGAGCAGATGTTTATAACTACAGCTCCAGGTGCTAGGCTAGAAGGAGACGAAGCTATTGAATATATAAGAACAAGGGTGACAGAAAAGTTTCAACAAAGAGGTGCTTTATGCACCACAATTGACAAGGATGAATCAAGGGGCGCAATGGCTCCATTTTCACAACGAGAGTGGGAAAGGGCTGAGAAGAGGGTTCCTAGTAGTACATAAACAGGCCCAGATGGCATTCCAATTATGCTGATAAACACATTAGGTCCGACGTCTAAGCAGGCTTTGAGAGAGGCAGTGACCAAAATAATAATCGATGGAGAAGTCCCCGATAGATGGAAACTTAGCAGGATGAGCATGATCTATAAAGGAAAGGGGGACAAAGCTGACATAAACAACTACCGTCCTATAAAAGTGACATCAGTGATCTACAGGCTGGCGAAGCAGATTATAGAGGAAAGACTGCAGGCGGGGATAGAGGATGAGGGAGTGCTGGGGGAACTGCAGAATGGGGTTTCGGAAACACTGGAGTTTGGAAGACAATCTGTTCTCTGACGCAGTGCATCGAAATATCAGAAAAGGAACTCATGCCCCTGTGGCTAGCTTTTTGGATATCAAGGGAGCGTACGATAGCGTGGTTCAAGAGGAATTGTGGGGAATACTGGACACACTAGGCGTGGAAGATGTAGTCACTAATCTTTTCAAGGATATGTATAAAGGTAACAAGGTAGTTATAAAGTGGGAAAAACAGGTATCCAAGCTTGCAGGGGTAAAACGGGGGCTTAGGCAGGGGTGTCCCCTGTCACCCTTATTATTCATGATGTACCTACAAGGATTAGAGGCTAAATTAGAGCGAAGTGGACTGGGTTTCAACCTCTCCTTCGTCAAACAAGGAAAACTCATTGAACAGGCACTACCATCATTGATGTACGCAGATGATATAGTGCTAATGGCCGACAACAAGAAAGATTTGCAGAGATTGGTGGACGTCTGCGGTAATGAAGGAGATAGGTTAAATTTCAGATTCAATAAGGAAAAATCAGCAGTCATGATTTTTAATGACAATAAAGGTATAGAGCTTAGAATACAGGAGGTCACGCTAGAGATAACAGATAAATACAAATATCTGGGCGTATGGATAAGCAATGGGGTTGAGTACCTAAGGGAACACGAAACATACGTGACGACTAAAGGTAACAGGAATGCAGCGGTAATGAAAAACAGGGCACTGTGGAATTACAATAGGTATGATGTTCTGAGAGGAATATTGAAAGGGGTCATGGTTCCTGGTCTGATGTTCGCCAATGCCGTCTTGTGCATGAGATCAGATGTTCAAGCAAGATGAGAAATTAAGCAACGTGGAATAGGTAGGCTTGCCTTAGGAGCTCACGGCAATACACAAAATCAGAGAGTACAAGGTGATACGGGATGGACATCATTTGAGGGCAGGGAAGCTAGCCGCAAGATAAAATTTGAGAAGCGACTGAGAGAAATGGGGGAGGAGCGTTGGGCAAGGAAGGTTTTCAGTTACTTGTACATGAAGAATGTCGATACAAAATGGAGGAAGTGAACGAGAAAATTGACTGGTAAATACTTAGAAAACAGCAGGGGGCCAAACCAAAAGCATTATTGGTTAAGAGAAGGTGAAGGAAGCTGAGACCGACATGTGGAGAATTGGCATGATTAAGAAGTCTGCACTAGAGATCTATCGAACTTTTAAGCAGGAAATTTCCAACGAAATAATCTATGATAATACTTGGGGTAGTTCTCTACTGTTTGAGGCCACGACGGGAGTATTGCGAACCAAGACATATTGGGCCAAATACGAAGTGGTAGACACGGTATGCAGTGCGTGTAGAGAGGAAGAAGAAACAGCCGAACACATGATAATGTTCTGTAAAGGGATTCACCCTATAGTTCCGGATGATGGTGCAGAGTTCTTAAAAGCACTGAGGTTTAGGGGCAGGGAGGGCAAAATAGACTTTAAGCGGGTAGAATTAACTAGAAGGAGGTTATCTGATTGGTGGCTAAAGTCAAGGCATGAGTGAAAATTAAATCCTTTAGTGCAAAGTACGAATCCTCAACCTCACTATTTGAAGGGAAAAAATAAATCTAGTTTTTGGTTCATTAAGTATTACAGCTTGGTGGCGCTAGATCTAAAGGGTAAAGGCACATCCGTTCATCCGTCCGTCTGTCCGTCCATCCGTCCATCCATCCATCCATGCATCCATCCATCCATCCATCCATGCATGGGATGCTGGCGCTGAAAGGCCACACATATTAAGAAGCTCACAAACTCGTGTTTTCATGCGACTTAATTGACAGTCGTGCTTCTTGACGGCTTCACGGATGCATGGAGGATGAGAAGTAACACGAACATAACAACGCGCTGTTTTCACCGGGCTCTGTCAGGCCGTGCTACCGGTTCAATATATGCGTTCGAGTTTTATAGCATTCGTGTTTTATTTTCTTTTTCAAGCTTTTGAAACCAAATTATTTGCACGCCTCAGTATATAATACTGCTGTGCACCACTCTGGATATCTGATGAACAAATAAAGAAATTGTGTTTTTTTCATTTCTCATTAGTTACAAAAAGCATGGTGGTCTTTCTACGGATTCATCTAAGACGACTTGTTTGTTTCTTTGTAGCCTGGAATCAATGGCACATGCACACTCTGGCGATATGCCAAAAAACATATAATGTCCTGTAGACGGTAACTGCATTATTGCTTGCAAAAAAAGAAAAGAAAAAAGATGTAGAAGGAAGACATTATAAAAAACACAAAAATTCAGAGAGTGAGAAAAAAACGAAATAATCACTAATTTAAGAACTATACCTTGATTTTAGGAGCCGATCAGACAGCTGAGTGTGCCAAATTCAAGTGATTTGGGATGTATGTCTCATATTTATTGACATTTCGAAAATTACTTCCCGGCTCTTTTTTTAGTATGTGTTAAAGTGGGCGTTATGTTGAAATACGTTTAGTGCCTGAATGAAATCGCAGACCGCATCAAATACATCTCTGTGGCGATTTCCCAAAACGGAGGCACCAAAGTTTAGAATAGTTTCTGTAGTTAAACTTAAACCTAGCTTCGCAAAAAAATAGCTAGAAGTCGTGTCCTAATTACTGCGTAGTTACTACATTGAACAAATTAATGTCCAATAGTATCCAATTCTTCGCAAAACAGGCAAAGAGGTGAGAGTGTCAGACCAGCTTTGTGTAAATAAAAATTTATTGGGGGAATATGGCACCGGAATATGGAGATAATAACTTCAAGTTTTGCCGACGGACTCCACTACTATTTCCATAGAAATTCGAGATGACTGACAGGCAAAAACTATCCTCGTTTTCTTCCGATTTAATGCCCTAAATGTGTCCTACCTTCCTCCGAGATATTTCTGCTCCCAACATAGTTTTTTTACTGCCTCAAGGATTGGAGACAAAGATGGCGCTCTGCCCCTCAGTTGGTTATGCGTGCACTGCCCTCATGATCAGCCTATTTCAACCAAACGAAGTCGTTATATGATGCCGCCAAGTTATGTGACCTTCCGATACGTCACAAACATTTACTATATGTGACGTCATATGATTGCGCTTTCACGTAATGATGATTTTCTGCATCACTAGTGTTCACACCACCTACGCGAGAAGATGCCGGACGCCGCCAGCGATCAATTTTCGCTGTTGGTGAGACATTTAAAGCTATCGTTTAATGCATTGTATGGCTGTAGCTCCGTTAAATTGCAGCTTCGGCTGGTGTTCGGGGGAGCGTGCTTGCAGTAATCAGGCAGAACAGTTGATCTCCAAATAAATCTTCGTACAATCTAATATGCAGCTGTCATTTAGCCCCCGAGTATTTTAGACATTATTGATAGTGACGGCTGAAGACTACCCGTCACGTTTGGCAACATGACAATTGGAATCACTAAGCGGGAGCACGCTGCATCTGAACAGTCAACAAATGAGTCTATCAGTATCAACGCTGCCTCACGATCGCTGCCGTGTGCAACGCTAACATTACGCCCCGAAGCTGAATGCTAGCCCTGGAGCCCCACCCATCCACTTGGTGTCTACTCTGCTCGCCACCAAATTAAGATGCCAGAGGGAAGCAGAAAGAAACAGAGCTGAGCAACCGGATATTAAGGCTTCAACAGCCCGTCCATGAATACAGAGACAAGCTCAAGCAACTGACCATAGGCCGCTTTTTTTCATGCCTGTCACCTTGGCTGAAGTTGAGAGTCGGCATTAGACTTCAGACTTTAACAGCGCCACTTTGAAACATATGCAATGATCGCAGAAATCACGCCGCGTATAGAGATGTTCTTGTTCAGGCTTTGCGAAGGGAATGGAGGATGACCTATATACCTGGAAGCAGTCTAGTGTCAATTTGTGCTATTTTGTGCACAAACTCCAGAATGTGCTACGTCACTAAAGAGTAGCGAGCATTGGGGGACATTAGGCAACGAAGCTTTTAATATTAGCTTCTGGCAAAGGCTTCTCTCAAAAATCTACTTTCAACTAGTCAAAAAAGCAAACTCCACGGTGACAAAACGATCTTTCCCGGATTACTTGAATGAGCTATCTGGTATCGGCCTAGCTAGCAGACGACGCGCGAACGCGTTGATCAAGTAGTCGCGAACGACTCAAGCCTTTGAAACGAGTTGAGTTCCCAGAACAACACGTGCTCCACGATTATCGTTTTCATTGCATTATCGTGTCCATTACATTTTAAACAATGCAATTACAGCCGAAAACCGAGCGGTACAGCCGCTTCGAATGCATCTTCGGGATTCGTTTGTGCGAGAGGCGACGTGGTGTCATCTCTACTCCAGTTGCGGCGCCCGGCGGTGAAACGCCGTACTAGCACCGACGGCCGCTTCCCACTGAAATCCACTCTTTCGCCCGGGCACTGAAAAATAGAGGAGGCGAGGCCCTGGTTTGTACGCCTGGAGGCGGGGCACGTCTGTTTGGTGCCTGGCGCCGAGTGGCGGCCCCTTGCCAGGGTATGGCCGTCTGCCTGAAACAAAACCTTGCCCCTCACACGGTCCTGGGGGGAGGGCATGCTGGTATAGACGTATGGATGATGATGGGTTGATGAGTTACGTGAGACTCTGAGACAAAGCGCCTCCGGGCGCCGCGTCTCCTTCCTATCTGACAACGGCATGAATGCGGACCCCGTAGACGTCGGGCCACATTGGGACAACTTTCTGCCCTCCCGTGGTAGAGTACCAAGTACTCTAAATTGTTATACGTTTTTTTCTAAAAGCATAATTTTTGTCGATGTACGGCTTTCAGCTCTTTTATAGTAGAGTATAGTACTGTAATTTGTTATCCAATTTTTCTAAACGCATTAGGGGATAACTTTTTGCTCTCACATAGTAGATCAATAAGTACTTTAAATAGTCGACAACTTTTTCTAAACAACCTTTTCAATTCGTAGACCTACTAGACTAGACTTATAGTGACGGCTCACTGCCCTCTTTTATTTGAGTACTATAAGCACTGTAAATCTAGAAACGCCTTTTCTAAACACATCCTCTGGAAGAACCACATCTGTTCATTTCTGGTTTTGTTCCTGTTATTTCTTGTCTTTCTCTCTATTTCTCGCTCGCTCTCTTTATCACTTTGCATACTTCATTTTTCTCGTCATGTTTTCCTAGCCATAGCAGTAAGGTCCGCATCTAATATCATCATCAAGGGGTTTGAAGAACGAACGAAAAAAAGACTTCTCCTGAACACGAGCTCCCGCTCAATGTGCTTCAGTTTGCTATAATAGCCTCGGTTTAGCCTGCATTACGGCAAGTGACGACGACGATATAATAACCCAGGCTACAACAGCCCGGCAGGTTAACTGCACCAAACATTAAAAATTTCGAAGTGCGCTACCGGGGATTCAAGCCTGCGGTCCCTCACTTCATCGTGCACCGCAGCCACAGACATTTTACGTCATGCGTCATTATAATAGACGATAGTCTTTCTTGGGGACCTTCGACGTAAAAATTTTGGTCTGTTTGTTTGTCTGTCTGTACGTTTGTCTGTTTGCCACGCTTAACGGTACCGGGTACTCTGAACGGACCAGCCGATAGTTTAAATTACCGACCCCATCCACAGCGCCCACCAATGTTGCTCAAGCTTTAGCGTTCATACTTGTGCGATTTTCAATTAAAAAGCGATTATTGCGCCTACCTGAGGCACCGTAACAACACGTATATTTTCTGTATGTGCGTCTTTTACTGGAAAAGGCATACATAAGTAATTCTAAGGACCGTAGCGTCTATCACGCTGCGCTGGAGATACAACGCTTGCACGAAGAGGCGAGGATTTTCAACGCTTTGATTAGACGACATGGTGGTGGCACCTACCCGTCGCTTTGCGTTCTACACCTCAACACCTCTGAGACAGGCGCGCACGCCCGTGTCAGAACCTCGTGCTGCGTTCGCCAAGAAAACTGCCAGATTGCGCTCATGTTTCACGTGTGATGTCAGTTGATGCGCTCGTTCGCCTACGCTGCATGCTCGAGGCACTCTAACGCAGTGCCTCCAGAACACCATTCACCAATTTTTTGCGCAGAACAGCAAATAAATGATTTGTTCACTTTCTCCACACGCAATACTATCGTCTTTCCACAACATTTGCAGATTATCATGCAGATACGGGGCCAATTTTCGTCTTTAATGCGTCCAAATATTCGTGCAGTTCTTTTGAATTGTGCACTACGTAATTTGTCACATTAGTTCATCAGGATACTAATGGGAGCCCCACCGTGGTGGTGGAGTGGCTAAGATAGTCGACTGATGGCCTGTAGGTCATGAGATCGAATCTCCAGTTGGGCAGCTTTATTTTAAATAAAGGAGAAAATGCTGTAGGCCCATGTGCTCAGGTTAAGGTGCAGGTTAAAGAACCCCATGTGGTCGAAATTTCCGAAGCTCTCCGCCACGGCGTCTCTCATAATGATAATGTGCTTTCGGGAAGTGAAACGCCACATATCATCATCAGGATGCTAGCGGCAGAAGAGGAACGAACGTGCTGTTGCTGAAACGCATGGGGCGCCATATGCGGAACAATTGAAATGATGCTAGACGCTGCTGTGCTGCTTTGTTGCCCGCAATGCCTTTGTGTCGCATTACTTGTGATTCACGCTTCTTTTCCGTTTTGGTGTCGTAGCACGCCCCGTGCGAATTGCGATCAGTGAACCAGGGGAAATGAAGAGGGTGCCATAATTCGTGCTTACACGAAATAGTGCCTTCAATTTCGCTTTTGTAGCCTTGTGGCACAGGAGGGAAAAAATGGAAGGACTGAGAGGGAATGACTGAACATATCGCCACGTGGTTGCGACGATCACAAAAGCAGCAAGTGACATGTTCAAGACGAAACTCTTTATTTGGTTGAACCTGTGAGGTGCATCTGAATATATACAAGTGGCAGTGAACATTCAAGTACTGTAACACGTGCTTGCACATGCTGTAGCAGGAACTTGACTGTTTGAATCTTCTGTGTAATCTTCACATAAAGAGCTGAAAGAACCGTGAAGTTTTCCAAACGTTCCAGTGAAGGCAGCGCTGCGCATTGACTACAGTTTTGGTTGGTGAAATTCGAACACATCGAAAACCACGCAATAAACGTGTTTGTGAATGTCCTCAGTAGAAAAAAACAACGCCCCATTGCTTGATTGCGTGAGGGCCATGTACGCTAAGTTGGGGAAGAACAATTTACCCCGCTCTTTGAGAATCTGCTCTGAGTTCTTAGAGCAAATATAAAGAAAATGATCGGGAAGCGCGACAGACACAGCCGCTTCGGTGCGAAGCTTAACGAACGGGCCTTCAATGACAACCGTAGCGATTGGTAAGCAAGCACTCTGCTCCTCAGCGACTTGCTTGATCCACGCGCATTCTCCTGTAAAGTCATCCGGAGACAGCAATAAAGGGATGGACAACATCCATGGTTGCCGCTGAATCTCGAAGTGCTCGACACGTTTTCCCATTCACACTAATTTCTTGGAGATGCGGCTTTAACAACCGCATGTTCTTTTTCGATTCTCGGATTGTTGCTAAAGCAAACTTTTGCTTACAGTTTATCGCGATGTGCCCTTCCTTTTTGCAGTTGTAGCAGATTAGCGGCTTCCGTGATTCAAACGCCCATGTGGTATCAGTGCGTTGTTCAGGAACCTAACTCGATTTCTCCGCTTCCATTTGCCCTTCCCCTACAATGTCCTTCGCAAGAGACGGGTCCTTCTTGAAACTACGGTGTGGAGCGGGTTTACGTTGATCAGGTTTCTTTGAAAAGCCCTCTTTGATTTCATCCTTTTCAACGCGAACTGCCCTGGTATGCAACTTTCGGTGAGTATAATACTCCTCAGCTAACTCTGTTGCCTTGTTTAGCTGTACTTCACCAAGTTTGTCCTGCAGTCAAAGCTTGACATCCTCCTTGATGCAGCGGTAGAATTGCTCCAATGCAATGCATTCCACCGCATTATCGCGATTGTCATAAACACCTTCGCCCTTGAGCCATTCAATTAAATTGGCTTTTAGACGAAACGCGAAGTCAACGTGTGACTCATTCCCATTTTTAGCATACCGGAACCTTTGCCTGAAAGCTTCGGGTGACAACTTATAACGTCTCAAGAGCACTTCCTCAACCTCGTCATAGCTATCAAACGCTTCCCTCGACAAGCAAGTTATCGCGTCGGACACTTCACCGGGAAGAAGAGCTAACAGGGTATGCGCCCAAGGAGACCACTCTAAAGCATTTTGCTCACAGACGTGTTCAATCTTGACGAGATACTTCGCCATGTCCTCGCCTACTACGAACGGTTGCAGTTTGTCCCGGATTATATAACTGCTGACCTGAACTGTCGAAGAAGCTACGCTAGGCGCCTGCGAACACTGTAGGATTGCCAATTCTATTCATTCAACTCGAGGCGCTCCTGTCTCTCGGCCTTCTCACGCTCTCGACGTTCGCGCCTTTCAGCTTCTTCACGTTCGCGAACTTCTCACCTTTCAGCTTCTTCACGTTCGCGAACTTCTCTGCTTTTGGCCTCCTCGCGCCGGGTTTGATATCCACCCATGCCTCATCGACTTCCTCAGCCGACACTCCTTCATCCTTCATGATCTCAAGGATCGCTTGCTTTCGTTTCGCACGACCCAAAGTAATGCCGAGTTCCTCACTTTTCGATGATTTCCATCACTTTAAGGTTCTCCATCGTTCACACTAGCCTCTTGCTGATTGCCCCTGTTAAGAATCTACTTGCCCTACCCACTATAAGTCTTCTAGCAAGACGCACAAGCAGTTTTAACTCTGCCGTGTTTACACCCACCGCATTTACTTTGGTTCCAAAGCACTCTGACTTTGCTTGAAACGATCAAAGCTCACTCTAATGCTTCACACAGCCCTTCTCTAAACTACTATAACCCGAGTTGAGTAGTCCGGTGAACTGAAGGGAAAATATCAGGCACTCATCGCATCGATGTCGCTGACACCGGCCGATCCCGCAGCTGCCAACCACAGTTACGAAGCGCCCTCCGACGACGTTACGAAGGGCGCCACGAATCCCGCCGCTGACTCCACTGTTACGAAAGACGGCGAAGCCAACACGGTCCCGAAGGCGCCACTGCTTCGAACTCCGCCAGGAAGGTCACCAGCCGTTTGGTAGCGTAGGTTTCTCAGCTCGCGACTGCTTCTGCGCAGAGCTGACAGACGAGTGGACGAGACGACGGTGAGTTAAACAAGGTTTATGTACAGTTTATATACAGAGGCGTTACAAATTCGGCACTGGGGCCGACAGCTTAGAGACCCGAAGAGCCGAGCTTTCCTCTCTAACACATAGGTCTACTGCTCACGACGCGCCGCAGGGTTTTTTTTATATGCACCGGGAGGATTTTTTGAGTAACCAAATGTCCGACCAGAAGCGCCGCTGGTCGTGAGGTCAGAATCCTCCAATGGGGTCGCCGCTGGGCCGCGTCATTCTCATCTGCGGGCGTCTTCTGTCCCTCGGCGTTCTTCGAACTGCGAGTGGTCTGGGACATTCGTTGTCGTGTGGGGCCGAATTCTGGGTCTTAGGATCTGAAGCCCTGATGTCAGTTCAGTCCCGGTAGGCGGGCGAGAGGGTCTGGGGTGGTGGTTACTAGTAACTGGCCGCGTCTCTGGTGGAAGGCCGCGCGCGGCCGCCAGGTACGAGCGTTTGCGGAAACACTCGCGTGTGAAGTGCCACCCGCCATCTCTTACACTCCTCAACACACCCTTCGGTGTCATGCCCAAATATACATCTCTTGTAATAAGCAGCTCCGCACGCCGTGGCCATGTGCCCCGGTTTGTTACACCTTGCGCACACACTGCGCATACCGCGGTATTCACACATGACACGGTGCTCCGCGATAGTTGTGAAGTTTGGGACTGACCAACTCATTTCCATGCGCACTACTCTAACTCCATTGGGCTTGTTTTGTCGGTTAGGAACTGATGCAAAGGAAACACTTCTTATGTTGCCGTACTGTGAAAGAGAGTTAGTCAAGACTTCGTCTGGTATATATGCCGGAAAGCGGCGTACGTTAACAAACGTAACTGGGGGTCCTACCGCTTCTACTGTAACGTGCTCCCGATTAACCTTGAAGCCCTCTGCGACCATAAGCTTTGTGGCCTGACTCGCGTTTCGGGTACACACAAGAAACTTCGCGCCCCCCCCCCTGTGTTGCAAGACTAACACACTATCAGGTTCGGCTGTCTCTTCAACTGCATCTATAAGGTAGTCAAGAGACACATCCCCATCGGGGGCGGTGAACAGAAAACAGTTCTCCCTCACCGGGAGGGTGCTTGGGCTTGCCATGTATGAAGGAGGCGTGTCCGCCGGTCTCGCGGGCGCTCAGCCGGGGGGACTAGAGGGGTCGACTTGTTGGTCTGGTAATGTGCAAGTTTCTCCGCACTCTCGTGCACAGGGCGGCTCAGAGACCGCTCAGCGTCAGGTGGCACCAGGGCAGAAGGCTTCCGAGGACCTTGCGATGCCTGGCATGGGGGTGGAAGGGGGGCACTGGGCGGGAGGCTCGAGTCCAGGGGGCGGCGGCCGCTCGCGGTAGAGCACGACGACTCTGCCACAGGTTGCTTCCTTTTTCCTTGAATGGGACCGGTGGGGCAACGTCCGTGCGACGTGGCCCCGGGTCCGGCTGTGCGACTCGCGCGGCGAAACGGCTTGCTCGAACTTTGATCTTAGCGGCACCCGCTCGTCCCTCGTTGTCGTAGTAGTAGTATTGTGTAACCAGTCTTACATTTTCACCTCCAAGGTGGTGCCGTTGGGGATTTCTTCATTGCGTTGTTGAACAATAAAAAATTCGCGGCGTGCGCGTTATCAAAAATCCGAATTCTCCTGTCTCTCATTCCCCCTTAGCAGCCATTGGCACGTACATTGAGCACTATCTGACAAGAAAGGGTTGCTACAGTTGTACTCGCTGGACGTAACCTCCGTGGTTTTAGAAAGGTTTAGCGAGTGTTGGGCCGCAGTTCCATGAATACAGTGAACTCGAGGTGGTTAAAGGTGGGAAGTATATAGACACGAAGCGCAAGCCGTAAAAAAGTGTGCGTGTGCCTCCTCTCGTTCAGTCCTTGGAATGCCCACTGGATGGCAGTGGTTCTATATGAGGACAGATGCATGGACGGACGCACGGGTGGCTGCACGGACGGATGAACGTATGAATGGACGTATGAACGTATGAATGGACGCAGGAACGGAAAAATAGACGAGCGCAGGGACGGACGCAGAGATGGACGTGCGGACGCACGAACAGACGCACGCACGGACCGGCAGATGAACGCACGGGCGGCCACACAGTCGCACGCATGGACGGACGGAAGCAAGAACGAATGGACGGACGGATGCTTCACCCCACACTCCATCATTTACTTCGTGGATATGCTGCCATTTTTTCTTTTGAAGTATGGGACGTTGAGTTACCCATCTGCGTCTACTGCCTCGCGGTGGCGTCTGATGCCGCAAGGGGTAACTGGGGATCCAGATCACACCCACCCCCCCACTTATCTTTTTTTCTGTTTCTCATTTGACATCACGAGTGGGTAATGAAAGAGGCCACTTTATCGACACACATTCAATCATCCGGAACTCATTGAAGTGCATTCCAATACACACGTCAAGAAGGCACAGCTGCCAGTCCTTTAAATCATATAGCTGCTGCTTTCTCTGTAGAATAAGAAGTTTTACGGAAAAGCAGGTAAGCGTGCGTTTTCGTATCACTGTGCCTCTATATACACGAGTTTATAACACTGAGACATAGTACAAAATATGACAGCCGTTCATAGATTGTATATACATAGAAGAAGCGGCTAGCACATTACGCCAACTTCTTTCAAGTGACTCCGAATAAAGACCTAAGAGCTCATGTGGTGTCATCTCATAGCAGGAAAAGCTCGATTTTTTTAAGTAGGTTTCTTTTCTTTGGTATATTAGCGCTGTATTTTTATTTGTAACATACTTGTCCTCTTGGAAGCCATGGCGGGAATGGGTACATCATTTTCCTGTGTACAATCATTCAGGTCACCACAATTGATAACAGCGGTTATATTACGGAGCGGTTTTGCGGGCATGCTGGGAAAGCAGATGCGATGATAGACGAAGAAGACACGAACACAATCAGTAGTGCTAGAAACCTCTCTTACTCTTACGAAATCAGGTACTTTCTCCGAAGCGATAACAAAATAACAGGAGCCCGAAATAAATATTCCCGAAATTCAATGATTTGTATGCACTAAGCCAAGACTTGGAGGGCTTGCTATAGTGAAGACTCGAGCGCTAAAGAGAGGCCATTACAGTGCGCGCTATCTCTTTATGAGTCATACCAATAAAACTACACGCAACACGTCCCAAGCTATCTGAAATCTTCGAGAAAATCAACTCAGAAAAATGGCAAACGAATAATAGTTGTTCAGAAGCTGATGCCTGGGAGTACAGGACTAAATGTGCAGAACATTTCCGTTGGCAGAAACATGCCGCAAAAATAACAAAACGCCTAGAAAATATTCGGCACACTTATATAGTTGTTACAAGTACAATGCACATTTTCGCGTATATAAGCATACCGCAAATAAAACCAAGTAATGTCTAGTAAATACACATGAGTGCGAAGCTATAGTGATGCCAGCTTTATGCACATCAGGCCTGTAGAAAGAAAAAGTGCCCTCCACCCCTCCTTCTCTACATTCAGGTGGAAAGGGGGAGTTCAACAAGGACAAATAATGAAAATAGGTGCTTTTCAAAGCCCTAAAGGATGACACTTCCCACTTCCCCCAAGAAAAAAAAATTCGCTGCCAGCTTGGTGCACATGCAAAGAATGCGTATGTGATTAGCATCTTATGTAAAGTTTCAAGGGCAGATGTGAAGCGGGTTTGTGATAACTCAGTTATGTTTGTTTCTTGGAAATGCGTTGCATTCTTCAAAAAAAGGGGGGGGGGCGGGGGCAAGCCAGTTTAATTTCCCTCGGGAAAATAGTCTTGCTGTCATTCCATCTCGTTGCCCTTTATCGGTTGTACTGCACGCAATATAAGAAATCTATATTTGCTCTGCCGTTTCCTATTTTTTAAAGCATTTGCACGTGGTGTAGTTTTCTACGTGATTCTAGGAGGACCACTTTCTTACCTTAAATTGGCAACTGACACGTGCATTCTGCAGGCATTGTAGATGAATCACGGTGTTTTTGAACACATTGTTCAACATTATCATCATCGTTATGGCGATGATGTAGCTTCAAGTTCTATGGCTTCTAAGCAGTAACAACAGCCGCGTAACGAATGCAACTTTAATCACTTGTACTATGCATTGATATGCAACCCAAACAAGCAAAGTTCATACAAACATACTCCTGTTACAATTGGTCTAAATTATTTGTTGGAACAGCAACTGCGCGTTATATTCTCAGTCAAGGTAGAAACCGTGCATAAGCTATGGTAGAAACGACGTATTTATGAGAATAATTTAATAGTGTATATTGTGCATTAACGCATAACCGATGTGTAAAGGAATGTAAAGGGCTGGAATCGCCAAGCAAGGGCATGAAAACTGCTGGCACAGAATTTACTACGACGGAAGTTGGCGAAAGAAGAGGTAGAAATATTGCGACCAATCAATTGAAATACGAATCAATTACGGGATGACATAGCGGGGCTTTATTCAAACAACCCTCGTACATCGGAGGTTAACGGTTTACGGTATCTGAGGGCGTGGCTCTCATATAGCTTGCTGTTGTCTGGAGTACACAACCTTTTATGTTAAATATTTTGCAGCATTGAGTGTTTGAGTGGAACCGAGATAGAAAGCGTTCTATACAATCATAATTTCATCCGATATAGCACCGAACATTTCGCTCAATTAAGCAAGGCAAGAAATGGTTCCTAATTGTAAAACAGAAAATTTGTCTCTTCCTAAGTGGCTTGCAAACTTTGGCAATCTTAGTTGTTTTATAGTGAAATGGTACTGCCATTATCAAACAAGTGAAAGAATCAGCTATGCCACAATTGATTGCTGTGCTTGATTTAACGTCCCAAAACCACGATATGATTATATGAGACGCCGAATTCGAGAGCTCCAGAAATTTTGGCCACCCAAGCTTCTTTAACGTGCACCCAAATCGGAGCACATAGGCCGACAACACTTCCGCCTCCTTCGAAACTGCAGCCGCCGCAGCCGGGATTCGATCCCACGACCGTGCGTGTCAGCAGCCGAGTACCGCGGCGGGGCACAGGTATGCCACAATAATTGATTGCGCACTGGTTAGACTGGAGTGCTAAAATGGAGTTGGGAATGACATTTTTGGAGATCGTCAGATACTCCATATTATCATCTTACTATTCAGGGATCTCTAAAAAACACTACGAAAATATATTTGTTTTTTTTTGTATGGTCCGTCTAATGGTATCTTTTTTATGTAATAGAAACATTTTCACTCATAATGCGTAAAATTCTGATGCACTGCGACAAACACAGGCAAGAGAAGTAAAAGCTGTAACAATTCCCCTGTTGCACCTGATATTACAGCCGGTACCCCTCGAGCAAGGCTAAAAAGATTGCCCGCAGCTTCCCTCGGGGGATCACTGAGGAGGATGCGGAGCATGTAATTGGTTAACGGGGTGTTAAAGTGCGACTTACTTGGGTTGATGGCTAAATTGGTTAACGTGGTTGTGAAATGGGGTGTTAAATTGCGACTTACTTGGGTCGATGGCTAAATTGCTTAACGTGGTTGTAGGAGGGGGTGTTAAATCAGTGAACACGTACACACGTATGCGAAAGGGCGGCGCTGGTCGAAGGGACGTCGATCATTGTGTTTGTGGATTCGCTGGAATTCATTTCACCGCGACCTTGGACGTCGACGCGCCGTACAAACCAACCGACGAGCGGCAACTGAGCGAGCGAGCGCCGACCTTGAGTATATATACAGCGCGACGGCGCATGCACTGTCAGCTGTTGAATGTTCTCGAAGGAGAAGCGCGCGCGCGGCACAGATGGCGACGGCGCGACGGCGCATGCGCTGTCAGCTGTCGAATGTTCTCGAAGGAGAAGCGCGCGCGGCACAGATGGTGGGTGACGGTGCATGCGCGCGTCAGCTGTCGAATGCTCGAGAAGGGGGAGAAGCGCAACGGCGCATGCGCGCGCGTCAGCTGCCCATGTTCTCGAAGCGCGACGGCGCATGCGCGCGCGTCAGCTGCCGATGTTCTCGAAGCGTGACGGCGCATGCGCGCTACATTATACAGCTAGCGAATGTTCGTGAAGAGGAGAAGCGCACGCGGTGTGTAGAGGAGGAAGGGTGCACAGATGGTGGAGGAGTGAAGCGCGCGCGGTGTGTAGAGGAGGAAGGGATGCACAGATGGTGGAAGAAGGAGGAGGAAGCTTGCGGACGGCGCCGCACTACAAGCCTCGAGTATTAGATGCTCCGCATCTAAAAAAGATAGCTTTGGCGGTGGAGTTTCCACGTTGATAGATTGATATCTGGGGTTTAACGTCCCAAAACCACTATATGATTATGAGAGACGCTGTAGTGGAGGGCTCCGGAAATTTAGACCACCTGGGATTCTTTAACGTGCTCCCAAATATGAGCACACGGGCCTACAACATTTCCGCCTCCATCGGAAATGCAGCCGCCGCAGCCGGGATTCGAACCCGCGCCCTGCGGGTCAGCAGCCGAGTGCCTTAGCCACTAGACCACCGCGGCGGGGCGTGGAGTTTCCACGTGCCATCATTTTATGGGTGGGCGCAGTGCTTGATCTGCAGGCATATCTCATTCATTTACTTTGTGACTTTCTGCGCGCGTTTAACATAGGCCCGTCTGCATTCGTTTTAGTATCTGTTGTTGGTCTGGGAAAGGCTGCCAAGTGTTGCTCAGGAGGAATTGTTGCGCTGACGACGGTGGTTTCCCTTATAGAGTATATAGCGTTGCGAGGAGCCCGATGTGATCACATGAAAAGCCCGGCAATACAGCTGGATGTCCGTTATCGAATGGTGAAGGCTTCAAACGCAGGAACACGTACCACGGATGAGTTTTGCAAGCGGGGCATTTCTTTGTCGGGCCATGTAGCGGCTCCGGCGTCGGCAGCGCCGTCCTCACCCTGAATGCGCATGCTCTCGTCTCATGCTCAGGTCTCGCGCCAACTGCTGCTTCCCTTCCCTCTCTCGCCACGGAAGGTTGACGTAGGCAGCGTCTGGTAGTTAAAAACAAAAAAAGAACGACTGCCCGTGCTGCACAACCATGCATTACTGGCAACCCCTTATATAGGCATAGGATCGCGCGTTCGGAATTCAGTCAAGGGTGTCATTACTTCGCTTTCGCTTGACCCGTGTAGGCGCGATGGAAACAACACTACGCAAAACCAGTAGTCGGGCATCACCCAACATCAGCGTGCCACCAGTCGTTGAAGGCAACGCTTCTGCTTCATTCGATAAATGAGCATAATAAAGACGAAATAACAGTTAAGCATTCCCAAAATTTACTATTTCACTTCTCTTCACTTCACTTTATTACCTCTAAAGACCCCCTAGAGGGGTTATTTCATAAGGGGTGGGAAACATACAACAAATGCAATACATAATCAGGATGGGTACAAGTATGAACAGGGGGAACCAATACAGAAATAAAATAATACATGTGCAGGATCAGTATACATATTGACAGGCGTAACACCTTGACAAAAAAAAAGAAGACAAAGTGAGAACCAGTGGCACAAGAAGGAACAATCTAATGTATTCAAATTGAAAAGAAACGAGTGGCATTCTGTGTAAATGTTGAGTGGCACATTATTGTGGCGAGATCAGTGGTAAGGCCAGTCCAGTCGGAAGCTGCACAAAAAAGGAAGGAGGCGGAAAATGTCGTGGTACGGGCGCGTGGCCGGCCGACATGAAAGGAATTGATTGATTGATTTGTGGGGTTTAACGTCCCAAAACCACTATATGAAAAGAAAAGCGGCACACAAAAAGACGGAGACAAAGAAGAGAACCACACACAGCGCTGCACTCACAACTGAAAGTTTCATCCGAGCAACAAGAATTAGAAAGTAATAGCCGCGCATGACAAGTGAGGTACAACGAGATTAAGTGATACGCTCATCAATAAAAGTGAACTCTTTTTTGTGCAATGTAACCGAGGTCTGGCTTACGCAAGCATCACGTGACTTGTTAATATGATAGGCTTCAGATACCTCACGGGTGAATTGATCGTGGTGCTTAAAAATAATAACAGTGTTAGACAGAACAGGTGTGCACCCACACGTGGCACAATGCTATGCCAAATGGGAAGGCGTGCCGTTATGCAAAGAGAGATAGTGCTCCCGCAACCTTTTATTGACACAGCGGCCCGTCTGTCCCACATAATGAAGGCCACAAGATAAAGGAATGCGGTACACCACCCCCACAGCACAAGGCACATACTTATTTCTATGGTTTACGGCACATTTCTTTACATCTGGCTTGTCCTTCTTGTCTAGCTGATTTGACACCAAAGCACATATCTTTCTCAATTTATTGGGTGCCCTAAAGACCACATCAACTCCGTAGCGGGAACCAACATTTTTTAACCCCTGTGCCAGTTTATGCATATAAGGAATTGCTGCGAACTTCATTTTTTCCCGATTGATTTTCAGCTGTTAATAAGTTAATTGGTGGTTTAAAAGGACGAGCAGCTAGGAAAATGTGCGCGATGGTCAAGGCAGGGGTATAACTTATGCACGAGAACTCGCTAGTTTAATCCGAGACTTCGGTCTTCAGGATGCCTGGGTTTTACTGAAGGGCGAAACTTTATCATGCGGACCTGGAAAAGGGGGGGGGGGGTCCGAAACTAGACTGGATCGATTCTATGTTAGCGAGGCCTTAGTGCCGTTGGTTTCTGAGGTGACAGTGCACTCGTTTCCGGACGAAGCGGGGCGTATATCGGACCACTTTCCCGTGGTCCTATCCATGGCCCTGCCAGACCGTCGGCTGGAGGGGACGCGTTTTTGGAAATTGGACCTGGCCGTACTGGCGGATGATGATGCTAAAGAAATCCTGAGAGCAGGGATTAGTAGTGCACTAGCTAACGCGAGGGACCCCTCCCAGGAATGGGACAACCTAAAATCGCAGTGGCAGCACTGGGCGAGAGAAAGTGGGCGTAACGTGAGACTGTGACTCGCATGTAAGCTCAATGAAACCCTGCGAAGAATGAGGATTGTTAAGGCAGGTGCCCCTCTGACCCCCACCACGAGGGAGTATTTAGATGTCTTGAGGACCAGATACGATCGAATTTTTTTGAGGAGCACGCAAAAGGCGATCACATATGCGCAGCACTCAGTTTTGCGAGACGCTCCAGAGCTTACCCGCTTTTTGCGTACGCGGCGCACACAGGATAGCCCCAGCAAGTACGTTACGTCGGTCCGCATGCCAGATGGATCCGTGTCCGAAAATATCGCAGACATAGAGACGCGGTTTTCGGAGTACTTCACACGGCTGTTCATTGAGGGCGATCCGGAGGCCAGCGCGGATGCGTTAATCAAGGAATTGGAACGCCTGTGCGCCATAGTGCCGAAACTGCCTGAGGAGGCGAGCGTCAACCTGTTAAAGGCAGCTTCGGCAGCGGTAGTATTCATAACTTTACGCGCGATAAGTTGGGCTCAGCCCCTGGTCCGGATGGCTTACCAACAGAATTTTATAAAGAATTCTGGGGGGAAATCGGCACAGCTCTCGTAAGGATGATTAACCGCGTTTTAAACAAGGATAAGTTTCCAGAGTCATTGGCAGAGGGTAAGCAGGTTTTGATCCCCAAGGAAGGCAAAGATCATCGAGAACCCGGGGCTTGGCGACCGATCCCGGTATTAAATGCTGACTATAAAATACTTGCTGCACTTCTGGTAAACAGACTTAAGCACTGGTGGCCGGCAATAATTTACAGTCAACAAACAGGCTCTGTCATCGGGAGAAATATCTTTAACGCATTAACGCTTACCCGCAATCTGTTGGCCTACATGCAGCACACAAAAATACCGGGGCTCTGCGTTTCGCTCGACCAGGAACACGCTTTTGACCGTGTCCGACACGAGTATCTTTTCGCAGCGCTACGTATGTACAGTTTTCAGTCGGGCGTGATTGATCTGTTTCGTCGCATCTACGGCAGCATGACGAGTACCCTGGTCATCAATGGTGTAGTCAAGGATAGGATACGGGTAACCAGAGGGGTGCGGCAAGGGTGCGCTTTGAGCCCTATGCTATTTTTCATGTGTATTGACCCATTTATTCGGTTGATCTTGGCCGATTCAAAAATACGCGGTCTCCCCTTGCCGGGTTCCGTGACGGTGAAAGTTTCTGCTTATGCAGACGACGTGACGGTTTTTATCCGCGACGGGGAAAGTATGATCCATGTCTTGAGACAGTTTGAAGAGTACAGTCGGCTCTCTGGTGCTAAACTAAACATGAACAAAAGTAGCGCCCTAGTGCTTGGCGATCCGCGGAAGGTTAGCCTGCCTAGCAACTTAAAAATAGAAGAACATGCCATGTTTTTTTGGGTCCACTGCGTAGAGTTCTGGTTCCTCGAGCACTAGGAAATTTGTGCCCAAGTGCGGAAAGCCCCCCGCCCTACTACAAAGCACTCGTAGTACTGTTTCAGGAACTCGCAACTGTGGATCCCGACCTTGAACCTAGAGAAGTGTCACCAGCACGGATGTGCGAACTTTTGGTGTCTGCCAGATCGTCACAAAGTAGCCCTCCACCAACGTTCCCCTGGGTAGAGCTAACCTCAGGCAGGCTACCCAAAGAGGTAGCAGATGTTCAATGGCAACGAGCGTGGCGAATTTTGCCGACCCTAGATCGTTTACAGAGGTGGGGGCTAGTACAGTACGCTAGGTGCCCCAACTGCGGTAGCAACGAAACTGCAGCTCATGCCGTTGCAACGTGTGTAGTAGCGAAGACCTTTTGGAGGATTATCCACAGGTGTATGCCAGGATTACGGATCGCACACTACTACACAAGAGGCCGGTGCCCACGGGGTGCCATCGGGAGGCTGGTAATCGCCGCCGGCGAGTACGTCCTTTGGCGGAACCGCTGCAGAGCATGCATCCGTCGGCAACGCTTGCGGCTGCAGTGGCCGCTTTTAGCGCAGTTTAGGCAAACACTGCTCAGTTATCTTGAGTCCCAAATCGAAACACACGGCGAAGCAGAATTCCTGCGGCACTGGTCGTGTCCTTTTTTGGTAGTGGTTAATAAAAGAGTGCGGCTCACAGTGGCGCTCCCAGATGTTGCAGTGCCATGACACGGTTTTATCAGGCCGAGTTAAGGCCGATACTTGAAAGACGTGAAATATGATGTGTTGTACTGGTTTTTGTATATGTGATAGCAAGTGGTTGTGTTTATTTGTTAGGAAAGATACCTGTTCTGTGTGTTCCTGTGTTGGGATAAGCCAACAGAAAGCATTTGGTGCATAGTTTGTGATCGGTTTCGACAATAGGTGTTGTGTTATCTCTGGAAGTTTCTCGGTTCTTCAGCTGAAATGTACCTCTCTGAAATATTGTCTGTACGGCTTGGAAGAAAATAAATCTTTTCTATAATCTCAAGCGGACTACACGCGCTATGTAAGTGGGACGGCTTCTTGCTCTCCCATAGTAGAGTACGACGTACTCTTCATCGGTGCACTTTGTAATTCACAGCTGTAGCTGTGTTAATTAATGCATAAAGGTAGAGTTCAGTGGGGCTGGCAAGGCCTTCCCCTGCAGAGGAGCTCTAAGCTTAAAGCCATGATTCAGGACCACGACAAACTCCCTTGTCCGCTGACTGCAAAAGTAACGATCGCAATATCGTTCCTCTCCTCAGTTTCAACTCGCAGGATTTCAAGCTGGACGGTTGTGCCCTCGCGATCTTCGACTTCAGCGTAGCTCCCGCCGACTGGTTCGCCCTCCGCGGTCTCCTGAAGCCGTGCAGCTCTCGCATTGTCGCGCCCCGCCCTTGGACTGCTTCGACTGGATCCCCACTTTCCTATCTCCTTCTTTTTTCTCTCGCTTGGCTGTCTTCTTCTCCGTCTATTTTCCTTCTATTCTTTTTATCCCTCCTTCCCCCCCACCCCTATAAGGCACTGCGCCGTGTCGCCTGAAGGCAGACAGAAATTAGGTGCCTCTTTTCTTTTCATTCTAACCACTACCACCACCACCAACTCATGTGGCTAATGTTACGCCGGTGGCGAGTCGAACCAAGAATCGCTAGGAACAGACTCTCTTCCAGTTTCTATGGAGCGGTTCATGTATTTATTTACGTGGGGAGCCGGTCCTGAAGTTGCCCAAAGATCGGATGGGACTCCGAGTTCCCGACATGAGGCTCATGGCCAGAGCGCTTCACGCAAGATGGACCCGTGTAGCTTTAGACTAGGAGATGACACTCACTCGAAGCTTCGCGTCGTTCTTCCTTAGCACGCGCTTACGGCTGTTCTCGACGGGCGCCCTCTCTCACTGCGTGCCCCGTGCGGGAACCCCGTCAGCTTTTTACGCGAGTGCGGCTAAAACACTCGCGGAGATTCAGTGCGTTGATCCAGAGTGTGACGTAGTCGAGGTGCAACTCCAAGATTTAGTCGGCCTCATAACCCCGCCTCTATCCGAGTACAAGATGTTTGACCTGTCCCGGCACAAGCCGAACTGGCATCTCATCTCTGTCAGCTTTCTCGACGCCAGGCGGGCTTGTTTTATGTACCGTCTGGCAAGGCGGTGTCTAGAGGGCACTCTGGTGCCACTATCGTTCAGTGACCTTGGAACTGATAAGGAGTAAACAAATTTGTGCAGTCTTAGTGTAGAGAAATGTACTTTCGTATAGAGTGGCCGCTTGAGCATTTTCGCGTCGAGAAAGAAAGGATCTGACCAACCGCTAGATTGCGTACTATTGTTCGGCTTTAGCTCCTCTTTTGATAAAAAAGGAAAACAGGAAGAACAGTCATTACTAGCATTGATGTGTGCAAATGATATAGGAATAATAGCTGGCAACAAGGAAGATCTTCAGCGATCGATAGACATCTGCGGTGATGAGGGGGATAGGTTACATTTGAAGTTCAGTAGGAAAAAATTGGCAATGATGATTCTTAAAGAAAACAAAGGCAGTGAGCATAAAATACAGGAAATCAGTCTAGAGATAGTTGATAAATACAAATATCGGGGCATATGGATAAACAACTTGCCTGAGTACCTAAGGGAAAACGAAAGATACGTAATGACTAATGACACCAGAAATGCAGCTGTAATGAAAAATAGGGCACTGTGGAACTACAATAGCTGTGACGTTGTGCGAGGGATAACGAAAAGCGTCACGATCCCGGGTCGATTGTTGTGTAGCCAGTTCTAAATCGTATTTGTTATCTGGTTGATTGAATTCTAATGATTTCTTTATTCTGTTAGCAATAACCTTTGTAAAATGCTTGTATGCGACGGAGAACACGCTGATATCCGCCCGTAATTCTTGAAGTCCTTGTCACCTTCTTTCTTAAGTATTATGATGAAATTAGCATTGTTCCAAGATTGTGGTACCTTCCTTGTGAGCAGACACTTCGTAAACAGGGTTGCTAGTTTTTCTAACATAATCTGTCCTCCGTCTTTCAGAAGATCTGGTGTTACCTAATCCTCACCAGCAGCTTTGCCTGCCACCACTATAGATTACGAGAAGGCATTTGATTCGGTAGAAATATCAGCAGTGATGAAGACATTGTGGAATCAGGGCGTCGACGAAGCATATATGAACATCCTGGAAGACGTCCATTGAGAATCAACTGCCACCATAGGGCTCCATAAAGAAAGCTACAGAATATCAATCAAGAAAGGTGTATGACAAGGGAATACAATCTCCCATATGCTGTGTACAGCGTGCTTACAGAAGGTTTTTCGAGGCCTCGATTGGGGGGAGTTATCGATAAGTGTTATTGGAGACTACATTAGTAACCTCCGCTTCAACGATTACACAGCATATGTGAGTAACTAAGGGAACAAATTGCAACTCATGATTACTGATTTAGACGAGTTGAGCAGAAAGGTAGGCCTTGAAATTATTTTGAGGAAACGAAAGTACAGCACAACACACCGGAAGAGAACAGCGCTTTGAGATAGTGCACTTGAAGTTGTAAAAGAATACGTCTATTTATGACAGGCAGCAACGGCGGACCCAAGCCGTGATATTGAAGTAACTAGAAGAATGAGAAGGGCGTGGAGCACATTCTGTAAGCACTGACAAATCATGACTGATAGATTTCCACTATCCTCTAAGAGGAAGGTATATAGCAGTAGCATCTTGCCGATACTTACTTACTAAGCAGAAACCCAGAGGCTTACATAGAGGGTGCAGGTTAAACTGAGTACGATGCAGCGAGCGATGGAAAGGGAAATGATAGGTGTAACCTTAAGAGACAAAAAATAAAAACAGCAGAGTAGATCTGGGGAATTTAGAGCGATCCAGGCAGTACATACCATCAGTTATGTACTAAACCTGCTTCTGGTGTGATTGCAAGCTCCTTCCCATTGAGCTTCTGACGACGCAACGGAGCGGTTTATCTACAAAAGGCTGATTGTAAAGGGCGTGTTAACCAGGTGCGGGACTCAACCGGTTTACTTAGGTGGAACTACAGCTCTTATACGAATGATCAAGCTCCAACAGCTGTTGCATCGAATGGCTGTTCTGGCAAACGACACATCTCGTTCATGCTATAAAAACCCGGTTTATTCGGAGCCATAATCGTCTCAGAGCAATCCAGGCAGCACATAACATAAGTAATGTACTAAAGCCACTTCTTGTGTGATTGCAGGTACGTAAGCGTATTTACGTTCATAGTAACGTCAATTTATAGCTCGTGGATCACTCTGCGATGTTACATTGTTACCCTGTTGAATGAATCTTACAATGATTGGAAACCCAATAAAATTACTTGGACTGGGTCTTGGCGACAAACCATCAAGCACCGTTGAGGAACTAGCCAAAGTTTTGGTCGACATGACTTCGAAGCTAAAAAGTATGACAACAATCATTAGATCGCACATTCAGTGTTTTGTAGAAGACAACAAACAGTCTCAGATAGACATGCAGGAGATCAAGAGTTCCATGGATGTCATGAACAGGGCATTTGAAACCCTTAGGACTAATGCACTCAATATGCACCATGAACTATCAGAAGTGAAACACCAGCAGGCTAGCATTTTTGGGGATGTTTGCCAGCTACAGGTGGAAGTAAAAAAAATTCGACTAGAAGTAATCAAGCTCAAACAATACAGACGTCGGAACAACTTTAAATTAGAAATGTTCCTATGTCAGCAAATGAATCATTACCAGGCATGATGCATAAATTAGCAACTTCTTTGAAAATGGAACTTCGTTCTGAAGACAGCGATGTAGTGCTCCGTGTTGCGACAAAAAAGCTAAACAGAACGTTGTGGTAAGATTTAGCTCAATTGCAGTCCGAGAGAAAATGATCAGGAATGCCAAGAAAAAGAGATTGCCTACATCCAAACTTGGCTTACAAAACAATGAGCCTATATTCATAAACGGACATCTCCGCCAAGAGAATAAGATTCTTCTGGCAAATGCATTCCAGATGAGAAAAGAGAAATTTGAATATGTTTGGGTATCACAGGCCTAAATTCTAATGCGGAAACCGGACATTTCTTGTGTACTTCACAACACCTCTGAGTACGATCACCGAAAGGCAGTTTAGCGGACTCTCGAATTTCTGATCACCCCACCAAGTATGGCGTTTTCAATTCGTGAAGTAGAACGCAAACTTCGCGACACACAATGCATATCCAAACTTCATTGCGACATTCGAAGTTTTCGTAGAAACAAAGATATGTTGTGTTCGTTGTTTGCACAGCATAGTTTTGCTTTGATGTTATGGGTTTAACAGAAAGTTGGCTTAGAGAAGGTGAGTACATCTTCATCCGCGGATACAGTCTTATAAGCAATCTCATGATGCTAAATCACGTGGTGGTGGAGTGGCTTTACTAAGGAAGCAGGCGTTCTCTCATGGGGTACTCTCAGGTTTTGAAATCAGTAACAGCTCAGTTGAATCTATCTTTATTCCTTTAAATTCAAGTGTGGGTGTTGGTATAATATACCGACCGCCAAGCTCGAGTCCGCCCACTTTTTATCGATCGTTGGAATCTATCCTTTGCACCCTTAGTACTAAGGGCTATGCCACTGTTGTTGGCGATTTTAACGTTGACGTCGGCAAATACCTATATTTTGAATATATACACCAGCTGCAACCAAATGGCTTTAAGAATACAATCCGTGAACCTACTCGATTTTTAACCAGTGCATCTAAGACTAGAAACCATGTTTTGTGCAACAATGGTGACATATTTTCTGGCGTATATGAGACGAGCCACTGCCCTGTTTTTGCACTGTTACGGTAAGCGAAAAATACTTTTGCTAAGAATAACTACTCACCAAATCGAAGAAATAATGATAAAAAACTGCAGCAGAAAAAACGATATTTCCAATGTGTTCAACAGTGACACTCGTAGCGAATGCGCAAACTTCGCAACTGCTTCTCCAGAGATAGTATCAGAGTACACAACATATACACGAGGCAAATATACTCACTGCTATCAAGAAAAAGGATTGGTAGTACCAAAAATGGCATAAGCAGAAAGACCACACTTATTATTTGCAAAATTTTCGGATATCTTGTAATCGAGTAGTAGCTCTTACGCAGAGGCGGAAAAAAGAATACAACGACTTCCTAGCACAACAAGCACAGGGTAAATAAAAAAAGATTTGGGAGGTTTTAAAAGCAATAATGAATATTCTAATTAAAAAAACCGATCACCCCTGAACATGTTGACGCCAAGTGCCCCAATAAATTCAATGCGTACTTCACTAGCATCGGTATTTACTTAGCTGACCATATTTCAGCCACTGAAAGCAATGTCGATTTCCAGATCACTCATACGGCGTTTTTCTTCAATCAAATTAACCAAGATATAGTAACCTCAATTATTTCAGGTATACCTTGTTACAAAGATACCGGCCATGATGGAATTACCATGAAAGCATCGAAAGACAATAGGGATGTTCTAGTACCAGTACTCACGAAAATACTTATCGACTCAATAAGCCGAGGCATATACTCTGACATTTTAAAAATCGCAAGAGTCTCTCCTATATACAAAAGTGGCGATATCAATGAGCCCGGAAGCTATCGGCTTATCTCTCTCATTAGCATTCTAAATACTGTATTTGAGAGGGTCATCGTGGCTAAGCTGAAGCCGTACCGAAACGAAAACAAGCTTCTAATAGAATCTCAACAGGGTTTCAGAACTAATACATCAACGTCATCTTCAGTGTTAGAACTAACTTAGAGTATATACATAGTTTTAGACAACAACGAGCCGTTGGGACATTTTTAGATTAAAATAAGCGTTTGACACGGTCTGCCGTTCCGTACTTCTGAAAAAATTGCGAACGTAGACAATGAACCTTTTTTCAAGCTATCTAAATGGTCGAAAACAACTCATTAGAATTGGTTCATTTGGTTCCCAATACTACACTGTTCTAGTGGTAGTTCCGCAAATATCAGTATAGAGTACCATAATATTCTTCTCGCGATACGTTAATGACCTCCCATAAGCACTAAAGTAATGAAAATCATTTATTTATACCGATAGTACCACGCTATCGTTCTCAGGGAAATCCCTTAGCGAATTTCGGAATACAAAAAAAGGAGCTATATGGCATATCAGCATAGGTTGCATGTAATAAATTACCACGGAACCGAGACAAGACAAAATATGTATAGTATTCCGTTCCCGTAATGCCAAGTGTAACACAACAGGCTTGCAAATTCAGCTTGTAGATAGAACATTAGAACAACTACGGAACATAAAGTATTTAGGAGTATAATTGGTCTGCAACCCGATCTGGAGACCATACATATTTAATATATGCACCAAATGAGCTTCTGCTTTTCTGCTTGCTTATTGCTAATAAAATGCCGAAACGGCTTTCATCTTAGCATACCTAAAATTGTTTACTTTTCAATATTTCACTGTTACACGATTATATATTCCGAATCACGGTCTGGTACACATAAAAGCATACTCAGATTCTATCATTCGCTTGCAGAAAAGGGCCTTACGCATTGATTTGAACACGACAACCTAATGATAATTAATTGCTTTGCAATCAGCTCGGTGTAATACCATTATCCATGACTTGTGAAATGAAAGCGGCCGTTCTGATAAATATTGTTTTACGTGGGAATTACTCGTTATGAACAAGTTTGTTTATTACCCTGAATCTCAAAATAAGCAAAGCAACAAATATTAAATTCAACCTGCCAGTTTTTCGGAACACGTACGGCCAACGACTGCTCGAGTTTCATGGCACCAATTTTTGGAATGCAATACCCCGTGAAGTAAAAAGAGCTAATCGTTTCACGCCTGCTCTGAAAATTATGTACCTCTCAAAGATTATGTGATTTCCCCCAATTTACTTCTGTTGTATCTCGTATTGTGCCAAATTACGTTTTTCTTTTCGGAGTTATTCTAGAATGCACTGTTTGCGTTTATTTGATGGGGAGTTTATGTATATTGCCTCCCCATTAAGGTCTTGTACCTGAGAACTAGATATGCATATGATGTTGTAGCTGCTGCATGTATATTGATTATGGGCTTACACTAGCTTCTGGCTACTGGCCCAACAGTTCTTTTTTAGAGAAAAAAAAACGGGGTTAAGAATATCGTAGTTCAAATCAAGGAGATGAAATGGTTGGCGCTGGTCATTGAAGGTAACCGACTGAATTTTCAGATAAGGAAAGTGGCTTAGAAGGGCACGGAAAGTTTTGTGGTCTTATGAAATTAGGAGCTTTGCGGGTATAAAATGGCAGCAGAAAGCACAAGGTCGGGTTGAGTGGTGGAACACGGGAGAGGACTTTATCCTGAAGTGGATGGATCAAAGCGGAGCCTTGATGACCGTGGAATGATGTGGAATGGTTACGGCGGAGTCTCCGACAGCGCACATGGTGCCGACAAGGCTGTCGACAAAGAGCAGTTGGCTGGCTGTGCTGATGCGGACGCAACCGTCGAGGAAACACCTACCTAAGCGTTACAGATCGGCTGCCTTGCCGCACGCGTGGCCGAGTCGACGGGCCTGGACACCCCGTGCTCGAAGAAGCGCACGAAGGTCACGGCAGGCAAGCAGGTCCACAGTGACTGGTCCGCCGATGCGCCACGGAGAGGTAGTGGATGCCTGGGCCTGGGTGAGGGGCACGTCTCAATTCAAGGTACATTGTTGCGAGGTCGTGTCACCCTTCAAGGACTCCGGAGGGCGGTCATGAGACTCAGTAGACGTGGGCTCTACCGGAAGTTCGGCTGGCGTACCCGTGCTCGTCGTGGCAGCCTGGCGGTTGTCCGCCTGTGCGGGTGGTACACAAGGTGCGGTCTCTTGTGTCATAGGCGTACTAGGCACGTCGTCTTCAGGAGCGTCGGTCATAGTCGCAGCGTCTCGAAAGTTTGGCCATGCTTGATGGCGTGTGGCTTTAACTTCGGCTGCCTGAAACTGCGAGGGCGATTCCGGTCGCTGCTGGCTCGACACGCAGAACGTTGGGGTTAATAGAGAGTCACCCTTTGACATCATGGATGGTGAAGGTTCCATGACCGAAAGGTGAACAGCGGGTCCAAGGATGTTTGCGCCAGACTCCGAGGCGTGCGGCAAGGTAGCTGTCGTGAAGTCGGGTGGGGCCACGGTGTCGCGTGCCGTCGATGTCGCGGAAGATGTGCAGGTGGCAGGCACGTGTGACGGAGCTGCGTACGCGGGCTCCGAGGGAATGCGCTTCTCGGAGATGAGGTAATCATCAACGGTGGAGGGCGTGCGGCGGAGGGCAAGGGCGCGCCTCTTCCTCTTCTTTGAGGTCAGGCGCAGTGAGGGCGCCTTCTACCTCGTGGTCGTGGTCAGCTGCAGGAGTGGATATTCCTGCTACCGGATCAGAGGTAGAAGTAGTCGAAGCCGGGGAAGTGAGGTCTTTGTCAAGGTAGGGCTGCGGGCCGTCTGGTACAGCTCGCTGGGGCGCAGGGAAAACCTGTAACTCGCGGCTCCCTGGAAGCGGGCGGTAGGTTTCACCGTAGCAGGCGGGCACCGCAGCGCAGCGGTCATCGAGGGGTCGCGGGCTGGAGGACGACTCGGCGGCTAGATGACGCAGCTCAACCGGGAGGGTGTCCAGCAGGACAGTGTGCATCATCGGCTGTGCCTTGATGCCATTGACCGCGAGAATGGCATCGAGCCGCATAAACCACGCTCGGGGTTCGACTGAGTGGAACGGTGGAACTGGAGGGCAGAATTGCGGAAGCATGGCAGGGGCCGCTCGGCGAAGGGCGTGTTCTCCGAGTCACCAATGTAGCGAAAGAGGAATACGGGATGGCGGCCAACGTGGTCGTGTCGTTCGCTCACATTTTATTATCAAAGGCGATTTGCCAAAGCGGAGCGGTGGCGGCTTTCAAAACCGCCAGGAGCGTGAGCCCGATCTCATCCAGCTCGCATCTCGAGCTCTGGCATGAGCTGCACGAGGGGCGCAGCACTGTGGCTAGAAAAATGAGGATGATGATAAATGGCGATGATGATGATGCTACAGGTTAAAGTGGTGAGGCGTAACTTTGCTGATTGTCGGCTTGTGTAAAAGCAACTCCAAGCCAAACGGAGCCGAAAATACGAAGATACGGAATAATTTCAACAGTTTTTATGTAGCGCGGAAGCGGATATGGACCCGAAAAGGCACAAGAGGACACTGCGAGCACTTGTATTACTTTTTTTTTGTCTTCCTGTGTCTGTGTGTCTTTCGGCGAAACATGAACACCTACAACGAAAAGAAAGTTTGAATGACCTGAACTAGCGATGATGAATGGAATTTTTATGTACCAAAACCACGTCTAGATTATGAGGCAGGTCATGTGGTGAAGGGCTCCGAATAATTTCGACGATTTGGGGTCCTTTAACGTGCACTTGACATAGCACTACACGGTTATCCAGACCTTCGCCTCGAAATGCAACCGCTGCTACCGCATCTTTCAGGTCAGCAGCCCGGCACCATCACCGCCGTCTCTGCGGCGGCCAATGCGTTGATCTACCAAGGATGGACTCAATAATCTCGTCAACCTCAGGGAACGTGGTTATGCCGAATTTTATTTTCCACCGCACCATCTCTATACATGTGACGTCTGGAGAGATGATTATACCTTGTAATGAAGGCAATGTTGCGACTTCACATATCATTACGCTTTTCCATTTTTCTAACGTCATTTATACTTGATAAAAATCGCGCAGCTTACATAACGCCCAGGGGACACACCCGTGCCGAAAATACGTCGGAAAATATATGTGTAGTGCGGTTACTGCTTTACGTAGCGGTTTCAACCGTCGAGTGCGGCGTTTGATTGATTGATATGTGGGGTTTAAAGTCCCAAAACCACTATATGATTATGAGAGACGCCGTAGTGGAGGGCTCCGGAAATTTAGACCACCTGGGGTTCTTTAACGTGCACCCAAATCTGAGCACACGGGCCTACAACATTTCCGCCTCCATCGGAAATGCAGCCGCCGCAGCCGGGATTCGAACCCGCGCCCTGCGGGTCAGCAGCCGAGTACCTTAGCCACTAGACCACCGCGGCGGGGCTCGAGTGCGGCGTGCACTGTTTCGAAATAGGAGAAGTCTCAAAAACGTGGCCCGGTTCACAAATGACAGTCTTCATCAAATATGTTTATCAGCGGCGCAGTTTGCGTCAGCTGTAATTTGTGCGGTCTATGCGCCGGGGTAGTCGGGATGGATGCAGCCACTAAATTTAGGGGGGAGGGGGAGGAACCTGAAGGAACTTTGGAGATGGGGAAGTGGTCATGACCTTTCGCTTGAAATACTCCTTCATACTAACAATACTGTTAATGTGTGCTCTTTGTGATTTCACTCATTTGTCCTAATTGTTGATAAGAGGCGGACTACAAGCACTGAAGTGAGGGTGGAGGAGGTGCTGACAGAGACTTCGGGAGGAGAAAGGGCGATTGCCTCTGCCACTCCCCTCTAGGTCTGCCACTACGCAGGTGTGGGGTGAAACCCATCCTTCGGCAATCGTCCACTAAAAATGAAGAAAGATCCCAGGATTTGTGACGAATGTTGAGGGGACAATGTTGAAAGTACATGCACCGCGCAGGGATAAAAACACCGATCTGTTGGGTGTGCGTTGAAGAAGCCACTAGTGATAGCCTATTGCCGCCATGTGGCACTAGAGGTGTGCGCCGACTGGTCGGCGCGCCGCCGCCGATAGTTTTCGCCGCGCCGCCGCCGCCGACGCGAACTGATCGGCGCGCCGCCGCCGCCGCCGCCGACGTTTTTCATCGGCGCAATCGACGCGCCATTTATGCGCCAGTACTGACTTTTCACAGATTTGTCTTCTTTTTCATCGTGATTTATAGCTTCGTTTCACATTTTATGCAGCCAGTAAAAACCAGGCTTCTTAGTTATCTTCATCCAGCTTCAGAGACAGAGAGTACCACTATGAACAGCGGAACGAGTTCGGCGGCCGCTGCATGAAATGACATAATGAACAAATTGACAAAAAATAAATGTAACAGTTACAGTAAAGCATAGACACTGTCATCTTAGGCTTAGAAGCAATTTATCTGTTTTTTGTGTCGTAATTAGCTATGATTATGGTGATACGACGTTGAATGTAATGGCCCAGCGTTTTGATGCGTGCGAGTTCGCCATAGCACAATTCGAATATTCATATGGATGGAAAACGGCATCATTATCAGTCCAAGATGGCAGCCTATAATTGTGCCCGAAACAGGGCGTACATAAAGAAGAAATGAAGTGGTAGCAGTGCAGCACGAATGCAGAGCGTTAGATGAAGGGAAGAGGAGGAATAAATGAGGAAGGACATGGAGGTTCGGCGTTAGATGAAGAACTACACAAAACCCCGAAGGATGAAATCAAAAGGGAGAAGTTTAATGAAGACTAAAAGCGTCGAGGCATAATACATGCTCGAACCTACTCAGGGTATATCAGCACCTGTCCGCGGTGTTAAAGTTGATAATTTTCGAGGATGACTACTTATACGCAGCGTCTGAACGTGCTGCAGAAAATATTCACCATCTGTTTTATTTTTTACCTTGTCTGTATGTACCGGCCTTTTAAGACATTGGATACCCGGGATGAAGATGTCAAGGCAGTAAGATGGCAAGAGAGAGAAAGGAAGGCTGGGGGATTAACCATATCTTGGCATCCGGTTTGCTGCCTAGCACCGAGGGTTGAGAAATAGGGGCAAGAAAGGGCGTGTAGAGAGACAGAAAATAAAACGCATGTGCACTCAGGAGTAAGATGGCAAACTTAACAGAGTATTTATTACATTCTGTACAGACAGGGCGAGAGGTCTCTTGCGAATGAGCTGGGTGGCTCACTGTAAAGTGTACGTTTTGACTTAATCAGGGAATGGGTCTAGAATGCGCTGTTGAATCACGAGACACACACACCATTTCTGACGGTGCCGCTCACACTCGCTCAAGTCAAGGTCTTTGATTGGGGCGTGGCCACCACACTGCACCTGTGACACCAAGAAACCATTGTGGTCGTCTCGTGGAACGTCTTATGGTGTCGGAATGCCACCTCACTTCCCGGCTAAGATGGACAGTACACGGCGGACAGCAGGCTGGCAGCCCTTCGGTGACTTGTTTGATGAACAAAGAATGCGGCCCTCCCCCGTCGGCCCAGGCGCCGCGCGTAACAACGGCTATCCAGTGGTGAGAAGAGGCGTAATAAGCTTGTCTGAGACGACCAGTTTTAAAAAGAACAAAACAAAATTTTAAAAAACTTGCCAGTAGACAATTTACAAAAGACGGCTGGATTCATCAAAAATGCAGAGACCGACATTTGAGCGACAAGTCATACATGACATAGTTCAGCAAACTGGTTTTCATTACGTAACTTGAACGGACCTACTGGCACTGGGAAAGGTTAAGAATGATTGTCGCTGACAGATGTACTTCTGTTGCGAAGGTAATGCTCAGAGTCAACCAAATAAAACTTAACTATATATTCAAGTCTTGATAAAAAAATAAGTCAAGTTAGAAAGCTCCTCAGGTGGCCAAATAATAAATTACTTCACCATACCTTATGAAGAAGTAATTTGCAAATAAATAATGCAACCGCTGTTTAAATGACATTCAATGACGTGACCGCAATCAACGGTGTGTCGTCGCTATAAAACGGGAAAGTTATATGTGGACACGATCGGGCGAATGCGGCGGAGAACGAATATGTCACGTAATAAAAGCGATGTGATGTTGCACATTTTTTCTTTACAACTCCGTGCCCTTTTGCTTGCTCGTGATGTGTTCGAAGGAGCTAGCCAAGTCTTAGGTAGAAGTCAAGCAGAGTAGCCGGGGCTGATAAGAGCAACGTTTATGTTCACTATTTACACACTAAAGGTAGCATCATGGAAGCTTGATGAGAGCTTCTGAGAGCTGGTTCAGAGCGTCTCGGTGCTCACATTTTAAGCCGTGGTCTTCCTAAAATTCTCTGCAGAAGAAAACAATAGACAGTTTGCAATAAACTGCAAGGCAGCTTTTCTGTAAGGTTAGTTTTCCAACCATAAACTCTCGTTCACAGACGGCTTTTCTTGCTCATTTTGTCTTTGCCATTCACCTTTTTGAGATCTTGTGCTCGCGTGCCTTTGCTGGAATTCGGAGAGGTGACATTTTGTTGTACTCGCGTGCTCGCGTGCACTCGCTGGAATTCGAAAAGGTAAAGGCACAATGAGGGAGAAAAGCAATCTGTGAACAAGAGTTTTTGGTTAAAAAATAAACCTTTAGGAAAGCCGCCTTACATATCACTGTAAACGGACAGACTGCATGTCCATTTAGTCAAGGGCAGTCCAAAGAAATTGCCGTCTTCATCTCCGTCCCCCAAATGGTGGGGGTAGTGGTTAGAAGAAGGCGCCTAATTTCTGCAGCCCAGCAGGGAGCACGGCACAGCGAATAAACATAAAAAAAACGAGAAGGAGAAAGAGAGAGAAAGTCAAACACTGCCTTCTTTTCTACCCAGGAAATAGAAAGGATGCACGTTCAGTTCGTCACACGGCGAGAGAGAAACACAACGTAGGTCATAATGCAATAATACGCACAACACAGCACAGTGCAATAACGTTGCATCGCACGTGCAGAATAGGGCCTGCAGCGCTAGGCAGGCTAGGGCCTGGGGGAGTGGAAGACTTGAGAGCACCACAGAGTGTGGGAAACATACCTGACGATGAATCCCAACCTCTCGACTAATTATTCAGCGCGTCTCGTGGCACGTCGAACAAATCAAGCTGCCTCGATTTCCGACAGCTCTTCCTAGGCCGTCAGTCAGCCAGGCGTGTCCAAAGAGTTTTTGACGAGGGGAGCCAACAGCCCTAAAGAATTCGAAGTATGACCTTCGTGTTGTCGCCTCTTTTGGCGCACCTCGAGAGCGTAGACCCGGAACAAATCAGGGTAGGTGAGGTGACTTTCCGCGAACCTTACCTGCTTTCCAAACCAGTTACTGCATGCAAGCTTCCCCTGAATGGATGAATGTGTGGTTGAAGAAAAAGAAAAAGACACTATCTTTCCTTGCTAGACCACGGCTCAGTCCCTTGAAGGGAAAAGGGAGAGTGGAGAAAATAGTTTAGAAGTAGGTAGGAGGAGAAGGTTTGGAAGAACGTGACGGTCATGGCTGCTAGAGCAGAAAGAGAATAGGGGCCGTCGGCAAGGCACTCCGAGTCTTACAACTTGGAAATGTGGAGTTGCAACCATGTAAGCAGATACCTATGGTCATTCCCACGAGAGAAAAAAAAATCTGGATCACCTTTCTTGGGCTAGAATACTGAAAACTAGCTAAACGAGAAAACTAAAATAAGTAAAGAAATAACCAATAATCTAACCACCAATTGTCACCACAGCTGCGGAAGGAAAGAAGCAAAAACGTAATCCGCGACCTCGGCACCAGCGGCTACACAGAGGCATTTCTTCGTAGAACACTGTGTATAAGAAAAGACACGGGAAACACGACACCAATGGCGCGGCAACGACGCCACGTGTCGACCAAACTTGAGCTCAGGGAACAGGGAACGAAGCACAATGGCAGAACACTGCGAGACCACTCGCAACATATTTGCGTCATGCATACCAGTCCCGACGGCACGGTGTACAGCAGGTTGGGTTGTATTGTAGTCTTTCTGAATTCCTTGAAGTGCACAAAGAGCGCGAAAGGTTGGGTACAAGGAACATGAACATAGAAAACCACTTTGCCATCAAGCCTTTTGCAGTGTGTACTGGACGAACATAGGGACGGGTGACGAACGACAGGAATTCAGTTCTTATGCGCTTCAGAAATGACTATGAATGGAAAAGCTTTTGAATGGGAATGAAAAAAAATCATCAAAAACATGGGTGTTGCTATGTGCGTGCAACAGAACTGCAAGCCTGTTGGAAAAAATGGCAGCAATATCTCACAAAGAGACGGGAGAATTAAAAGCCTCTCTGATTGTCGAGAAGTAACAGAATTCTTCAATCACGTTACAGCTTGAATAAATTGATTTCCACGAGTGATGAAGGATCACGTATGGCATGAACGGTGCGTTTCTGCCTCCTTCCTTCTTGAAATATGGCCGCGACAATTTTCATGGTAACCTATATTACGCAGCCACTGTTTAATTGGTAGCAAATGACATGACAAAACCCATGATCTGTGTCATCGCTACATTTTAACAAAACTTGAAATCCTGCCAGACGGCGCATTGCTATCGGGAAATTTCGAGCGCTAACTAATGCCTCCACGCGACGTTCACAAGCACCCATCCTGTCTCTCTCGTTCTTGTTAGCGCCTTGTTTGGCGCTCACAACTTTCCAGATCGCCACATTAATTCAAAAAGAAATTGAAGTGGCATCTCAGGGCACAAGCAGTTCAACGAAATAGAGAGAGAGAACGGGCGCTCGATTGCTCGCGAATCGTGCTGCTTTCTCGTCTTTCAAGCCACATTAATAATGAATCCGGAGCTTAGCTCTTATTCTCCGTTGATTAGGTACATAATCATAGATCAAGCTCAGTGTGGATTCCGATGTCATGTATTAAAGGTGACCTAGAGTGGCACATGTGTCACAACATGCTGCAAAACCCAATTCCATGCCTTCGTACCGTCATGCTCGTTTAATACGAACGTTTGTAGATTGGACTACAGAAACAACATGAAAAGGCCGAGAAATATTTAATTCTTCCGTTCGTTAGTAATGTACATCGTTATGCGTTTTTCTGTTCTCTGGGAGCATATCAAGAGAGTTGTGTAGCATGAATGAACTTAAATTGCTGTTTCTATTTCACCACAGTCGTTGAACGGTGTACTCTATAAACGCATCATCTACAATAAACTTCGTGCCAGCACAATGCATAAAATGCTCAATTACATCGCACAAAAAAACGCGGATTTCACCGAAAGAAACTCGTAAACCTCATTAGATATTCAAACGTCAAATTTAGAAATAGCACTGCCATGAACGAGATTAACTCCATGGCCAAATTTCACTGCAAAAAGCGCTTGAATAACTGCACCTTGCAGGTATGCAATATACACTGCATGAGGTTTTAGAAGTGTGGTGACATTATTAGTTAAGGTTACATTGTTTTAGCGTTAAATTAGCTTTTTAGGCACGTTTACTGTGCTTTTAGAGTTAATATTTCACCTCATCGGTAATTTAGTGACGTCATTTCATTTCCACATATATAAAGGAGAGTTATGAATAGTTGATATCCAAGCATTTTTTTAAACATATGTGAATGGTGTTTATCAAAGGACCAACCCTAGAACGAGTGCCGGGGAGGAGAGGGGGGGGGAGATATGAACAGTTTATAATTTGAAAAATAAAATTTTCGGCTTTACAAGCCAGAACGTCAATACGACACCAAGGCACGCCATAGTGAGAGGTTTTAAATATTCGAAACCATAGGTAGGCAAAATAAATAGAGCCTATACATAGACTCTCTCAGTAAATAGGCTTTTATCTTAGGACTCAATATAGGGCCCAGCCTATAGCTGAAATTTCAGTGACATATAGGCCACCAAAAATATTTTTCTCTCGAAAGAATTTTCGCGATAGACTGATTTCAATGGAGTAAATCAGCCCGACTTTTTTTTTCGAATACACCTGAGATAGTCGACAAAACGTTTAGGACGTTTGGCGGGGAACGACCGATCAAACTTTACGTGGATACCTATAACTTTTCGTCTCCACTGTCCCTTTCTAAGTTCATGTTCTTCCTTTCTTGACATTC
Organism: Rhipicephalus annulatus; assembly: GCA_013436015.1. Taxonomy (NCBI): domain Eukaryota; kingdom Metazoa; phylum Arthropoda; class Arachnida; order Ixodida; family Ixodidae; genus Rhipicephalus; species Rhipicephalus annulatus. Next base: position 838,881 of record WOVY01009881.1, read on the forward strand.
AACTTCACAGTATTTTAACAAATCCGCATCATATTGGTTCTATAGAAGAAAATAGCTTGTGGTATACGCATCTTAAACAAAACTTGGCCGTGCACTTACGCCCCATCTCACTGTTTTGTATCCATCATTTCACCGTTCTCATTTCACTTACGGTATTGCCGCGTGGTTGCGACGTCAAAGAAGATGGTACGTGGGTTGCTCAAGACGACACTTTCTATTGAGTGAACATGTGCATAGGAAAGTGCAAAGTGCTCGAATTTCGCGCTTTACACGGATAGCGGTAATCAGAGCATTGGTCGTTGTTAATATGATCTGCGCGAAGGTACGTCGCCATTTATACACGTAGCATCCATATCGTAGGTGTCTCAAGCTTATCAGAAAATTCTAAAATAATCTAGAGTGTTCGCAGACAGCCAAGCGTCCTTTGCGCATGGCAACTGATTAGTATGTGGTGTTTAACGTTTCAAAACCACCACATGATTACGAGAGATGCCGTAGTGGAGAAGTCCAGAAATTTTGACAACCTGGATTTCTTTAACATGCACCCAAATCGCAGCACATAGGCCTGCAGCATTTTCGCCTCTATCGAAAATAAAGCAGCCGCAGGTGGGACTTGATCCCGCGACCTGCGGGTCAGCAGCCGAGTACCTTAGCTACTGAACCACTACGGCAGTGCCTTTGCGCAAGACTGTGACATAAAAATACAAGCGAGCGTGGCAGTATAATAATGTTGCGATAAAATTTCAGCAGATGCAACATGTTTCACTGTGGATGCCATTTTCATACAGAACCGTCATCGCGTGGCCACGCGTTGCACGGTGGATCGACGTCTTTGGGTATTTTGAGTAGGCTAAATTTCTACCTAAAACATACGGCGTGACGACAGCACTCACGTTGACTGTAAATATTAACGAAACGAAGTGCACGCTTCGGTGGGATGATATGCATATCATTAAGAAGCTGTTGTGTATTTCTCAAAGGTCGAGATCATCAATGATCGAGCAACCCTTCTGGATGAAAGGAATATATTCATTTAATGTTTACAGCCAGCCTGTAGACCGCAACAACTAAAGGTGTGGGCCGACATCACTCCGGTAAGTCTATTTAGTGATGTATCCGTTACAATAAAAAGTAACTAAATACCTCACTAGTTACTCAAATAAAAAAAAGGGGAACGTTTCACGGCTCCACGTTATATAGATACATAAAAAGGTAACGCATTACCGTTACCGTAACCGAAAAAAAACAGAACGAATGTTACCTCTGCCGTAGCTCCGGAGTCATTAGTTTTAATCAATGTGTCTTTGCTGCAGAAACACACAATGATAATTTTAAATCTCAAATTTATATTTCACACATACTAACCCAAGCAGGGATTATACTCAAAATGTTCAATTAACGAGAATTATTTGTACAAATGTACTGAACCTTAGCAATGTCATATAGAAGCTTATTGATGCCTGCACATGTGATGGCTTCTGACTCTGCAGTGACACAGGATGAAACCATTTTTTTTTCATTGGAGCATTATACACAAAGTGAGGTCGAATAATCCACGGTATTCATGAAGAAACTATCACTGAACTCTCAAGAAATTTACAAATATCGGCCTTTTCTTGATCCTTCAGCACCTCCAATAAAGCAAGTCGAAATCGCCACTGTTGGATCTAGCCACCGGATTGGCCCGCCGCGCGCCAGTAGGCAATCACGGAAGCCTACATTGGTGCCTTTTTATTAGAGGGGGGGGGGGGGATCGGGAGATGTCGTGGGGAAAAGGGGGGGGACACTTACAAGTTTGTGACACCAGATGTGCCTTGCAGAGACTTAAGTCTAGAAAAATCACGTCTTGCAACACACATCTTGCAATAGCAGCCTTTTTTTAATATGTTGTAGGTTTTATTTTTGTTTATATAAGAATTCAAATCATGCCTAGAAATCAAATATACAAAAGAACAAAGGTTCCCAGCACTCGTAATTGCATTGTTCTACTGTGTCTTTTCCGGAACAAGTCGAGAGTGGCAGTTGCTATTTCGATTTCTCACACATCTGATGGGTATTGAGCACGTGAACACGCTACAAAAAAGCATTGAAAAGTTGAATGTTTTATACATACTTATCAAGCATTCTTATTTGTGACGTTTTTAAGAGAAATTTTAATGGGGCCCACTTGCAAGGGGTGTTCCCCTCCCCTGACCAAACACCAAGGGTTCGGGGAGTCAACGTTCTCTGCAGGCGTGGTCAACGGACGCCGAGCTCGTGACCAGTGTGGACTGTGTATCTGAGCAAATATTGCATTTGCTCTCATCTGCACATATGGCCATCGACAGGTTTTTGTCTTGGGGGGTTGCAAACCCTTCTTTCAACTTGCATCACGACTGAGGGAGTAGGTCGTGTTGGTGTCGCTAGAGTGGGTAGCAAGTGCTGGTGGAGCTTGAAAGGTTCAAGTGTCCTTTTTGCACCACCCGCCTCGCCCATGTCTACACTTCATTCATTGAACACCGCGCTGAGAACTAGTTGAATAAATGCGCAGATTTGTTTCCTTCCGCATCCTATACCGCTACACAAAAGATTCTCACATTGCGAAAAGTAGGTATTTTGATTCGTTTGAAGGAAAGTTACATTCAAAGCATGACAGATACTCAAAAAAGCGGTTTCATGCAATCGTAATAAGAAAACTCGAAGCAGAGGTGCTTTTTCTTTTGTGCAGCGTACAATGTAAAAGTAAGATCAGATCCGGAAAAAGCGAAATGAGTGACGTGCGTCACTGCTTGCTCATTGTTCAATGAAAAAAGGTTTCATGAAGTATGACGTTGCCAACAACAACAACAACTTAAAACAACATCTTAAAGTAAAAAAAGCAAAGTGCTGCACATTTACCGTAGAACATGGACATAGATTGAAATACGCGTTATTTTTTCGTGAAAGCGAAATAAAAACTTTTTTACAAAACGCTTTGCGGGATGTCAACACATCTGTGTAGTGTCATTTATGCTATTTAGATTAAAATTCCCGAATTTCAACTAATTCAGTAACCTGTGGCGGAAGAGCCTTTTGAATTTTCAGTTTCGGTTTCTGCGCCGCCGACGCCGCCGCCGCCGACGAAAATTGGCCGCACGCCGCCGCCGATGAAAAAACCGGCGTGCGCCGACAACGCCGCCGCCGCCGACTCTGTACGACCCCCACGCCGCCGCCGGTCGAAATCGCCTCGGCGCACACCTCTATGTGGCACACAACCTGAACAAGGTTGCCAACTGCCACTGAGCCAGCAAGGCGTTTTCTGACCCTAAGAAGTTTTCGTGCTTGTGCTCACGAATTTCGTGCGGTGAGGAGTGCGCAAGCCTTTGTGGCAAGAAGCACGTCATGTTGGTTTTACAATGCCACGTGCAAGTGGCCTACCGGATTCCGCTTCCCTGCGACAAATATTATGTGGAACAGAAAGGCTGCTGCGTAAACCGCGGTGCACGTGAACGCCAGCTGTCTGTTAAAAATAATAAATGGCTAATTTGCCTGCTCTCTGCGCAGCCTGTGGATGTGAGGCCCGATTTCATCGTGTTATAATGCAAGGGAGTATATACCAAAACACGAGCACTCGGGAAGCCTTATAGAAGCCTTTATCATAAAAGCGAAAGTTAACACCTGTGCAAGTGATGCCTAATAGCGCTTTACGGTACAGACGTGTCTTTTTTTACTTATTCGGTTTGTTAGCGCTGGATGTGTTTGTGCGCGCCTGGGCAGTTGTGTTAAGATGGCCTACTTAGTGACACGTCGTGGTCCACAAAAGAGTTGGTAGCCTGTGCTAGATCTCTTGTTCCGTTCTTGTGGGGCCCCTTTCAAGTTTTGCGCAATTATTTTCCTGCACAGATTGAATAGAATAGATCCTCAAGGCACTCTGATCAAATACAAAAGCTGTCTTTTGTCATAAATTGCCTTTCTCATATGTCTGACATGCTCGAGAGAAGGCTAATATTCTTAGAAATTCCTCGCCCTATTTGTTTCTCGTTCTTTCGAAGCTATTTCAATACACTCAGTGCGCAGTCAATAAAACCTCTCGAATTCATTCCATAGACGATGCACATAAAAACCAGGGACATTTTTCTTTTTTTTCTTATGGCGTCCACTTTAACAGTTTTATGTCATCCTACACAAGCTTTACTATTATTGCGATTACAATTCTTGGGACCACGGTGTAGGAATACACGCTGCTTGGGACATACCGGGCAAACATTCACTATGTCCTGAATACAGTTGTGGATGTAAAGGATAAAAAATTCACAAGATCTCTGATTTCACCGAAAAGACGAATGCGGAAGCCTTAGTGCGGATGCAATAAAGATCAGGCATCACGTCAGAGTCCAACGTGTCCTTTGGCAAGTAGCATTTCATTTCGTGCTTGTTGATCCTTGTCTCCCGTTGCAAACCTCTTCTTTATACACCATAACTCAAGGCACTTGGCTGACCGTCTTCTGCCGCGCGCCCTTCACGGTTTGCTGTCCCTCTCATACTGCGCGCACCATTGCGATGTGAATCTTGCGGCGTCGCTTCTAATTTAAACGAAAGCATGCGTGCGCCTCCACGAACGGTCACTTCGGCCGTGTTTGCCACGAAGATGACAATAAACGGAGAAATATATCAATTCACCCTGGTCTGTTTTGATCGGCCTGCTTGGCTTGGCGCCGCTTTGTCGCATGAGACATGGTGGCTGAGCCTATCCTGATTTCTTTCGAGTCAGCGCTCCCAGAGACGCACCAAGAGCGGCGACAACAGAGAAATCGTTCTTATAGTTATCCCACGTCATCGGCGCCCCTCGCGAAACCCTTTGGACACGCCTGACCGACTGACGGATTAGGAAGAGTTGTTGGCCGTCGATGCGGATTGCTTTGTCGTCAAGGTGCCCCGGGCAAATGGCCCAGCGTCTGAGAACCGTCTGGGGATGCCTTTCCCACGTCTCCGTGGCGCATTGATGCCACTGTTTCCACAATTTGTGCTCTGCCTGACGCCACATACCCATCCCTGCAACAGAGTACGAAATTGACTTCCACGTAAGACTCAACGTCTTCGTGCTGTACTGTGTTGTGCGTGGTGTGCAGTGTTTTCTCCCTCGCCATGGGCTGAACTGGGCGTGCCTCTTCCTCCTTTCGTGCATTGGGAAGGAGGCAGCGTTTCACTTTTCCCTTTTGGAGGCGAGGTAAATATGGCATTTTCATAGGACTGTTCTTGCCTCCATTGTTTTTCCTGCAGGTAATCCTGGGAAGGCCCGGACATAAACGTGAGCGCCGAGGCTCTTCGACAGGCTCTCACAAGCTCGCAGAAGCTACCATCATGCTTCTATCGAGAGCTTCCATGATGCTACCACGATCATGGAACACGCTACCTGTTAATATTGTAGGTAAAAGGTAATGTTAGCAGCTCCTGGCTCCTCTCCTCGACATCTCCCCGAGACTCTGGCTTGCTCCGGTCCTCTGGGCAGAACACCGATTACATCAGGTCAAAGAGTTCGTCTGCAGTGCACAAATATTTTAACGCAGCGGAAACCGGCAGATATTGTGGCACGTAAACATTGGTCAATTCAGTGTTCTAGACAGGCAGAACATCGTGCTCGCAACTGCACGAGTGATATGTGCAGACTGCAGTCGTAAATAAGCCCCGCGTGAGCATGCACTGTTCCGGCGACATACCTCCCTAGAATTTTTATCCTTGTTTATTGTGGTGGATACTACTTTGACCGTCGAAAGTACTCTCAGGGATTAAGCAAAGGAAAGTGAAGCATTTTCGGTATTATATGATACCACGAGCTGAGACAAGTTGACAGTATAGAAGTCGCCGATACGGCCGATTGTACAATTCCGCTTCTAATTTTTATGTTTCTCTTCTTTTTTATTCGTAGCGCTTGGAAGGCCACAACAGTCATCATGGCTGCGGAGATGAACAAGCTTGCTGAGATGTGGCCCGTTTCAAACTGGCCCAATCGAGACATGAGAGTTGACCACTGCGCAAAACCAGAAACTTGTAGAGCAACTATTAACTGTGTTAAAAAAGGCACTGGAGAGAGCGCCTGCTGCGGGTAAGGTGACTTAACTGAACGTCAAACGGTCGCACCTTCTTTGTCCGCCTCGGCGGAACCGTAAATAGTTACACTGCTCAGCTGTTCACCGAGAGGTCGCCAATCCGTCCGCGGTAGCCGCATTTCGGTGGAGGCGAAGTGGTGGAGGCCCACGTGTTGCGAAGTCAGTGTGCGTTGAAGAACTCTAGATGGCCGATGTTCCCAGAGCCTTCCACTACGGCGTCTCTCATTATCTTGTCGTGGTCTTAGGACTCCAGATAATATTACTATGAATTAAGTGGTGGTCCTTTCCAGCACTTTGTTCACTTCTGTGTCAAGCTACTACCTCGCCAGCTTTTCACTGAGCTTCAATTTCACTTTGATAGATTCAGGTGGTATATGGACGGCTCTTCACAATTTATAACGTGCAACAGGTTATTGACAGGGCCCGTTGAAAAGTCCCACAAATAAGGTCTTCATCACTTGTACGATACGTGGATATATTTCCCAAACAAGCAAAGTGTACGCAAACGTATTCCTCTTCCAATTGGTCTAAATTAGTTGATGGAACAGCTACTTCGCGTTAAATTGTCAATCAATGTAGGGAACGTGCATAATATATTGGGACGACGTATTTATAAGAATTATTAACTGGCAGATTTCATGCAATAAAGGCATAACTAACATCCAAAAGAAATGGAAAGGTTTGGCAATGCCAACAAAGAGAGTGACGGTATTTTACTTGTTGGAACACAATATATTATGACGGAGTTGGCGAAAAAAGAGGTAGAAATATGTTGAGTAATCACTTAAATTACTAATCAAGTACGGGATGAAAAGGCGGGGCCTGTTTTAAACGACCCTCGTAGATTGGAAGTTAACCGTTTACAGTATCTGAACGCATGGCTTTTATATAGCCTTGCTGTTCCCTAAAATAAAACAACCTTTCAAGGTAAACCTTTTGCCTCGTTGAGTGTTTCAAAGAAAATGAGATATTAGGCGTTTTTGACAACTACAATTTCATCCAATCTAGCACCGAACACTTTGCTATATTAAGCAAGGTAGGAAATGATTGTTAATTGTAACAGAGAAAATTTGCCTCAGGCCATCCTTCTTTTCCAAAGCGGCCTGCAAAGCCAGGCAATCTTACTTGTTTTATGCCGAAACGATGCCACCGGCATCAAGCAAGTGAAAGAAACAGCTATGCCACAATGATTTTGGACTTGATAGAATGGAGTTATAAAATGGAGTCAGGAAGCGGAATCTTTGGAGATCATTGGATATTGCATATCATGATCTTATTCTTCAGGTATCTTTGAAAAATGCTACGAAAATACATGTTTTCTTTTTCTTTTTTCTTTTGGTCAGCCTAATGGCATTGTTTTTATTGCAATATGACATTTTCACTTATAATGCGTGCAAGGCTCATGCAGAGACAAACTCAGGCAAAGGAAGTAAAAGCTGTGACAAATCTCCTACTACAGCTGATATTGCAGCTGGAACCCCTCAAGCAAGGCTAAAAAAAGATAGCTTTCGGGGTGGAGCTTTCACGTGCCACCATAATTGTGGGCGCAGTACTTGACCTGCAAGCACATCTCATTCATTTAATTTGTGACTTTCTGCGCGCGTTCAACATAGGCCCGTCTGCAGGCGTTTTATTATCCCTGTCTGGTCTGGAAATGGCTGCCAATTGTTGCTCAGTAGAATTGGTTGCGCTGACGGTTTCCCTTATGAAGTGCGTTAGAACGAGCATGATGTGAATCACGTGAAAAGCCCGTGACTTGAGCTGCATGTCTGCCTTCCAGTGGTGAAGACGTCGAACGCCGGAACATGTACCCCGAATAAAATTTATAGGCGCAGCATTTCTTAGTCGGACCATGTCGCGTCTCCGGCGTCGACGGCGCCGTCCCCACCTCCACTGCGCATGCTCGCGTCTCGTGTCAGCTATCGCACCCCTCTCCCTCTCTCACCTCACAAGGCGGACGCAGTCAGCGTGTGTTAGTAAAAGAAAGACTGCATGCGCTGCACAACCGTTCACCTGCCGCCCCGTATATGCAGGCACTGGACCGCGCACTCGAGATCAAGTCTATAGGGCGTACTTACTAGGCTTTCATTTGACTAGACGCTTTGCTTGGCTCGAGTAGATGCGATGGAAGCGACAGAACCTTCAACCATTATAGTTGGAAACAACCCAACATCAGCGTCTCACCACTCGTTGAAGGCAACGGTTCTCTTTGATTCGATAAATAAGAATATCAAGAGCGAAATAACAATTACACATTGCCAAAACCCTAGCTTATTACGCAACAATCATGCGATACTCCTGCCACTCTGCGACACATTTACTAGACTTCCCCCCTTGGGAAGATGCGGGCGGCTTCTTATGGGCGAAGCTCCTTACGCCAAGAATCGTACGTCCCGTGTTTGTAGCAGTAGCCACCTCTCGCTTAGTTCTTAGAATGCTCGCTGGATGGCGGTGCTTGTATATGATCAATATATCACGAAAAGAAGCGAGATGGCGGTACTTCGAGTGTTCACTAGATGGAGGGACGGACGGACGGACGGACGGACGGACAGACAGACAGACAGACAGACAGACAGACAGACAGACAGACAGACAGACAGACAGACAGACAGACAGACAGACAGACAGATGGACAGATGGACGCCCGAATGCCCGCGCGGATGGACGCACGGACACTTCGCCCTACTCATCATAACTTAATCCGTGAATATGTTGTGATTTTTTATTTTTTTCCACCGCTAAGCGTCTTATGCCTCCTCCATTGTGTTAACAGTAGCTTGGCACTCGAACGGCACTTGAAGCGCCGTCGTGGCCTAGCGCAAAAGCCATCGGGCAGCTAATCAGGAGGTCGAGGATCTACGCCATGGTGCTACTCCGCGGTGGGAAGGGCAACCGAAAACAAAAAATGGAAACCGCAGTTAATGTACCACGACCCTTGACCACGACAGAGCGCTGCGACCACTTGCATGAACTAGACACGGCGTGAAAATTGTAGGCAAAACTTCGCGCTAACACTATTTTTTTTCGCATTTTCTGCAGCTTTCCTAAATGATTAGTGTAAAAATCATTTTTACAGACCCTTCGTCAAATATCTTTTTGCGAGTGCGGTTTCGCAGTTTTTTTGTATTTGAGTTGTTTTTTTTTAAGATTGTCTTGCACTGGTGCACCTACGGTCGCTTGAAAACATGACATGATACTTAAGTTACATATCTCCACACGACATCTGCAAGAAGCAATTAGTACAAAGCTTGTGTTTCTAAGGGACGGCTCCATGCTCTCCCTTAGTTCTCTAAATCGTTACCTGTATTTTCTAAGCACTCAAACACACATGTGTATTAATTCGGAAATAAGATTCTTTTAAACACTGCGGCTGCGTTGACTCAATTTCGTGCAGTCGTTTAACTAGCACGGCTTGCCCCACCACGATGGTCTAGTGGCTAAGGTACTCGGCTGCTGACCCGCATGTCGCGGGTTTGAATCCTGGCTTCGGCGGCTGCATTTTCGATGGAGGCGGAAATGTTGTAGGCCGGTGTGCTCAGACTTGTGCACACGTTAAAGAAAACCAGGTGGTCGAAATTTCTGGAGCCCTCCACTACGGCGTGTTTAATAATCATATGGAGGTTTTGGGACGTTAAAGTCCACGTATCAATCAATAGGAGATGCAGAGTATACTGTGTAAATATACGGTATCAGCGTACTCGATCGGCATATTATGGGTACATATGTTATCAGCATACGTTGACGTTTGGAAGCATGTGTTTGAGTCATTTTGAGGTGTCTACCATTTGTGACCAAAAATATTAAATCGAGGGTGATTATGCAAAACATTACTGTGTGTTTTAAAGCATGCATATAAACGTGCTCTAAAACAACCTCTCACCGTACCTCCTGTTCGCACATTTACACTTATCACTTCGTTCTTTTAAAATCGCGAAATATCGTCTATCCATTCGGAAAAAGATTCAAGAACACAATCGCTAATAAACGGAAACAAAGGCGCGGCCAGCTTGCATGTGTTTCCTGCCCGACTACACCGCGTCGCAGGCACCTTGAAGCGGGAAGGAATGGGCCTCGAACCGGAAGTACCGTAGCAGACGAGACGCCATTTTGCTGTCCACCTATGCCGTGCATAAAATCAGTGATTCAAGTAAGATTGCAAATTAAACAACGTGGCTTAGGTAGACTTGCTTTGGGAGCTCACAGGAATACCCCAAGTCAAAGGGTAGACGTTGACATAGGGTGGACATCGTTCGAGGGCAGGGAAAGTTGCAAGAAGATATAGTTTTGAGGAGCGATTGAGAACATGGGAGAGGAGCGTTGGGCTTGGAAAGTTTTCAATACTTGTATATGAAGAATGTTGAAACAAAATGGAGGAAGCAAACTGGAAAATATTCAAGGAAATGTTTAGACAACAGCAAAATACCAAGCCAAAAAAAAATCGGTTAAAAATAAGGTGAAGCAAACACAGTGGGACTAGTAAAAAAATGGGAATGTACGAAATCATCACTGGATACCTGCGGAACTTTCAAAGCACGAAATTACAAATAAAAAGATCTGCGATAATTCTAAGGGTAGTTTACTGCTGTTTGAGGCCAGAATGAGAATATGGACCAAGACGTACCCAGCCAAATGTGAGGGCACAGGCACGCTGTGTAGTGCGTGTGGAGAGAAGGAGAAACGGCTGAACATTTGATAATGTTCTGTAAAGTTCTCCACCTAATAGACCAAGATAATGGATCGGAATTTTTTCAAAGCATTGGGTTTAGGCAACAGTGAAGGCAACATAGACTTGAAACCGGTAGAAATAACCAGGACGAGGCTAACTGACTGGTGCCTACAATCAAGGCACGAGTGAAATTCAATACCTGAATGCATCGTGATGGTACTATAAATTTATGGACAGGTGGCTTGAGCCGCTGCCCGATCTAGACGGCACAGCCGTATCTAAAGGGCAAAGCCTAAAGGGCAGCGCTCCTACTCGTCACTAGACTCATGTAATAGCTGCTTCAGGAGGACCACAAAGACCCAATTTTAACATCAAAATTTTTTGCAGAAAAAAATTATCTATTTGTGTCATTTTCTATATGGAATCCACATAGTGTCCCACTGAGCCTGTTTAATGCGCTACAATAAAAATTGCGAAAATCTGTCTTTCTGCATTTATTTTGCACAAAAGGCATACATTATGGTGTTTAGATCAACAATAAATGGATTTCGATTGCGGAGGCATGAGTGTGTAGCCTAGTGGTAAAAACACTCACTTTAGAAACATTGGGGTACAGTCCAAAAAAGTTTTTGTTGTTTTATTTATGCTGAAGACATTATCGGGTCTGACCAGCAGCTCGTGGCCATGAAAACAGCGTCTAGCTCGGCCGCAGGGTTCCCATTGGAGCGTCAGTTTTACGTATACGCTTCTCTATGGTATTCGCGCTTGTGGGCTTCGAACACACTGGTTATTGTTATAATTTGTTTTTGTTTCAAATGAAAGTACGTACCGGTTTCAACTTCGCGAACAATTCGAATCGGCGAGCCTTAAACGTTACGGTGGTGAAGCTTAGCTTTGCTGATTGTCGTCTCGAGTAAAAGCAACTCCAAGCCAAACGGAGCCGAAAGTACTAAAATTGACAAATTGGTGTAAACTATTTTTATGCTCGCTGAAGCGCCGTGCGTAGTAGTTCCCATAAATAAAAGCACCAGAGTTCCATCTATTGCATCTATAGGAAACACTACGCTTTATGCACTTAGCAACCTGAGCATGCTGTACGTTATAAAGGGGTGGCTCTATTTGTGTACTGCAGCAGACGAGTAGAAGGCTGACACAGTCAGTGCGGTGCTGAAGCTAGGATTGTGGCAAGTTCTCATGAGACACACACTGAAGGACTGCAAATGGAGCTGTGCTAGGCTCAATGGGATACGACAGCATTGGAGAGAAGCTAAAAGCGAAACGCCACTATGCTACTTTAAGAATATCGAAATTCACGCAAACCACACATAGCTCTTTAAAGGTTACATATGATGTCGAGGTGGTTTTCACGTTTTCGGTTTCGTTGTAAGAAATAATGTCATTGAAGTGAAGCGCGAAATATCAATGATCGTATTTATTTCGCCTTAACTAAATATTCGCATTGTAAGTGTTTCTTATGACGAGCTTATACTCCATAATGAAATATGGTTCCGATTAGGGCTTGTAAGTCAATCGTTTAAGCAGTTTTTATGTAGCGCGGTAATGCACATGGACATCATCAAAAGGCGCCAAAGAACACTACAAGCACTTGTAGCGTCTTTTCCTCCCTTCTTGTGTCCATGTCTCTTTCCGCGCAACGTGAAAGCCTATAACGAAAACAAAGTTTTGAATTGCCGTGACATAGTGATAATGTGCGGAGTTTTACCTACCAAAACCACGTCAAGATTATGAGGCAGATCACATTGTGAAGGACTCTGGATAATTTCGACCACTTGGGTTTTTTAAAATGCACTTGACATAGTACTATACAAATAAATGCAAATATTGCGCATATTTGAGGCATAATATCAATTGTGAATATTATTCGATGTGCATCTTTACACTACAAAAGGCATACATTAGTAATATTAAGAACTGTAGCGTTTATTACGTCGCGCTGACAATGCGATCCTGACAATGCGATGGAGAAAAAGAAAAGTTTTAAGATGATATGGTGTGCTGCCACCTACTTTGAAATCTACTGAATATTTCTTCCAAGTTTTGTTTTCTGAGATTACCGACAGATTACGCTCATGTCACACGTAGCGCCTTCAGAATTCTATTTATGGATATTCTCGCGCACCATCAAATATTCGTCAAATAAATGCTTAATTATATTCCCTCTGTCCAGATGAGAGACTATCGTCGTTCGACGACAATTGCAGTCGAACATGCAGATAGGGGCCAATTTTTTGGTAGGAAAGCATTCTTTCAGGTAGACACAAACTTTTCTTCAATGGGAAAATTTGCTTTCTGTCGCATATTTACTCGCCTCTTGTGCTGCATTCCACTTTGTTCTCATTTTCTTCGAATGAATAGGCACTTTATAAATTACAGGGTTAATTTTTTCCTATCTATTTTACTTGCCAAGAGAAGACTTTCTTTCGAAGAACTAAACCTCCCCCCCCCTTCCCCAGGAAACAATCCTGGCTACGTGCCAGGATAGTGGAGTTGCTTTTCTGCCAGCAGTGTCTCGATAAACATCACGTCTAGAGCTACCCCAGAACATCTGCACGGATGGGCAATCGGAGGGTTCTCTGGTGCAACGGCGATTGTAAAGAAGCTCGCAGGAAGCAAAATAAGTTGCGAAGGCAGCTCAACGACTTCCACACTGCCGGAAACCTCATAGGTTTCAATATTGTAACGTCGCAGTGAAGATGGACACGTCGACAAGCCAGAGGAGAAAGCCGAAAAAAAAATACGCATCAGGTGTAAACTTTTACGCTGATAAAAGAAAAGTGTGGAATACAGTAAATAGAAGAAAAGGGCCACAATCATACTCACCATATATCTCTGGTGATCGAACACTGAAGGAGAAAACCTCGAGGACAGCAAGACGTTTTGGGGGCACATTTTAGGTATACTTCCAGTTCGTCACACTACACAGACTCGTTGCTATGATACAAAGAACGAATAGAGTGGTACCCTTTGTAAAATAGGTACACACAAACTGAAGTCTACAGCAAACCATTTCATTTAGCAGAATCACTGAACAGATGTGACGAATCTGCTGCTAATTCCGGTACGATTATCAAAATGATTAAACACCTCCCTTATCAATGATGTGTTGTCTATACCGGGTGTATTCCATCTGGTTGGAAAAAGGCTATCATAGTAACAATTCCTAAAGAAGGAAAATATTCATCATATCCTAGTATACATAGGAACATTGCCCTAACTAGTTTTCTTCGCAAATTTTCGAGAAAATGATATTGTTGCGCTTCTTGCAGAGTTACAAATTGTTCGACCCATATCAGTGCGGTTTTAGGAAAACAGATCACCAACTGATCATCTGCTTCTCATGGGGGGGATATCAGAGACACCTGAAAGAGAAATAGACCTCTTGTCTGTGTTTTCAGAGACATAGAATGCATAGTATACTACATGGCGTTCTGGAGTATTACGATATCTTTCTGCATATGGGTTGGAACGGCAACAACACGTTCAACGTCATTGAAAACCATCTCTGTGATCAACATTCAAAGTAAAGATTGGAACCGCTTTGTCTAGGCCATGGTACAGGAGACCGGTGTGGCGCAGGGGATGTGCTTAGGTGCCCATTCTCTTAATGTGAAAATATTCACTCCTCACGGTTGTCCCACGATCCATGCCCCACACTGTACACGTTGATGGTGTTTAACTAGGACTTAGATCACGCGATATTGGTACCATTGAGTGAAAGGTGCAAGCCTGCTTAAGCAAGTTTTCTAAATAGAACACGATTATGGCTTCTAAATAAATACCCAGAAGCGCACTTGACTGTTATTCACAAAGAGAGGTGCGACGCCAGTACCAAGCATTTCAGTCAAGGGCGATTATGCTCCATGAGCAAGGAACATACGTTTTTTTTTAGAGTAAGCCGCTATGGTAAATATCTGAAAATAATATGCTTAAAACACTGACCCTGCTCAAAGTTCCATCGCGCTCAACATGGGGTAGAAATCGTATGTGATTTCTAAACTTGTGTTAACCTCTTCGGTCGGCCTTACATGGCATGTATTGCTACGCAAGAAACTTCTGGTCACTTCAATCATTACTCTCTATCTCCGAAGCAAAAAGCTTGTTTTTAGGTTGAACTAGAGTGAGGGAAAAATTCTTTTTCAATTTCAGAGAGAAAGAAAAGTTCGACCTAAGGACCAACGTTGTAACGTTGTGTGTAGCTGAAAGAAAATTGTATTTAAAATATTTGGCCACA